>OZ035845.1:8191528-8391980 GCA_964034765.1 Knipowitschia caucasica | reverse complement strand
CTTTAGACCTACTTTTTTAGACTTGGTTAAGACCTGCTTTAGCGAGACTATTCATATTGATGCTCATTAAGAAACGTGACCCAGTTTTAAAACTTTCAAAGTAAACAAGTTCATTCAAAGTTAAGTCCTGGTTCAGATCCGGTTCAGACCTGGTTCAGTCCCATTTCAATCCTGTTTCAGTCCTGGTTCAGACCTGGTTCAGTCCTGGTTCAGACCTGGTTCAGTCCTGGTTCAGACCTGGTTCAGTCCTGGTTCCACAGAGACAGTGATAATGAGAGGATGAGGTCAGCAAGAGTTTGGACTGAATATTAATGATACATATGTTGTAAGTAAATCAGATGCAGCCTAATTATTGACCTGTTTTAGACCAGGGAGAGACCAGGGAGAGACCAGAGAGAGACCAGAGAGAGACCAGGGAGAGACCAGAGAGAGACCAGGGAGAGACCAGAGAGAGACCAGGGAGAGACCAGAGAGAGACTAGAGAGAGGGAAACCAGAGAGAGACCAGGGAGAGACCAGGGAGGGACCAGAGAGAGAGAGACCAGAGAGAGACCAGAGAGACCAGGGAGGGACAAGAGAGAGACCAGAGGGAGACCAGAGAGACACAACAGAAAGCAAGGCCAGAGAGAGACCAGTGAGAGACCAGGGAGGGACAAGAGACAGACCAGAGAGAGACCAGAGAGAGAGACCAGGGAGGGACAAGAAAGAGAGACCAGAGAGACACACCAGAAAGAAAGACCAGAGAGAGACCAGACAGACACAAGAGAGAGACCAGAGCAAGATCAGAGAGAGACCAGAGAGAGACCAGACCGCTCTTGTCCATGGTAAAAAGCCGACACTAGTCTACACAACTTGGAATTAATATTTATGAACCTTGATGTTCTTCTCCTGCTCATTTAAACTTTCCACTTGAATTTTTCAGTCTGTTCAGAATCTGGTCTGTACTGAACCGTGACACGGATCGGCTGTAGTTCAGAGACTGAAGACCCGGACTCAGACCTTGTCCTTGCGGACTTTCCCTGGTCTTTCTTTGATCTCTCTCTGGTCTCTCTTTCGAGACTCTCTCTGGTCACTCTCGGGACTCTTTTTGGTCTCTCTCTGGTGTCTCTCTCTGGTCTCTCCCTGGTCTCTCCTCAGTCTCCCTCTGGTCTCTCTCTGGTCCCTTTCTGGTCTCTCTCTGGTCTCTCCTGGTCTCTCCTCAGTCTCTCTCTAGTCTCTCCTCAGTCTCTCTCTAGTCTCTCAGCAGTTAGCAGAGTAATAAATTATGTCACTTACAGAAGCACAAAAAGCAGAGTGAATGATCTGTCGAAGGTGAAAGTCTTTGATCAGAAGTTGGTCCTCCCTCTCCTCCCCCTCCTCCCCCTCAGCCGTCTGATGTTCCTCCCACAAACCCAGCATTTTCATGGACTGCTCCCCCCTCCCCCCCCCCGTCCAGAGGGACCTCCTGCCCACGCTAGCCCAGGTTCACAGCTCTGATCTTGGCAATGTCCTCTGTGTCTCCCCCTCTCTCCCCCAGAGCTCCTCTGTGTCTCCCCCTCTCTCCCCCAGAGCTCTTCAACACTGAGAGCAAACCAGAGGCATCAGCATTGTTACATTGTGAACAAAACAAACAACAAATGTGAAACTGTTGAAGGTTGCTCTTCCTCTTCTCTCACTCTGGTCTCTTTCTGATCTCTCTGATTTCTCTCTGATCTCTCTGGTTTCTCTCTGATCTCTCTGGTTTCTCTGGTCTCTCTCTGGTCTCTCTGTTTTTTCTGGTTTCTCTCTGGCCTCTCTCCAGTTTCTCTCGCCGGTCTCTCTCTGGTCTATCTCATGTCTTTCTCTTCAGAATTCTGCTGAACCATAAACACATGCATTGTCTGGTCTTCTGGCGTCGCCTGAATTAGCTTGTTTTCTTTTGTCAGTGGACTCCACTTCCCATGATGCATCTGTGTGTTACTATGGAAACAGCAGCTCATTCACTGGAGGCAGTTTTCCCTGCGACAAGAGACAAACTCAAAACAACAGTTTTATACAGAAGAAAGGTTTGTTTGAACTCCCATCAGCGATTATCTGGTCTCTCTCTGGTCACGCTCTGGTGTCTCGCTGGTCTCTCTCTGGTCTCTCTCTGGTCTCTCTCTGGTCTCTCTCTGGTCTCTCTCTGGTCTCTCTCTGGTCTCTCTCTGGTCTCTCTCTGGTCTCTCTCTGGTCTCTCTCTGGTCTCTCTCTGGTCTCTCTCTGGTCTCTCTCTGGTCTCACTCTGGTCTCACTCTGGTCTCACTCTGGTCTCACTCTGGTCTCACTCTGGTCTCACTCTGGTCTCACTCTGGTCTCACTCTGGTCTCACTCTAGTCTCACTCTAGTCTCACTCTAGTCTCACTCTGGTCTCTCTCTGGTCTCTCTCTGGTCTCACTCTAGTCTCACTCTAGTCTCACTCTAGTCTCACTCTGGTCTCACTCTGGTCTCTCTCTGGTCTCTCTCTGGTCTCTCTCTGGTCTCTCTCTGGTCTCTCTCTGGTCTCTCTCTGGTCTCTCTCTGGTCTCACTCTAGTCTCACTCTAGTCTCACTCTGGTCTCTCTCTGGTCTCTCTCTGGTCTCACTCTAGTCTCACTCTAGTCTCACTCTAGTCTCACTCTGGTCTCTCTCTGGTCTCTCTCTGGTCTCTCTCCGGTCTCTGTGTGGTCTCTCTCTGGTCTCTTTCTCTAAGTTTCTCTCTGGTCTCTCTCTGCATAAGTTTAAGTGTTTACATTAGAATTACATGATCCAAACACAACGGAGCAGGTACTAAATCAGGTCTAAAATAGGACTAAAGCAGGAATAAAGCAGGTCTAAAGCAGGACTAAGCAGGTCTAAGGCAGGTCCTGGTTTGGTCTTCGTTCCCAATGCTCTCTGGTGAAACTTGATTGAAGCAGACATTAATGAGATGCAGAGGACTGGGACCTCGTTCGCAGCAATCCAAACGTAACGATGACGTCATGACTGTAGCGACAGGAGCATGACTCAGCAGAAACTCTCAGTTACAGTTTAATAAAAGAGAAAAGCAACAAACTCAGATTATCTCTGACAGAAAGAAATGTCTGTGGGAGAGACTGTAATGCTGACGGATGCAAGCTGCTGATTGGCTCTTTGGTTGCTAGGAAGTTTCTATACAAGATTCATACCTGCTTTAGTCCTGCTTTAGACCTGCTTTAGACCTGCTTTAGTCCTGCTTTAGTCCTGCTTTAGTCCTGCTTTAGTCCTGCTTTAGACCTGCTTTAGTCCTGCTTTATGCTGTGTTCACACCAAACGTGGTCAAAGCGTCCAAAGCGTCAGGTTTACATTGCAAATACATGGGGGAACGCGCCTCTCGAGCAGCACGTCTTCAAGCGTTTCACGCAACGTTTTCAAAATGTTGCACTTACAGACAGTTGCGAGCGTCGACCAATCAGGAGCTTTCTCCAACAGTGACATGTTGACGCTTTTCCCGACTATCAGTACTTTCCCGGTTACGTGTGGATGTGTTTATTCAGTGGAAGTTTGCAAAAGGCGATGGAAGAGTCTGAGGGACACATATACAAAGGAGAGCAGGAAGGGGCAGGAGAAGTTGAAGTCGCTTCATTCTCTTCCCACTTGTTTAGCGTCTAGAACGCTCGGTGACAGCGTCTGTCGTCAGTAAACACAAGCGTCCAACGAGGTGCGTTTTGAAGCCCGAGAAACGTGCAAATTGAACACAGCGTAAGACCTGCTTTAGTCCTGGAGTTGACCTGGTGTCGAATACTCAATACAATTCTTCATGCTGACACATCAGACTAGAAATATGTTCTATCCCTCTCTTTTCCTGGACTCTCTCAGGTCTCTCTCTCCCTCTGGTCTCTCTCAGGTCTCTCTCTCCCTCTGGTCTCTCTCAGGTCTCTCTCTCCCTCTGGTCTCTCTCAGGTCTCTCTCTCCCTCTGGTCTCTCTCAGGTCTCTCTCTCCCTCTGGTCTCTCTCAGGTCTCTCTCTCCCTCTGGTCTCTCTCAGGTCTCTCGCTCCCGCTGGTCCTCTCTCAGGTCTCTCACTCCCTCTGGTCTCTCTCAGGTCTCTCTCTCCCTCTGGTCTCTCTCAGGTCTCTCTCTCCCTCTGGTCTCTCTCAGGTCTCTCGCTCCCTCTGGTCTCTCTCAGGTCTCTCTCTCCCTCTGGTCTCTCTCAGGTCTCTCGCTCCCTCTGGTCTCTCTCAGGTCTCTCTCTCCCGCTGGTCTCTCTCAGGTCTCTCACTCCCTCTGGTCTCTCTCAGGTCTCTCTCTCCCTCTGGTCTCTCTCAGGTCTCTTTTTCCCTCTGGTCTCTCTCCCTCTGGTTTCCCTCAGGTCTCTCTCTCCCTCTGGTTTCCCTTAGGTCTCTCTCTCCCTCTGGTCTCTCTTACATTCTGAGTCTCTCTCTCGTTAATATTTCACATTGTTGTTGTGTTTGTAGTCTTCACATCTGCTTAAGCGAAACATTTAGAGATTTCACTGCAGGCTCAGAGAGATACAGCTTCATCATAAAAAAATCATGTGAGAGAGAGGGCGACTCCCTGGTCTCTCTCTGGTCTCTCTGTGGTCTCTCTTTGGTCTCTCTCTGGTCTCTCTCTTTTGTCTCTCTCTTTTGTCTCTCTCTGGTCTCTCTCTGGTCTCTCTCTGGTCTCTCTCTGGTCTGGTCTCTCTCTGGTCTCTCTCTCTGGTCTCTCTCTGGTCTCTCTCTGGTCTCTCTCTGGTCTCTCTCTGGTCTCTCTCTGGTCTCTCTCTGGTCTCTCTCTGGTCTCTCTCTTTCTGGTCTCTCTCTGGTCTCTAGCTCTTTGGTCTCTCGCTCTCTGGTCTCTCTCTGGTCTGGTCTCTCTCTGGTCTCTCTCTGGTCTCTCTCTGGTCTCTCTCTCTGGTCTCTCTCTCTGGTCTCTCTCTCTGGTCTCTCTCTGGTATCCTCCTTTTTGTGAATCCATGGGCTGTTTTGTATGATCTGCAGATTTGATTCCTCCATGGGAATGTTTCTCCTATTTTTTTTAACAGAGGAGGATTAAACGGTTGCTATAGTGACGACAGTGGAGTCACTCTGGGATCAACAGAAGCCACGTTCAAAGTGACAGTTCTGATCAATATAACAAATAAGGCACAAATTTTACTTTTAACAACATTTGAGGCCAGAAATATGACCCTTTATTGTCATTTCAGTGATTTGTTGGGCTGTAAATAATAAAAAGGTCGGCCTTGAGCTCCAGGGGGAATCTCCGCAGCGTTAAGCTAACAGCCATAAGCTAACAGCTGTAAGCTAACAGCGGGGCAGCAAGCCCGCAACTAATGTAGCCGTCTATGGGGCACAGAGCTCGGATACTACTTCAGACATTACCCGCGTCCTAACTGTTCCAGACCCTGGTCCCCACAGTCCCAGACTGTACACCCTGCTTTTATTTATTTTTTATAAGAAAACGACGGTTTGAGACAACCTCTGCCATTTAAAAAATTATTTGTAAATGTAATGTAAATGTAGACTTCATTGTTCCTCGTAAGGAAATTCATCCTTTGCATTCAACCCATCCTGAAGCCTCTCAGGCTTCCGTCAAGAGCCGTGGTCACTAGTTCAGCGCCTGGAGACCTGTAAGGGACCGATGGTGTAGCAATTAGCCAAAAAATGAGCCAAACAATACAAATAAATGAGGCCAAAATCAAATGTACAACTGAACATGACAAACACTGACCTCCCACAAGACACACCAGGGGAACATTTAAGCTGGATGATCAGACCAACTATTAACTAAAGGGGGTAAACAAGACTACACAAAACAGATACATTTACTTAACTAATTAAGGATAAAGTTAATTTTAATAATATGACTAATAATAATAATAATAATAATAAAATGCTAATATATGCTTATACTTAATATAGAATATAAACTCAAATGAATCTCCCCAAACATCCCCTCTTCTGGACCTGCCATGGTTCAGGCCATAGGGTGGAGCCTGGAGGTAACACCCTCAGCTGGAGTGGGTGGAGTCAGCTCACAGGAGTGTGAGCTCCAATTGTGAGGGAGGAGTCAGCCCTCACATACCCCCCCTCTTCAAAAAGTTCACTGTGGCTGCGGGAAAGATAGTCAGCGGTGTGGTTCTCCTTTCCGGGAATGTGCTGGACCACAAATCTGAACGGCTGCATTGCGATATACCATCTGGTGATTCTCCCATTGGTGTCCCGCATCTTCTCCAGCCACTGCAGAGCCTTATGGTCTGTCTGCAAGACGAACTGACGTCCCAGCAGATAATACTTAAGGAGTCCAGCGCCCATTTTATGGCCAAAGCTTCCTTTTCAATGGTTGCATACCGCACCTCCCGGGGGAACAGCTTGCGGCTTATGTATGCAACCGGGTGTCTGTCTTCCGGCGGTCCTTGCAGCAGCACCGCTCCAATGCCCCGGTCCGACGCGTCTGTTTGCAAAACAAAGTCTTTGTCAAAATCCGGACAGAGCAACACTGGATCCTTACTCAAGGCTTGTTGAATGTCCTTGTACGCCGCTATCCTCTCTTCTGTCCACTTCAGCTGATTCGGTTGCTGAGAGCCAGTCATATCTGTCAGAAGTGCCGCTCGAGCAGAGAATTGTGGGATGAAGCGATGATAAAACCCGGCCATCCCTAGGAAAGACCTTAACTGCTTCCTAGTTTGTGGCAATGGACAAGATGCAATCGCTTCAATCTTTTTAATCTGCGGTTTGATTACCCCACCTCCAATTATGAAGCCAAGGTACTGGGTCTCAGCCTGGGCCAGAGAGCACTTTGCTGGGTTTAATGTGAGACCAGCTGCCTTTAGAGCTCCCAGAACCTTTGCCAGATGCTCCAAATGTTCCCCCCAGGTGGTACTGAAAATAACAATGTCATCCAGATAAGCACAGGCATACTCTGAATGACCACACAGTACCTGGTCCATCAATCGTTGGAAGCTTGCTGGGGCGCCATGGAGACCAAATGGCAGAACCGTAAACTCAAACAATCCCCAGGGTGTGCGGAAGGCCGTGAACTCCTGTGACTGCTGTGCGAGGGGAACCTGCCAATAACCTTTGCAGAGGTCAATGGTGGTGAGGTACTTGGCCTTTCCCAGTCGCCCAATCAGGTCATCGACTCGGGGGGTTGGATAACAATCAAACTTTGAGACAGAATTTAAGTACCTGAAGTCTATACAGAACCTGATCGCCCCATCCTTTTTAGGAACCAGCACCACAGGATTACACCATTCACTTTTTGATGGCTGAATGATTCCCAGGGAAAGCATTAGATCCACTTCCTTCTTCAACGCCACCAGGAGCCGCTCAGGTATTCTGTAACTCATACGCTTAAGGGGTGCATCAGGTTTCAGTACAATCGTATGTTCCACCACACTTGTTCGGCCCGGATATTCCGAAAACACATTATCAATGAGTGGCTTTACCTGGGATTTTTGTTCTTCACTGAGGTGAGAAATATCAAGATGGGAACGTTGAGTTATAGGTAAATATTGATCATCCACCTCGTCTTCTTCCTCCAC
Source organism: Knipowitschia caucasica (assembly GCA_964034765.1). Taxonomy (NCBI): domain Eukaryota; kingdom Metazoa; phylum Chordata; class Actinopteri; order Gobiiformes; family Gobiidae; genus Knipowitschia; species Knipowitschia caucasica. Next base: position 8,384,505 of record OZ035845.1, on the reverse strand, counting down.
CTTCCGGATCAGCATCACCTCCGCCATTTTCTCCTCTCTGGGAAACCACTCCTTGAGAAGGTTAACATGGAGGATTCTTTTGGAGCGATGACGCCCAGGCATGGAGACTTCATATGTGGTGGGGCCAATCTTTCTTGTGATGTCATAGGGCCCTTGCCACTTTGCTAGGAGTTTGCTGTCACTGGTGGGCAACATGACCAATACCTTGTTTCCAGGTTCCAAATTTCTGTGGCGTGCTGCCCGATCGTACCACCTCTTCTGATCATGTTGTGCCGCTTTCATGTTCTCCTGAGCCAGATCACTCATCTTTTGCAGCTTTTCACGCATCTGAATGACATAAGAAATTACATTAATGGGCTCCCCCCTCCCCCGATCTCCCTCCCATGTCTCCTTCAACAAAGTCAATGGGCCCCTCACTTCATGTCCATATAACAGTTCAAAGGGAGAAAACCCAGAGGAGGCCTGAGGTACCTCCCTATAGGCAAAAAGGAGGTAAGGGAGCCACTGATCCCAATCGGAACCAGTGTCGTTCACAAACTTACGAAGCATTTGTTTGAGGGTTTGATTGAACCGTTCTGTCAAGCCGTCCGTTTGTGGGTGATAGGGGGTTGTCCGTACACTGCGAATACCCAGCAATTTGTAGACCTGCTTCAAAAGTTCAGACATAAAGTTAGTTCCTTGATCAGTCACAATTTCGCTTGGGAATCCCACTCTGGAAAACAGCTGGATGAGGGAAAAAGCCACAGTTCTTGCCTTCACATTGCGTAAAGGGAAAACTTCTGGATATTTTGTGGCATAATCTGTAACTACCAACATGAATCGATTTCCTGATTTGCTTTTCTCCACTGGACCAACCACATCCATTCCAAGGCGGTCAAACGGAATTGTTACTGTTGGGAGAGGCTGGAGCGGAACTTTAGTGGGAGCTCGGAGAGTGGTTCTTTGACACTCAGGACAGCTTTTGCAAAATTGGACAACTGCAGAGCGTAGGCCAGGCCAATAAAAATGACGCTTGATACGTGCCATGGTCTTATGTTTCCCCAGGTGGCCAGCCCAAGGAATAGAATGGCCCAAGGCAAGTATAACCTCTCGGACAGTTTGTGGCACTACCAGCTGTTTGACTTGACCTTGCTGACGATATAAAATGTCCTTTTGTAAGAAAAATTCTCCCGCTGACTCTGTAGAGTCTCCATCCAAACTCAGTCTCTCTTTAGCCTTTAGAAGCAATTTTGACAGGGTTGGGTCACTTTGCTGCATTTCAACAATATTGGTTGGAAGTTTATACTTTAAGGGCAGGTGTGAATCCAGCTCACCTGGTGCCGTTACAACAGTGTGATGGAATTTGTTGCCTTTTCTGACTGCGTGGCTTTCTGGACTTCCCGGGTTTCGCCTCCAGCTCTGCGTCATAAAAAGGTAAAGCACTAAGAGCAGGTGATTCGTCACACCTTTTTGACTGAGCCCTTGTGACCACATTGCAGCTTTTTGTGGGCTTTATCAAATCATACAAGATGGGCATATCTTCACCGAGAACCACTGGAAAAGGTAAGTTATCGGCTACTCCAACACTCATCAGGTAAGATTGTCCTTTGATTTCAATGTACACATCAGCAGTCGGATAAGGTTTCTCGTCACCATGAACACAGCATATGGGGATGGTGTCTTCAGTGCAAATGAGATTGCTTGGAACATAGTTCATATGCACCAGTGTCTGAGTACTGCCTGTGTCCAGTAGGGCTTTTACAGTTTTCCCATTCACTTTCACAGAAATCACTTTAGTATTTGTACTCTTCTCATCCGTAGATGTTAACGTTTGTCGTGGCACAAAGCACATCTGTGTGAATCTAGCTGGGTTCTTTGGGCACACCGGCTTAGTATGGCCTTCTTCTCCACAAAGATAACAGATGGGTATTTTGTTTAACCTCGGCATCAGGTTTGTATGTGGCCCCGTTGACTGACCTTCACTTGCAGGCATTTTACTAGGTGGTGCCCTCTGGTGGTGCGGTGGAGGTAGCTTCCGAGCTTCTCTCCCAGCCTTCCATGCGGTATTGGTCCAGGATTGATTTTTCTTCCGAGCTGCCACAAACACCTCTGCCAGAGTGGCTGCGTCTGAAGCAGTCTTGGGGTCATGCTCTTTAATCCAAACCTGGAGCTCTGGAGACAACATCCTCAAATACTGTTCCATTATAATCAGTTCATTGACATCATTCACAGTTTTGCATTTAGGTTGGATCCATTTCCCATATAACTCTTTCAGTCTTACATACAGTTCTTTAGGGCTCTCTCCTGGGTCAACGTTGAGAGACCGGAACCTTTGTCTGTAGGTCTCTGCATTTATATCATACTTTTGTAAAATAGCCATTTTAACATTTTCATAGTCATGCACTCTAAAAAAAAATGCATTGGCAAAACTTAATAAAATTGAGGCAGCATTTTGCATGCATCTTTTTAAGTTTTGCGAACAAGACTGTGTTTTAAGTATTCTTTGTAAGTCTTTTATCATTGGTCCAGCACAATTTTTTCAATACCACCAACTTGGATAATTGAGTTATAAAGACACTTTGTTAAGTATATTCAGCAAGTGTTTTAGCATCAGTTCAACTCAATTTTAACAATACTACCAACTTAAATAATTACATTGAAAATAAATCTTTTTGAGTATATTCAACAAGTGATTTTCAGTCAGGAATACGTAATCTTTATTCAAATACCATCTTTCAAAGATTAGATTCACAAAACGGTTCACAATTGTTAAATTTAGGCAGTAGTCTCTCACTCCACATATATATGAGAGTGGGCCAGCACAGTCACTGGTAAACATGTCCACCTTAACGTATCTGTTCAAAATTGAAGGGTGACACAGGGAGTATAGGACTGCTTTGGTTTGGCCCTCTCGATCATGGTTGATAAAAATAAATACAATTACTTATTTGGTCAAATTAGTTTATTCAGAATGTTGCTCAAGTATTTTGCTTTAGGACTTGCTTCATTTTCAGTTTTAAAATTAATGCTCAAATGTAGAATTTTTAAGAAGTTTATATTTTTCGCTGCAATGCATTCTGGGTAGCGTCACTGCTTCGCCACATTTTGTTTTCAATCAACACAATATATTTATTTTGAATCAACTCAATATATTTATTTTGAATCAACTCAATATATTTGTTTTTTCATTAATGGGCCACCAGGCTTACAAGAGGATTTTCATGTTGAGCAAACTCAATACTTCTCCGTTGTCCAGTTATGCCAGAATATCAAGTTCAAATTTGTTACAAAAATGAGTTAGGATTCTTGTATTCACTTTTAATTGAGACCGGCATGTTTAAAATGAGTTGCGACCACACTAATTTAAGTAAAACTGGCAAAAATCAATTATTGAGTTTAGTTTAGTATGTATTTTGAGTTCAAAATACTAACCACCTGAATCATTTCTTTGAGTGTGGGCCTCATCCATATCCATGTGCACATAAGCAGCTCTAGCCTTCCCAGTGAGCAAAGGAATAAGCCGGAAAACCCAGTCCGTTTGAGGCCATCTACAAACTACTGCAATTCTTTCAAATGTTATGAGATAGTGTTCAATATCATCTTCACTTGTTAACTTTTCAAGCCTTGGTTCATGAAATGATTGAGACTGACCTGTGAGCACATGGCATGCTGTGGAGTCTTTAGGCTTTAGGCTTGTGTAGGCCCATGGGGGAGGAGCTTTCTCCTCTGCAGGACTGAGCATTGAGATTGGAGGCTCAGGATCAGGTGCAGAGCGTTCCTGCACCTCTTTCTGAAGGAGTTGAAATTGCTGTTGTAAAGCTTGAAATCTATATTCCTGTTGTGCTCTCTCTCTTTCCCGTTTTACCTCTTGCTCCTGCTGCTGTCCCATAAAGGCCTGTAAAATACCTGCCAGGTCTGAAACTGTTGGCTCCCTGCTCCCAGCCTCTCCTTTTGCTCTGGCTCCATTTTCCTCTTCATTCACTTCCTCTTGACTTTCTTCAGATTCTTCTCCATGTTCCACTATTGTATCAACTTTTCCAGCGGTTTTAGCTCCACCTCGGGTGACGGGCTTGTCTTTCCCCATTTCTCCCCATAAAAAAAAATATGCAGGAGGATCCAGGTGGAAAAGTACAAAAAAATTATCAAAACAGGTGTGTTCTTGACCAGATCGATCCCACCGCTGCCACCAAATGTAAGGGACCGATGGTGTAGCAGGAAACACACAAACTGTTTAATTACTAAGGCTTTTTAATTAGCCAAAAAATGAGCCAAACAATACAAATAAATGAGGCCAAAATCAAATGTACAACTGAACATGACAAACACTGACCTCCCACAAGACACACCAGGGGAACATTTAAGCTGGATGATCAGACCAACTATTAACTAAAGGGGGTAAACAAGACTACACAAAACAGATACATTTACTTAACTAATTAAGGATAAAGTTAATTTTAATAATATGACTAATAATAATAATAATAATAATAATAAAATGCTAATATATGCTTATACTTAATATAGAATATAAACTCAAATGAATCTCCCCAAACATCCCCTCTTCTGGACCTGCCATGGTTCAGGCCATAGGGTGGAGCCTGGAGGTAACACCCTCAGCTGGAGTGGGTGGAGTCAGCTCACAGGAGTGTGAGCTCCAATTGTGAGGGAGGAGTCAGCCCTCACAAGACCCATCTCCAGATGTTGTTACTCGGCTTGGTCAAGACCAGGGCTGAAGGATATTACCTATTGGACACAGGAAGAACATACTGAAGCAGGTCTAAAGCAGGTCTACAACTAGGGTTGTCACGGTAAACGGTGTAGCGGTAAACTGCGGTAAAAATTTTGACGGTAAAACTTACCGTGTTATTTTTGAAAAACTATATTACCGCGCCCACGGTGTAAGCACGGTGAGCCTCACCGGCCACCGTCTCATCTGCTGGAGTTGCCGCGCATGCGCACTATGTTGTTGTTTTTTACCCAAAACAAGCTGGAATCATGGCCGAAGGAGAAGACGGCAGCGCTCAGGACATTTATCAACCTTCAAAGAGGACCAAGTCTGAAGTCTGGGCATATTTTGGGTATTTGAAGAACGCCGAGGGACAGCTGATAGAAGACAGTTATCCTGTTTGCAGGACGTGCAGGAAAAAAGTTTCTGCGAAAGGCAGCAACACGTCGAACCTCATGACACATCTGCGTGACCATCACCCACAACTCTACAGCCAATGCAAGGTAAGTTAACATTTTAGCCGAAATGCATAATGTGCAGACTTTGGGTTGAGGGGAGAACGCAACGAGTCGCCCCATAGTGCAGCCGTAGCGCCACCGCTTCCATGTAAGCCGTGTCGCGGATACCTCCGTATTGAAATGGCACAATGCATTACAGGACTCCTGGAGGGCAGATAAAAGCCCCATTATTATGAATTTAACAATGGTCACTGACATTTTCCCAAATCTGAAAAAGCACACGGGAAGGACACAAACTGAGCACACTATATCCTGAGGGTTTATTTAGTTGTCTGGAAAATATTATTATTATAAACACATTTCTGGCGCTATAATTAGTACATGTAATACCCTCGAAACGATCAAATCATTAAATATTGGAATCAATAGCAAATATACCATGAACTTATATGTATAAGCCCTGTAAGAATTTCTAACCAATCGTTTTATTTTGATTTATCAACAAAAACAAGTATAGGCAAACTCGTCGTATGTATTTTAATATGAATGATATAATAATAATTAATAATAATGATTCATAACAATAATGATATGGGTATTTTTTTTAATATTTTGTTTTTGTTTACAGAAAGGAGTGGGACAGACAGCGAGGCAACGGAGTACTGCTACTGGATCATCAGTGACACAGACACTTGAGCAAGCGTTCAAAAAACAGACTGCTTATGCGCCTGCATCTAAAAATGCTCAAGAACTGACTGCAGCAATCGCCTATTGCATAGCAAAAGACATGATGCCTTTCCGGATAGTCGAGAGGCCTGGCTTTCTGAGGGTGATGAAGGTTGCCGTACCTCATTACAAAGTGCCTACACGCAATTATTTTTCAAAGACTGAAATTCCAAAGATGATACAATGAAGTCAAAGCTGATGTTAAGAAGAGTTTGGCTCAGGGTGAATTCTTTGCTGCAACTACTGATCTCTGGACCAGTGAAAGAGGGGGTGGTCTACCATACATCAGCTTTACAGTTCATTATCTCACCCCAGACTGGCAACTGGAATCACATTGCTTAGAAGCCCATTTTTTTCCAGAAGATCACTCTGCTCAAAATATTACAAAGTTTTTTGAAAATATGTTGGAGGAATGGGAGATAAACAAAACAGATCTGGTCTCCATAACCACAGATAATGCAACCAACATGACCAAGGCCTTTGAAGACTTTCCAGATCTGTGGCTAGGATGCTTTGGTCACAATTTGAACCTGGCCATCTCAAAGGCTCTGAAAATACAGAGAGTTGAAACAGCAGTCAGGGCATGCCGTCATCTGGTCCAAGGCTTCTCACGGAGCTGGAAGAGAAAGAGAGAACTGAGAGAAAAGCTAAAGCAGGACTAAAGCAGGACTAAAGCAGAACTTCGTCCATGGTCTGCAGCTCGTTAGCGATGTTGATGATGTAATGGATATTGTTAGTTTTACTCAACTGATCCTGGATCAGTGCAGAGCGTGGGAACTAGGTGATGCAACCCTCACAGAGACCAGAGAGGGACCAGAGGGAGACCTCACAGAGACTAGAGGGAGACCAGAGAGGGACCAGAGGGAGACCTCACAGAGACCAGAGGGAGACCAGAGAGAAAAACTCTGGTCGCTGGTTTACTGCATCTCTCTCAGGGTTGTTCTGATCTTGTCTCATTGTGAACTTCCAACTCCCCTTCCCCCCCTCCTCTCCCCCTCCTCCCTCCCCCCCCCTTCCTCCCCCTCCTCCCCTTCCTCCCCCTCCTCCCCCTCTGGGTGCAGTTTGACTCTGATGTGAGTGGAGTGAAGTCTCGAGTGTCGTTTCCTTTTCACATGAAATATAAATGAGTTTAGACTCCAGAGAGAGACCAGAAAGAGACCAGAGAGAGACTACGAAGAGACTAGGGAGGGACCAGAGAGAGACCAGTGAGAGACTACGGAGCGATTAGGGAGGGACCAGAGAGTAATCCAGAGAAAGACCAGGGAGGGACCAGGGAGAAACTGGTTGTCACAGGTTCCCAGTGTTTGTCGTCTTCCTGCAGTGTGTGAATTTGAAAAGAGCTTTTGAGACACCTGCAGCAGAATTACACAATGTACCTACTCTCCTCCCTCCTCTCGCTCCTCTCTTCTCCCTCCCTTGCTTCCCCCTCCTCTCTCCTCTCTCCCCTCTCTCCTCACTAGTAGGATTCTTACTCAAAGAGTTTTAAAACATTTGAAGTTATCGGAAAATAACAGTCACAAAGGCAGCCATTGTTTCTGCTCCAGTTTCCTCGATGGAGGCTTTGATTTCAGACAGGTGCAGTGTGTGTGTGTGTGTGTGCGTCTGTGTGTGTGTGTGTGTGTGCGTGTGTGTATGTGTGTGTTCCAAATATAAAGTTAGAAAGGTTTTGTGAGTTGTTTTAAAACCTTAAGTCATTATGAATACCCAAGACCAGAGTGAGAGACCAGAAGGAGAGAGAGACCAGAAAGAGAGGGACCAGAAGGGGAGAGAGACCAGAAGGAGAGAGAGACCAGAAAGAGAGGGACCAGAAGGAGAGGGAGGCCAGAAGAGAGAGAAAGAGAGACCAGAGAGGTCTCTCTTTCTCTGAGACACGTACAGAGGTCTGAATAGTAATGAAGGACAAACACATCACTCTTTTCTTGTCCACAATGTTCTTCATTACAGTCGATTGTTTGGCTCAGTCCTGAACAGTGGAAATACTGGATCCTTAGACCAGGTCTAAAGCGGGTCTAAAGCAGGATTAAAGCAGGTCTAAAGCAGGTCTAAAGCAGGTCTAAAGCAGGACTAAAGCAGGTCTAAAGCAGGTCTAAAGCAGGTCTAGGGCAGAACTAAAACAGGACTAAAGCAGGACTAAATCAGGTCTAAAGCAGGACTAAAGCAGGTCTAAAGCAGGTCTAAAGCAGGTCTAGGGCAGAACTAAAACAGGTCTAAAGCAGGTCTAAAGCAGGACTAGGGCAGGTCTAAAGTAGGACTAAAGTAGGACTAAAGCAGGACGAAAGCAGGTCTAAAGCAGTTCTAAAGCAGGACTAAAGCAGGTCTAAAGCAGGACTAGGGCAGAACTAAAACAGGTCTAAAGCAGGTCTAAAGCAGGACTAGGGCAGGTCTAAAGTAGGACTAAAGTAGGACTAAAGCAGGACGAAAGCAGGTCTAAAGCAGTTCTAAAGCAGGACTAAAGCAGGTCTAAAGCAGGACTAAAGCAGGTCTAAAGCAGGTCTAAAGCAGGACTTCCTGTCTCCTCTGTAATGAGCTCTTCTGTCGTGTATAAAACATTAATTTTAATATTTCATGATTTCCTGATGTTTCTGTGGAGACGCACTGGTCTCCAATTCCCTCAAACTAACTCGGACTTGAGTGATCGGTGGAACAGCTCGGTCGTGTTCAGTGACGCGGCTCTGATTCTGACGAAGAGTGTTTCTAATGAACTCAACTTTAATGAGATGATAGTTTATGCAAATGTATGTGTAATATATGTGATATTGATGCATTCGAACAGACAAGGTCCTGGACTCATGGCCTCTCTCCTCTCTCTCTTCTCCTCTCTCTCTTCTCCTCTCTCTCTTCTCCTCTCTCTCACTCCTCTCTCTCTTCTCCTCTCTCTCACTCCTCTCCTCCTTCTCTCTCCTCTTCTTCCTCTCCTCTGTCTCACTCCTCCCTCCTCTCTCTTCTCTCTCTCTCCTCTCCTCCCTCCCCCCTTCTCCTTCTCTTCTTTCATATAAATTGAGATCATAAACTCAAACACGTTTAGTGTCTGTGAGAAAATATTAAAATCATTTCTCAGCTTTAATGAAAGTTTGTGAGCGAGACCAGTACTACATCTCATTTTTTTGTTTTCTTGTGTGGGTGTGTCTCTGGGTGTGTCTGTGTGTGTGTGTTTCCGTTTCTGTGCGTGTGTGTGTGTGTTGTCTGTGATAAAGTGTATAATCCCAGTTGTGTGTTATCACTGAAGCATAATCCATAATCTCCATAATCCGTCTGCTCACTGAAGCCAGACTCGAGTTAGAGCCGCTGCTGCGAGCAACACACGAAAGCATTCTACAAATGCACAATACACACACAAAGACACACTCACAGACACACACTTCCACTCAACATAACACGGACACACACACACGTACACACACGTACACACACATCTTGGTGGCGCAGCAATTCACAGAAACAGTCCTGGGCTTGGTTTAACCTCCAGAACTTTCTCTGTGGAGTTTGTATGTAAATAAATGTCTGCAGTCTTGGGTCCATGGTTGTAGTCCTTGGGTCCATGGTTGTAGTCCTAACCTATGTCTCTCTTTCTCTCTCTCTCTCCGCAGCCTGCGAGCTTATGAACCAGGGCATCTTGGCGCTAGTGTCGTCCACTGGTTGTGCGTCGGCGAGTGCGTTGCGGAGCCTGACGGACGCCATGCACATTCCCCACGTGTTCGTACAGCGCAGCAGTGACGGAGCGCCGCGCACGGCCTGCCGTTTCAGCTCCGCCTCGGGGGGGCGGAGCTACACACTCGCTGCCCGCCCTCCGGTCAGACTCAACCATGTGATGCTCAGCGTGGTCCAGGAACTCAGCTGGAGCAAGTTCATTGTGTTCTATGACGTGGACTATGGTGAGAAGACCAGAAAGAGACCAGGGATCAGAGAGAGAGACCAGGAATCAGAGAGCAAGAGAGACCAGGGATCAGAAAGAGGCCAAGGACCAGAGAGAGAAAGAGACCAGAGAGAGAAACCAGGGAGAGAGACCAGAGAGAGAGACCGGAGAGACCCTCTTTCTGTGAACTACATGTGTTATTTATGAGACTAAAGTTACAGACCCCAGCTATAATCCTGTGCTGTGTGGTATTATCCTCTGTGTAATCAGCTCTTATCGTCTGGTATCTGCCTTCAGTGTAATTGGATTAGAGCTGTTCTGATTGGACGATAGGGGAGCGGGCGCTGTGGAAACTAACGAGTGGCATTAATCAGAGCATCGTGGGTAATGTAGTTTCAGACGTCTGACCAGAGAGAGACAAGACCGTTTTTCCCTTGTCCTCTCACCTCTTGTCTATCAGTCTCTGGTTTTAAAAAATTAATCTCAGGTGTCAGACAGAGCACGGGACAGAGTGGGATCAGAATGAGTCCTAACGAGGTGTGGCTGTCCTCAGATATCCGCGGGCTGCAGAGCTTCCTGGACCAGACCTCCAGACTGGGCGTGGACGTGGCTCTGCAGAGAGTGGATCGCAACATTTCCAAGGTCTTCACCAATCTGTTCTCCACCATGAAGACCGAGGAGCTGAACCGGTACCGAGACACGCTGAGGCGAGCCATCCTGCTGCTGAGCCCCTCCACGGCTCACTCCTTCATCCTGCAGGTCACTGTCTGACTCCCAGGGCTGAGAGCTGATTGGCTGACTGAGGGTGGTCCTCTCTCCGTCACTTATCTGTCTGAAAAAACTGATCAAAAGATATATGACAGAGATACATGAGACCAAGACCAAGACCACACACACACACACACGCAAGCACACACGCACGCACGCACACACACATAAAACACACCAACTACAAACAAGGCACAAAACTAAGGCCTTGGGCTGTAACAACCAGCTTTAAAGTCTCGTCCCCCAGCTTTAAAGTCTTCATGGAGGTGTGCATCTTCCACTGTCCTCACAGCTGCAGCTAACCTGGCATTAGCCTAGCCGTAGCCTAGCATTAGCATACATTAATACATCAATGTCCGAATGCTAATGGGATCGTATGCACTTGCAGCTGTGGAAATATGCTAACTCCCTAAAGCACATGTTCAGGCACTGTTTCTCATCACAATCAATCTGCAGCAGTCTGTCTGCAAACTTCTGACTGTCCTTATCCACATTGAGGACATGAGCGGTTATATCAAATATCTGGTATATGAATGAATTAATTAATATTTTATTTAAGTGTCATACACATACAGTATGTGCCCAGCCCTCATGGGCTTATATGACACTATCAACAAAAGGAAGATATAGCCACACCTGTGGACAAAGATATTACTGTCTCTCTGGATATAAAGTCCTTTGTCTCAGTGTCCAGGCCTTTTCAACAAAGTTTTCCACTGCAAAAAAATCATTTTCAAATATCCAACACAGTCTATCACCATCAGAAAGCCATTGTACATAGGACAGTAAAACAAAACATGAAATTCATCCCCCACTACTCCCAGCTCACACAGAGCACACAGTCGACCATCCAGTGGAACCCCCTTGTAACGCCCCACCTCAACCTCAAGGGGCAGCACTCCTGCTCTGAGCTGAGCACACAGAGACCTCTGCCCTTTTCTCAGATTAGATTTTAAATACATTTCTGTGGAAAAACAGTTCTTGGACATAAGTTCTGAGCTTGGTTTTCTTCAAAACTTTAACTTTCCATTCTTTCTCATAGATATCATTTAACATTTTCCTTAGAGTTACCAATTTACATTGTAATATATTTTGAAATAAGTATCCGAATTCAACTTTTGACAATATTTGCAGCACCTCTTTGGACCAGGGATGTCTGTGACTTCTGTCCCAGTTAAAAATCTTCCGTGTAATTCTGTCTTCTGGTAGACGGACAAGGCGGTTCCACAGTCGGATCATCTCTACCTTCTGTTTTACAACACAAGGTTCCCAACCCATATCACCCTCTATCGCTGCTCTGGGTGTAAACCTATGAACTCCTAGGAAATATCTCATGGCCCTGCCTTGTATATTATTACACTCTGGAGCCTCCTCAAAGCCCCAAACGCCTGCACTATAGAGGAGTATAGATCCCACCATTGAATCGAACAGTTGTGTAAAAATATTAAAACTTAAATCAGGACAGATCTTCATCTTATTAATTACAGCTCCTAAGGCCCTCCTCGCAGACTCAGCTAGTATCTTTCTACCCTCAAAAAAACTCATATTCTCATGAAAAGCAAAACCAAGATAGGTAACAGAATACATCAAGCTTGTTTGACTAAAAGAAAATGTAAAATCACTTCGTGATACAGACGGTATACCTGTTATTTTCATTTACGTTTCCCGAACTGGTCAAATCTGTTGTAATTCTAAAGCTGGGTAACGTAACTTTACCCACAACATTGGAACACAGCAATAAAATCAATGTCTTTAGACCTGGTTCAGACCTGGTTTGGTCCTGGTTCGGACCGCTCTGAGGTGTGGAATACTAATGTGTTTGAGTGACCCGTTTCTATGGAGACAGAAGCTCAAGTTGTTTTTAGCTCCACCCACACTCACCTCAGGCACCTCCCCCTCTCAGAACGCTCTGTGCTGACTCTGTCTGATATGTGAACAGGTCTGAACCAGGACTAAGGCATGACTAAAGCAGGTCTGAACCAGGACTAAGGCATGACTAAAGCAGGTCTGAACCAGGACTAAAGCAGGTCTAAAGCTGATCTAAAGCAGGATTAAAGGAGGTCTAAAGCTGGACTAAAGCAGGACTAAAGCTGGACTAAAGCTGGACTAAAGCTGGACTAAAGCTGGACTAAAGCTGGACTAAAGCTGGACTAAAGCTGGATTAAAGCTGGATTAAAGCAGGACTAAAGCAGGACTAAAGCAGGACTAAAGCAGGACTAAAGCACTGGGACTTTCTTGTGGTTTGTCTTTGGAGCAGATTAACATGTGTCCATCCCTGCGCTCTGATTGGCCGGGGGCTGCAGCTCATTTGCATACAGATTGAAAACTGTTCTGCAGGACAGAATGGGCGGGGCAAAGGTTTTATTGTAATGATCACACACACACACACACATTATTCTCTGAGCTGTGTGTTGTTTTTTTCTGTGTGTGTTAGTTCAAAGCCAATAATAATTCATGATGTGTGTGTCTCTGTTTGTGTGTGTGTTTCAGGCTGTGGAGACAAATCTTGCATCCAAAGACAGTCACTGGATCTTCGTAAACGAGGTGAGAACCAGGACTGAACCATGGATGCATTATAATATCTGAATAGGGTATTACGGCTTGGCGCTGAAGGACCCATGTGCTCGGGGATTCTCCTGGTTCTGCAGACTAAACTAAATTCACGTGGACTACCCAGAAAAATATCCCATAGAACTCAATGTAAATTAAAACAGCTCAAACTCAACTGGCAGAGAACCTACAGCTTTCATAACGGTCGCATGTTGTGTCCCTTGTCAGACTGAATTTTTTTTCTTCTTAAATCCTTCAGTTTTCAATAAATCAACACTTTACTGTAACAAACTCTGCTTGATCGTCTCCTGCTCTCGCTCCGCTCCGATCCGCAGCTCTGATTGGCTTGTAATACCACCCCGGGTCGATGGGGGTGGACCCGGAATAATAATTAGCCAATGCTAACATATAGCATCTTCTTTTCTCTCTAAAACGTCTTTACAGGATGGTCCAAAAGTCGGCTCTTGGCCCAAAGCTCGGTTCCAGATTCTGTCAATGCTGAGGGGAGTGTATTTTTTTGGACCAGTCTAGTTTAGTTGCTGTGGATTTTTCAAGGCACTCGTCAAATAAATGGAGCTAGTGCCGGCTGATGCATGCCCAAATGCGTTTCTTCACATTTTTGAGCCCTGTGGCCTTTTTGAAACTTCCCATTGACGATGAAAGTGGGGGCACATTAGTTTTAATGGCGGAGATGAATGAAATATTTATTTCAAAACCTGCACACATAATTTTACAGGAAACAAGAAAACAAAAGCAAAAACATGTACAGGGATTGAAAAGGGGTTGGAGGAAGCAAAATGCTTATGTTAATCCAAACCCCCCTCACCCAGACACAGGACAAACAAGACAGAAACAATACCATACTGGGGAAATGCACAATCACATCATACAAATGTTTACTGTAAAGTACATACAGTAACAACAATACACACGCACGCACTCACACATACACGTTTTTGTTACCTGGTGGGTCCCTTTGACAGGGCCGTTCAGAATGGGACCCATAGACATAATCTTTTTTTACTGGGACTACTTTAAGTAATACAAAACAGTCAATAGAAAACAAACAACTCTTTTAAAGGAATTTTATTTTTGATTTTTTTTTTCGAATTGCAGTGATTCTATTTTTGACATAGAATTTAATGCCACTCCATGTCCGATGGCTAAGGTCATCTGGTGAGGCGTTAATGCAGGCCAGGCCAGGCCAGGCCAGGCAGTGAGACTTCCCAGGGACCTTTCCAGTCTGTATGAAAGGTGTCATGGTCTTCTCCACAGCCTTCACCTCAGATGCAGACCATGGCTTTCTTACACGTTCTAGGGAGAGAAATAAAAATATATTATCAATATACACTCCCAGGGTTAGGACCAAGCAGCCTGGCTGTAATCCCCCACCTGGTACACTTACCAGAAGGGGCACTGCCACTACCATGGGGTGCATCTGGATGAATGGTTGAAGGTTCTCCGCTTGAAGTTTCTTTTAGCCCGTCCGTTTGTGAGAGGATCTCTACTGCTCTCCCTGTCGCACAGAAAATAAAAATACAAGTGGCCTTTAGGGGAAAAAAATCATACATATTTTAATAATATCAAGAATTACCTTCAGGCTCAATTTGTATCTGGTCGAGGCTCTTTCCTTCGAATTCCGTCACTCTTCCCTGCTCCATGGCCATCAACACTTTGCTGATTTTGGCCAGCTCCAGTGTCCCCTCTGGTAGTCTGTAATATTGTCTGTGGATGCGAATGTCATGGCCGAGGAAGTTGGCTAGTATGTCCATTTCATTCTCTTTCATATTGAGAACTGTAGACATAGTAGCTATGTGCGTTCTAAGTTTGGTTGAGGATAGCATCTCTGGATGCACCGCACCACATTCTTTGGCTACCTGGCGTAGGGAGTCTGATCCCCTGATGTGGGTGTCTGCGCCCGGGCGGGAGAAGAAGTATGGGTTATGGTCAGAGATGGAACAGGCCCTTCTGTTCTCCACCAGCACCTCCATCGAAGCAATCATTTCAGGAGTCAAAAGAACCGGCACTTTCCGACTTCTTTTCTCTTTAATTTCAATGCGTTGAAAATGCTGACACAGCTTTTTCTCAAGTTGGGACAGTCCCAGAGCAATGTCAGAATGGATCCCAGTCTTACTTCTTAAGGTAAAGGCTGTCAGTGGCATCTTTGAAACCTCACCTTCCCTTCTTCGATTGAAAATAATGACCTCACAAAGAGTCAAAACTGCCAGTTTAGACCAATGCTTAGACGTTGGCTCACTTATTAGGGTTTGCACATATTCAGGTCGACATACCTCAATATGTGCATGCATGGCTCTAACGTCCTCAGTCAGAGGGAGCAGGTCCGGAGTGTTCCACTTGGCTTGCCGGAGGGTCTGTAGGGCAGCAGAAGAAACACAGACGTCCCACCTCTTCTCAAAAAGCAGCCGGCTTCGTTGGAGGTTTTTAATAAATAGTTCATCAACACAATGCTCCATTTTTGAGTCACAGTCAAGAATATCTGCTAGCTTTCTGAGGCTATGGCCGAGTTTGAGGGCCAAGGATGGAGTCTTGTATTGATTTGTTTCCTCATCATATCCAGCCACAGACCTGACTGCATCAATCACATGGTTAAAGTTGGAAGGAAAAAAGAAATCCTTAATTGTTTTCAGTTTTTTGCTTCGTTAATTAACCTACCGACTTCTCTCATTTTCTGCCTAATGTAATCATGCTTAGTCTTATCATGCCCGTGTTTTAAGTACAGGTGCTCTCCGAGTCTCAGAATCCCCTTTTCTGCTTTGACAACACCCGTGACCTCATCCTGATGCATTGCTGAAATTAAAGACCACAGCTTTTTGCTGATGCCCTCCGGTACAGGCTGGGCTAGGGAGCAGAGGGACTGGACCCTACTTCTACCTGGTTTAGCCTGGGCATCTTTCTGTGAAAGCCGGCACCTGGCCACATGCCTCCACAGCGACTTTCGCTTAAGCAATGCCCCACAGTCTATACAGTGCAAAAACTCACTGGATTTAACTGGGGAATTTGGCTGTTTAGCTGGGACTAAAGTTCCAATGCCGGCCTTTAAAACCTCAAAATTGTGCTCACGGTTTAAACTATTCCTGATCAAATCAAACTGAAGTTTACGTGCTTTAGATTTCACAGGTAGAGCCAATGCTCTGGCTACGTCACTTTCATTTCCATGTTTTCTAGTCAAATGACGGGACATTTTGTGGCAGGACATTGAACAGTAGAGGCAGAAGTGTCTCTTGCTGTAAACTCGCCCCCCATTTTTCTTCTTTTGCAGCTGCATGATAACAATCTTATTTGCCTTTGGTTCGTCACTTTCCGAGTCTTGAAGAAAAGTGTTTTTGATTTTTCTTTTTCCATACTTTTTTACAGGTTTCTTCTTGACAGTTAAATCGTCAGAATCTGAGTCGACTTCATCAATTAGGGACTCTTGACTAAGCTGCACAAACAACAAATAATTAGTAATAATTCTATATAACAATTTGAAGTCATGACTTGTAGTCAGCACTTACCAGTGGTTTGTAAGCGTGCGCTTCAGTGTGCTCCTCCATGATTTCTTGCAGCCTAATGAACCACACACTTGCACCTTTTCTAGCCTTAAGGGGCGTTCACACCGGACTTAACTTCGGCGTCAAAAGCGTCAGGTTTCCATTGAAAGTGAATGGTGAAGCGCGTCAGGTGAAGCCGAGAGCCCCGGCGTCACTTGACGCGCGTCAAAAGCTTCAAGAGTCGCGCGTACTACGCGCTCACTTGAAGCTTTTGACGCGCGAAACGCTCGCGTATCACAACAATCCCTTTGACGCCGAAGTTGAGCAAAGCTGAGCTTTTGAAGCTTTGACGCGGGCTTCAACCAATCAGGAGACGAGGAGCAGCAGCAGCAGAGGGTCTGTCTCTGTCATGAAGAGAAGTCATGTATCTGCTGCTGCTGTTTTATTGTCATTATTGTTATTAGTAATATTATTTGTATGAGTAGTAACATTCTGAGTAACAAAAATCATTGTACACATGCTGTGTAGTAAACGTAGTTTATTTAAAATAAGAACAGGCTGACGATGAGTCTGGCTCAGAGCAAGGCAGCTCCGGGCGGGCGAGAGCCGGGGAGAGGCAGGGAGAGGCGAGCGAGAGCCAGGGAGAGGCAGGGAGAGGCGAGCGAGAGCCGGGGAGAGGCAGGGAGAGGCGAGCGAGAGCCGGGGAGAGGCAGTGAGAGGCGAGCGAGAGCCGGGGAGAGGCAGGGAGAGGCGAGAGCCGGGGTTTGAGAACTCAGACTGGGCAAGTGACATGCGGAAGTACCGCTGAAAGCGAAACTCCTCCGTACGCAGCTACTGGAGTAAATGACGGAACTCTGCAAACACTGCAGCCTCTCAAGTCTGTGGTGAACCCAGAACATGTTTTGTTGAAGCCCTACAACAACGTTATTTTGCTTTATATAACAAATAAAGGCTCGCTGCTCATTGAAAAATCCACCGCTGTCCTGACTACAGACAACAGAGAAGCTCCTCCCACCGGCGTCAGGCGCGTCACTCGCGTCAAAAGCTTCAAGCACCAAAATGACAAAACTATCCCGGCGTCAGTTGAAGCGCGTCAAAAGCTTTTTGAAGCTTTTGGTCTGAACGCGCCTTGACACCTGACTTCCTCTGTTGTGCTGCTCCATGATTGGCTCCAGCCTGCTGGACTGAACTTGCCCCAGTGTGCCCCTCCTTGATATCCCGCAATCCACCACCAGGGTTTAGACACATAACACACTTTTTTCAGGAAAGTAAACCTCCAGGGGTCCTTTCCATATTTTTACAGAGACTGCATAAGGACCGTTGGAAAAGCATTACCCATTGATTATTAAGCTTGGACCAGTGGGGTCCGGTGTTCGGGCCCCACCACGTAAAACCAGTCCCCATGACGTGAGTGGAATCTCAGGTTATGGACCCCACCAGGAGTTGAAAACAAGTGCACACGCACACACACACGCGCACACGCGCACACACACACACACGCACACGCACACACACACACACCTCTCTCCTCCAGCTGCTCAGTGCTGAGGGCATCACTCTTTCCTCCTTGTACTTCTTCACTATTTCTTTTTTATACACTCTTTTAAATAGCATCAGTTTGAACACGTTTTAATTTCATCAGATAGACTGTTCCACAGAGTAACTTCACACACGGAGATACACATTGATTTTAAAGTCGTTCTAAATGTAGGTAAGTACAGTTGTTTGTTTCCTCTTAGTCTATACTGGTGGTGAGCATCTCTATCATGGAACAGTGTTTGCAAACTCGGTGGGAGAGAGTTTTGCGATGCCCTGAACATTATTTGAGCAGTTTTAAATTGAATCAAGTCTTGAAGTTTAAGTTGTCCCAAGTGTAAAAATAATGGGTGTGTATTATGTCTATAGTGAACATTAGTGAACATCCTAATAGCCTTCTTTTGCAAAGTGAAAAAAAGGCTGTAAGTGAGAATTGTAACAAACTTCAATACAGTAAAATAAATATGACATAATAAATGAATGATACAGGAGCAGGACATTTGTGTTCAGTGAAGGACTCGCTCGCTTCATCAGTCCCACACATTGAGCAACCTTTGTTCTCAGGTCACTTATGTGGGGTTTCCAATGGATTTTATCATCTATAATATCCTAAGAAAGACATTTTGTTTGACTTTCTCAATTGGTGTATCATCAATTATTATTCTGACTGGAATATTACTTTTATGATTACCAAAGAGCATAATTTTGGTCTTTTTTAAATTTAGTGATAATTTACAGTATTACTGTTAAACCATGTTTTTACTTTGTTCAATTCCACAGTTACTGTAGACAAAAGTTGCTCCAAATCGTCACCTGAACATGTAATAGTCGTGTCATCAGCAAAGAGAATGAATTTAATCAACTTTGATACTTTGCATATTTCATTAATGTACAATATAAATAAAGTGGGTCCCAATATTGAACCTTGTGGTACTCCACAGGTTATGTTCCTACAACTCGATTTTTGTTGATCGATCTGAACAATCTGCCGTCTCTCTCTCAGGTAGCTCTGCAACCATTTATTTCCCAATCCCCTTATACCATAGGCCTCCAGTTTGGTAATCAAGATATCATGATCAATGGTATCAAACGCCTTTTGAAGATCAATAAAAATTCCAATTACAAATTTATTTTTTCGATTCCATTTGTTATCTCCTCGACTAAGTCAATAAGAGCAAGTGATGTAGATCTATTTTGCCTAAACCCATATTGACTATCAGACAATAAATTATGTCTTTCAATAAACCCACGGATCAAATAATTTTTCTAATATTTTGGAAAACTGAGGCAGAAGGGAGATTGGCCGATAATTGGTGAAACGGTGTTTGTCTCCGGATTTGAATACGGAGATAGGCGTGACTATGTCTGTTAATATTTACAGTCTATGGTCTGAACCAGGACTGAACCAGGACCAGTCTGAGCTGCTCTGAATTATATATTAAGCTCTATTGTGCTGGTTTAATTATAATCTGGCGGTCCCTTTGATGGCGGTCCACGGCATACGTTGCCAGGTTTGTTTGGCAAAAACAGCTGAATGTGAACGATCTGACATGGAGAGAAGAGAAGAGAGAGAGGAAAAGGAAAAGATGAGAGAGGAATGAGGAGAGAGAGGATGATGGAGAGAAGAGAGAGGTGAGAGAGAGGAGAGATGGGGAGGTGCTGTGACAGTGTGTGTGTTCCTCTTTCTGCAGGAGGTGAGCGATGGGGAGGTGCTGGAGCTCTCCCACTCCGCCCTTGGCCGCGTCTCCTTCATCAGACAGATCCTACCCCAGTGGAGTGACTCCTCCTGTGTCCGACATACTCACAAGATCTCCTCCTTACTCTGCGACCCACAGGAGGGATACCTGCAGAACCTGGAGGTGAGAGGAGAAAGGAGGAGAGAGAGGAGAAAGGATGAGGTGAAGAGAAAGGAGGAGGAGGTGAAGAGAAAGGAGGAGGGGGTAGAGGAGGTGATAAGGAGGAGGAGATGAAGGAGAGGAGAGGTGAGAGGAGGAGAGAAGAGGGTAGGAGGAGGAGTGGATAAGGAGACGAGAAGGAGAGGAGGAGGAGAGAGAAGGAGTAGGGGGGAGAGGATAGTGGAGAAGACAGGAGGAGTAGAGGAAGAGGGGGTAGAGAAGGAGCTGATGAGGAGGATGAGATGAAGAGGAGGAGACAGGAGTAGAGGAGAGGAGGGTGCGAGGAGGAGAGGATGATGAGACGAGGAGAGGAGACAGAGGGAGATCATAGTGGAGGAGACAGGAGGAGGAGAGGAGAAGGAGGGGAGGAGGAAGTGATGTGTGTGTCTCTCTCTCTGGTAGCTCTCCAGCCTGTACCTCTACGATAGCGTGTTGATGCTAGCTAACGCCTTCTACCGGAAGCTGGAGGATCGGAAGTGGCACAGTATGGCTTCACTCAACTGCATCAAGAAATCGACGAAGCCCTGGAACGGAGGCTGGTCCATGCTGCAGACAATCCAGAGGGTGAGGAGGGGTAGAGGGGCAAAGGGGAGGAGAGGGGGAGAGAGGAAGAAGAGGGGAGTGAAGAAAAGAGGGAGGGGGAGAGAGGAGGAGAAAGAGAGAGGGTATAGAGAGAGAGGGAGAAGAGGGGGAAAGAGGAAGAAGCAGGGAGAGAGGAGGAGAGAGAGAGGGGGGGAGGCGAGGGGTAGGGGGACATCTATCGCTTATTGCCTTTCAATAACTAACACAACCAAACCCTTGTGTATTTGAATATAAAATATGGTCTCTCTCTGGTCTCTGTCTCTCTTGTCTCTCTTGTCTCTCTCTTGTCTTTCCCTGGTCTCTCTCTTGTGTTTCTCTGGTCTCTGGTCTCTTTCAGGGGAACATCTCTGGTCTCACAGGGACCATGGACTTTAATGCCAGTGGGTCTAACTCTCACGTTCACTTCGAGATCCTCGGCTCCAGTTTCAGCGAGACGTTCGGCAAAGGCGTCAAGAGGGTGAGACACACGACCCTGTCCCTGCGGAAGAAAAGCCTGATGCTCTAAAGCAGGTCTAAACAGGTCTAAAGTAGATCTACTGTAAAGCAGGACTTTGAGGAGTAGCCAAGGAGTATGTTTGAAGAAGGATTTTAAACTCTATGCTATACTCCACAGGAAGCCAGTTGAGTGATTTTAACACTGGAGTTATGTGTTCCTCCTCTTTCTGCTGTATTTTGAGCTAAAAGCTCTTCATAGAAGATTAAGGGCATGGTGCCAAGAGAGGGCCCTACAGTCAGGACTTGAGGAGGCAAATGTTTGGATAAATTTTTCTGAGTCATTTTTAGGATGTACCGCAGTTGTTTGGTTTATATCTGCTCTGAGGGAGAGCTCTGGGTCGATTAAGACTCCAAGATTCCTCAGTGTTGCTAGGTGCTACGCCAACATTAGCGAGTGTGGTTATCTGATCAGCAGGAGTCAGACGTTTGGAACAGAGTTTGATCATTTCTGTTTGGTTTCATAGACAAAAAGCTGTGACTGCAGCAGTGGAAGTTAATGTTTTTAATGTTGTCAAACAACAGCATGTAGCGTGAAGAGGGCAGAGTACTGATCCTTGTGGCACTCCCAGTGTTACTATATAACAGGGCGAGGAGTTTTGCTTCGGTAAAACACACTAATAGCAATCCAATAAATAGGATTTAAACCAGTGCTTATCCTCCAAGTGATGTCACATTCTAGCCTCTGCAGTAGACTATTGTGGTCTCTCTCTGGTCTCTCACTAGTCTCTTTCTGGTCTCTTTCTGGTCTCTCTCTGGTCTCTCTCTGGTCTCTCTCTGGTCTCTCTCTGGTCTCTCTCTGGTCTCTCTCTGGTCTCTCTCTGGTCTCTCTCTGGTCTCCCTGGTCTCTCTCTGGTCTCTCTGGTCTCTTGCTGTTCTCCCTCTGGTCTTTCTGGTCTCTCCTCCTGCAGGTGGCACTCTGGGACCAGGTCCATGGTCTGAATGGGAGTCTGAAGGAGAGTCGCATCGAGAACGGGATGCAGGGAGTCACCGTGAGGGTCGTGACTCTGCTGGTGAGAACCATGTTGATTATAGTATCTCTCTCTGGTCTCTTTCTGGTCACTCTCTGGTCTCTTTCCTTCAGGAGGATCCGTTCGTGATGGTGGCAGAGAACATTCTGGGACAACCCAAACGCTACAAAGGATTCTCCATCGACGTGTTGGACGCACTGAGCAAGAGTCTTGGCTTTAAGTATGACATCTACCAGGTGAGAGAGACCAGAGGGAGACCAGCGATAGAGACCAGAGAGAGACCAGGGGGAGACCAGCGATAGAGACCAGAGAGAGACCAGAGAGAGACTAGAGAGGCCAAAGAGGGACCAGAGAGAGACCAGGGAGACAGACCAGAGAGAGAGACCAGAAAGAGAGACCAGAGAGAGATTAGAGAGAGACCAGAGAGAGACCAATGACAGACCAAAAAGAGACCAGCGAGAGAGACCATCAAGAGACTAAAGAGAGACCAGAGGGAGAGGCCATAGGGAGACGAGAGCGAGAGAGACCAGAAAGAGAGACCAGAGAGAGAGACCCTAGAGAGACTAGAGCGAGACCCTAGAGAGACCCTAGAGAGACCAGAGACAGACCAGAGAGCTTCTTGTCCATGTGGATCTATAGAAGGTAGAACCTCTTCACATGACCCTCTCTCTGCAGGTGTCTGACAGTAAGTACGGCTCGCAGCTCCCCAACGGCTCCTGGGACGGGATGATCGGAGACCTCATCAACAAGGTCCTCACTTTAGAGCTGTGAACGAGACTTTAAAGCTGTGGACGAGACTTCAGAGCTGTGGACGAGACTTTAGAGCACTGAAAATGATTCTAAAACTTTTTGTTTGGTCCTTTATCCTGGTCCTGGTGATGTATTTCTGGCCTCAGTCAATCTTTAGATCAACTTTTTCAGACAGAAAAGGGAAACAGAGAGGAACACCCTCACTGACCAGAGAGTGGCCAGAGAGAGAGACCAGAGAGAGACCAGAAAGAGAGACCAGAGAGAGACCAGCGAGAGAGACCAGCGAGAGACCAGCGAGAGAGACCAGAGAGAGAGACCAGAGAGAGAGACCAGAGAGAGAGACCAGAGAGAGAGACCAGAGAGAGAGACCAGAGAGAGAGACCAGAGAGAGAGACCAGAGAGAGAGACCAGAGAGAGAGACCAGAGAGAGACCAGCGAGAGAGACCAGAGAGAGACCAGCGAGAGAGACCAGCGAGAGACCAGCGAGAGAGACCAGCGAGAGAGACCAGAGAGAGAGACCAGAGAGAGAGACCAGAGAGAGAGACCAGAGAGAGAGACCAGAGAAAGACCAGAGAGAGACCAGAGACAGAGACCAGAGACGCTCTAACCATGTGTTCTGCTTTAGAAGGCAGACGTAGCCGTGTCTGCCCTGACCATCACGCCGGAGCGGGAAAGCGTGGTGGACTTTACGAAGCGTTACCATGACTACAGTGTTGGGATCCTGCTGCGGCGGCCGGTCGAGCGACTCGACATGTTCTCGCTGCTTGCTCCGTTTGAGCCCTCAGTCTGGTTCTGCCTCGCCGCCTCGGTGCCTCTGGTGGGAGTCCTGCTCTTCCTGCTCAACCGACTGCACGCACTCAGAAACTCCAACTCCCACAATGCACCAGGGCAGAGCGGCACCTCCAGCCTGCAGGGTGCCATCTGGATTGTGTACGGGGCGTTCCTGCAGCAAGGTGAGACATCAGGGTGGGATATTCTCATCAACAATTGTCTGTGGTTTATCCCAGCAGCAATCCTCCTCAATCGGGTGTGGGGGAGGAGGGAGAGAGAAAAAGAGACAGAGGACAATAGAGAAGAAGGGAGACCAGAGAGAGAGACCATAGAGCTCTGAAGTATACTTCCTGTCCACTTCCAGTCCCCTTCCTGTTTACTTCCTGTCCATTTCCACCACTTTCTGTTAACTTCCTGTCTACTTGCTTTCTACTTCCTGTCTAATTCTGGGTCACTTCTGTCTACTATCGGTTTATTTTCTGCCTACTACTTATTCGCTTCCTGTTTACTTCCTGTCCACTTCCTGTCTACTTCCTATTGACTTCCGTTTCACTTCCTGTCCATTTCCTGTTTACTTCTTGTCCACTTCCTGTCTGCAGGAGGAGACGGGGTCATGAACTCAGTGGCTCTCCGGATCGTGATGGGCAGCTGGTGGATCTTCACTCTGATCGTCTGCTCCTCCTACACCGCAAACCTGGCAGCCTACCTGACTGTGACCCGCATGGACCAGCAGATCCGGTGAGCACCAGCAACACACCAGCACCAGTACCAATGTTACTGCTTCTACTACATCCACACATACTCGTTCTTGGAACAGAGGCGGCGTGTCTCTGAGGTCCACTAAGAAACAGTCTTTGATTTGATTTTAATCTCCACAAAAATCTTACATTAATTATTTCTCTGCTTCAACTCAGACTCCATATGTGTGGTCTCTCTCTGGTCTCTCTCCCTGGTCTTTCTCTGGCCTCTCTCTGGTCTCGCTCTCTGGTCTCGCTCTCTGGTCTCGCTCTCTGGTCTGGCTCTCTGGTCTGGCTCTCTGGTCTGGCTCTCTGGTCTCGCTCTCTGGTCTCGCTCTCTGGTCTCGCTCTCTGGTCTCGCTCTCTGGTCTCGCTCTCTGGTCTCGCTCTCTGGTCTCGCTCTCTGGTCTCGCTCTCTGGTCTCGCTCTCTGGTCTCGCTCTCTGGTCTCGCTCTCTGGTCTCGCTCTCTGGTCTCGCTCTCTGGTCTCGCTCTCTGGTCTCGCTCTCTGGTCTCGCTCTCTGGTCTCGCTCTCTGGTCTCGCTCTCTGGTCTCGCTCTCTGGTCTCGCTCTCTGGTCTCGCTCTCTGGTCTCGCTCTCTGGTCTCGCTCTCTGGTCTCGCTCTCTGGTCTCGCTCTCTGGTCTCGCTCTCTGGTCTCTCTCTGGTCTCTCTCTGCTCTCTCTGTCTGATGCTCACACACACAAAAGCATAATTCCTCCCGCTGTATTAATAGCTGATGCAGAGCGCTAAAGCTGTCGTGTCATCATGACTAATCACAGATAATGACTTTAACAGAGACGCAGCAAAAACAGAACTGAGACTCAGAGACCAGAGAGAGACCAGAGAGAGACCAGAGAGAGACCAGAGAGAGACCAGAGAGAGACCAGAGAGAGACCAGAGAGAGACCAGAGAGAGAGACCAGAGAGAGACCAGAGAGAGAGACCAGAGAGAGACCAGAGAGAGAGACCAGAGAGAGAGAGACCAGAGAGCAATACCAGAGAGAGACCAGCGAGAGACCAGAGAGAGACCAGAGAGCAAGACCAGAGAGAGAGCCCAGAGGGAAACCAGAGAGAGACCAGAGAGACCAACTTTTGCATTCACAGATAGTTCGCTATTATTTGAACAATTTAAGGCATCCATCAGAGTCTCTATCTAAATGACGTCACTAAGACACGCCCCCGCCGCCTGTCAACTTCCGCCCACATGTTTCGGACAAACACTGCCGAAATGAATCAAATACCACTTGTCACTTTAGACAAAAATGATATACCAGGGGCAAAATTCCACCATCAAACCATCAGGGATCATAGTGTAGACCAATTATAACGTTGGCTTGAATGTCGTGGTCTTCCAGTAACTGGTAGAAAGTTTGATTTGATAAAAAGGTAATGGTGAGGATTATGCTAACATTATCTAGTCATTTAAATTGCAATGCTAGCGCCTTCTTTGTTTGTTTTGCTGTGATTAACTTCCATTTATCAAGTTGTTTTTGCACTATCCACTTTGTAATTAGTTTGATCATTAGTTAGCTACAGTCAGCTGATATTATAATAAATCCATGATCACAACGGGTTACGCCACTGTCTCTGAGAGAAACTATCAGAGCTAGCCACACTCAGTAAACGCAAATGACAATCAATCAACACATTTAAATGTTAATGGGAGAATACATTATACACATTCATAACACAAGTGCACGGAGGTTTTCAGAATTAACTGTTCAGGTTTTCATGACAAAAATACTTTTTTAATGCGACTAAAGCGATCGCTTTTAGGTTAACTATCCTCACTGTTACTCGCCTGCCACGGGAAAACCTTTGGGAACTATTTTCTTTGCACTCATTAAATAAACCTTTCGGCATGAGTAGTGAATGACGTTTATTTTGTGTGTTCAATTGGTACAAAGCCGTATAATAAGCAGACACAAAGTTGAAAAAAATCCCTCTCATCTTTCTTCAGGTGTGAGAATTGTATACTTTCTGGATTAGGACAAACAATACTAATATGGATTGATGGGGGTAAATGGTGTAAAGAGAAAGTTTGTGCTAACTACATTCAGAAGAGCTCAGACGGACCTGATACAGCGGTCCAGATCCAGTCCCAGCTAAACGTAGCTAGGACTGGATCTGGATGCTCCACAGTTGGTCCAGCGAAGTGTTTTGAAAAAACATGTGCCCTTTTTAACCTTTTCATGAGAGAAATTCTGCCGACCACAAGCACCCACCTGGTCTGATCTGGTCCTGGTCTGGTCCTGGTCTGGTCCGATGTTGTGGTTTAACGAACGGGTTGAATGTTACTTTCATATAGTCCTTTTCAGAGTATCTGAAATCGCTCCGACAAGCACCATAACTGCAGTGTTTTGTTGTCACCATGATTCAATGATTTAGCCCAAATAAATACACACGCGTATGAGGAGAACACAGTAGAACTCAACGAGTCGTACACAATGTTTGTCCGAAACATGCGCGCATGCGCAGTCATCTGAGCTATTTTTAGCACATTTCGGAAACCGGACAGTGCCCTATGCCCTGATGACCAGTGCTACAAACCTGATCTCCCAAAGAGGAGATATCTGTGGTCAGTGGTGTCTGCATGAGTCTGGTCTCTCTGGTCACTCTCTGGTCACTCTCTGGTCACTCTCTGGTCACTCTCTGGTCACTCTCTGGTCACTCTCTGGTCACTCTCTGGTCTCTCCTCCAGTTTCTCTATGGTCTATGTCTGGTCTCTTTCAGGTCTCTCTCTCTGGTCTCTCCCTTGTGTCTCTCTCCCTGGTCTCTTTGGTCTCCCTCTGATGGTGAGGGATACATCTGGTGTCTGGTTCCAGGACTTTCCAGGATCTCTCCCGGCAGTTGGACCTGGACTATGGTACGGTCCGGGACTCTGCGGTCTATGATTACTTCAAACACAAAGGGACGAATCCTCTGGAGCAAGACACTGCATACGCCGAGCTGTGGAGGACCATCAACCGCAATGAGGGCCAGGACTCCAGCGTGTCCAGTCCCTCAGAGGGCATCAAGAGGGTAAGGAACCAGGAACCATGACTGACGAGGAGGCGGTGGGGCCTGGTCCCTGTCTCACCTTGTCCCTTTCTCACCTGATCTCTGTCTCACCTGGTCCCTGTCTCACCTGGTCTCCTTCCTCAGGTGAAGAAGACGTCCTTTGCGTTCTTGTGGGACCTCTCGGTGCTGGAGTTTGCGGCTCTCACAGACGATGATTGTTCTCTCACTGTCAGCGGCAGCAGCTCCAGCTCCAAGGGCTACGGCTTCGCTCTGCAGCACGGCAGCCCCTACAGGGACCTGTTCTCTCACAGGTACAAGTACTACAGGGACCTGTTCTCTCACAGGTACAAGTACTACAGGGACCTGTTCTCTCACAGGTACAAGTACTACAGGGACCTGTTCTCTCACAGGTACAAGTACTACAGGGACCTGTTCTCTCACAGGTACAAGTACTACAGGAACCTGTTCTCTCACAGGTTTTGGACCCCTGTGCTTGTGGGTAGGTTTGTTTATTTATTTGAACGGTCCATGTGAGTGAACAGACATGAGAGGAACATGAATGTAATACTGCTGGTACTATGAGTACTGCAAATACTATTACTGAACCAGCACAAGAAGATCGGTTTCTGGTCTCTCTCTGGTCTCTCTCTGGTCTCTGTATGGTCTCTCTCTGGTCTTTCTCTGGTCTCTCTCTGGTCTCTCTTTGGTGTCTCTCTGGTCTTTTTCTGGTCTCGCTCTCTGGTTTCTCTCTCTGGTCGCTCTCTCTGGTCGCTCTCTCTGGTCGCTCTCTCTGGTCGCTCTCTCTGGTCGCTCTCTCTGGTCGCTCTCTCTGGTCGCTCTCTCTGGTCGCTCTCTCTGGTCGCTCTCTCTGGTCTCTCTCCCTGGTCTCTCTCCCTGGTCTCTCTCCCTGGTCTCTCTCTCTGGTCTCATGATTTGCCTCCTCTCCTGCGTTAGCATTAGCGTGACCTTTCGCTGCTCTCCTCTCGTTAGCTTGAGTTACAACTTAATTAAAAACCACAATAATCTTCTTTTTCCGGACGTAAACCTAATTTAGTGTTTTTAATCAGTCTAACGGCGCAGAGGGAAACTCGTGAAGGTCGCGGAGACGCTGGGGACTGAGGCGGGAGCTAGCATCGTTAGCGCTAATGCTACGAGCCGTGGGACCTAGCATTAGCAGAACAAAAGACTTCAAGGCGGATCGCAAATATGTGTGAGAAAAACAAAAGAAGGATTATTAAAGAGGGACCAGGACTGGACCAGGACTGAACCAGGACTGGACGAAGACTGAATTAGGACTGAACCAGGACTGGCCCGGGACTGAACCGGGAATGAACTGGGAGTGACCCAGGACTGGACCGGGACTGGGATGGAACCAAGAGAGACTTTCCCGGTTTAGTTGCATTCCTGCACTGGTCCACTCCTAGTCTGGACCTGATCTAGACCAAGCCCAATTCCGTCTTCAGTCCTGGTCCTGACCTGGTTTAGTCCTCACCTGGTTTTCCCCTGGTCCTCCCCTGGTCCTCATCTGGTTTTCCCCTGGTCCTCCCCTGGTACTCACCTGGTACTCACCTGGTACTCACCTGGTACTCCCCTGGTCCTAGGATCTTGGAGCTGCAGGAGAGAGGAGACCTGGACGTGTTGCAGCAGAAGTGGTGGCCTCGCTCTGGTCGCTGTGACCTCTCTGTCTCTGCGGCAACGCCCCCCGCTGGCCGCTCCCTTAAACTGCACAGTTTCACTGGAGTCTTCTGCATACTGGCAACAGGACTCATCATTGCCTGCATAGTCGCCGCCCTGGAGGCCTGGTGGAGGAACTACAACTGTAGGGGACAGGCCCCGAGAGAGGTGAGGGAGGGGGAGAGGAGAGAGAGAGGGGGGGGGGGGAGGGGGGGGGGCAGACGAGGAAAGAGAGGAGGAGGGGAGACGGGATGAACGAACTCAAGTTTGACCAGGATTAATTGGGATTAAGTCAAGAACAGAGCAGAGATTAAACAGAAGAAGTCTCAATTATTTTATTGTACTTTTGATTATACAACGAATACCTGCTTTAGTCCTTCTTTAGACCTGCTTTAGTCCTGCTTTAGGTCTCCTTTAGTCATTCTTTAGTCCTGCTTTAGTCCTGCTGTAGTCCTTCTTTAGTCCTGCTTTAGTCCTGCTTTAGTCCTGCTTTAGTCCTGCTTTAGACCTGCTTTAGACCTGCTTTAGACCTGCTTTAGTCCTGCTGTAGACCTGCTTTAGTCCTGCTTTAGTCCTGCTTTAGTCCTTCTTTAGTCCTGCTTTAGTCCTGCTTTAGTCCTGCTTTAGTCCTGCTTTAGACCTGCTTTAGTCCTGCTTTAGACCTGCTTTAGTCCTGCTGTAGATCTGCTTTAGTCCTGCTTTAGTCCTGCTTTAGACCTGCTTTAGTCCTGCTTTAGACCTGCTTTAGTCCTGCTTTAGACCTGCTTTAGTCCTGCTTTAGGTCTCCTTTAGTCATTCTTTAGTCCTGCTTTAGTCCTGCTGTAGTCCTGCTTTAGTCCTGCTTTAGTCCTGCTTTAGTCCTGCTTTAGTCCTGCTTTAGTCCTGCTTTAGTCCTTCTTTAGTCCTGCTGTAGTCCTGCTTTAGTCCTGCTTTAGTCCTTCTTTAGTCCTGCTTTAGTCCTGCTTTAGTCCTGCTTTAGACCTGCTTTAGTCCTGCTTTAGACCTGCTTTAGTCCTGCTTTAGACCTGCTTTAGTCCTGCTTTAGTCCTGCTTTAGACCTGCTTTAGTCCTGCTGTAGACCTGCTTTAGTCCTGCTGTAGACCTGCTTCAGTCCTGCTTTAGTCCTGCTTCAGTCCTGCTTTAGTCCTGTCTTTAGTCCCTGACTGTGTCTGTTGCGCCCCTTTCAGGACAAAGAGATGAACTTGGAGCAGGTTCATCATCGGATCAACAGTCTCCTCGACGACGACATGACGCACAAACAACTCCCAGGATCCTCTCTGCCTCCTCACGTGAGAGCTGACCTTAGAGCTGACCTTAGATACAATAGAGCTGACCTTAGAGACGATAGAGCTGATCTTAGATATGGAAGACTATTGGCACCTTAATTCAATTGTCTATTCATTTGTCAAATGGCTATGCATTATGTTATTTTAGTATTTATTTTGTATTTGTATTTGTCAAAGTGTCATGTTATATCCAATTTTGACATTTAATGTTCTATTCCAAAAGTTCTAATGGCAATTCAATATGTAAAGTGTCGATACAATGTCTTTATATATTGCAAATTACAAGATTTTGAAATGAATAGCATATTGACATGGACATTTGGCCTCTTTATTCATTGTTCTATTCATTCTTAACATGGCAGTTTAGAGTTGTATTTGGCAAAATTGCATGTTATATCCTATTTTGACTCGTATTCAACATTTGAGTATGTTAAGTTTCATTTAATGTGTTGTGAAACAGCACCTCCCTCTGGATTGCATTGCCACATGGTTTGAGTGCAACTTAATTCAATATGCTATGCAGTTCTTGACCCCTGGGAAGGCGGGCCCTGGTTCACTCTCGGCCAATCAGAGACGAGTCTATATCCTCCTAGCTACATGCGCTGGGTTGTTGATTTTTGCTGGAAGTAAATGCTGTTATGACGGATTGGAAGTAACAGATCACCCTTCATGAAGATTCCAAGTTACTCTAAGGAGGTTCTATGTAAGTATAGAAGTGTGTTTGTTAAAATACCAGTAGTTTTTTTTTAATTTTTTTTTTAGAAAACACTACTGGCTAGCCAGTTAAACGTCCAGAGCTAGTAGGCTAATGTTACTTTAAAAACGGGCTGCTCTTGGTCGGTCACCAGTCACAGTTACTGTGAAGCCGATTCAGACAGTGACATGGCATATCTTCTAACTACAGTGGGCACACTTGGATCTTCAGACGCACTTCGAGTCAGCACCGTACGGAGAAAAACACAAGTTGTAAACCAGGGGTCACCAACGCGGTGCCCGCGGGCACCAGGTCGCCCGCAAGGACCAGATGAGTCGCCCGCTGGCCTGTTCTAAAAATAGCTCAAATGGCAGCACCTACCAGTGCTATTCTTGTTTAAATCATACTTACATGCAACTTACAAATGGCATATAAACTAGAGCCGGGACTTTAACAAGTTAATAAAGATTAATTAATTACACACAAAAAAGCGCGTTAAAAAAATTACGCATTTTAATCGTATGTATTTTTGCACCGCGGAACGTTCCTCACTGAATAAGTTTCAGACGGACCAATTGAACTGACGCACCAACCGGAGCTCCGTGACTTTTCTTGTTCAAAAGTACATTATTACAAGCAGAGACCAACTTTAAATTCGAGTAAATTAGACGGGAATGAGCGCTGTGTATGGAGCAATGGACTCTGTGTTTGAGGAGGAGGAGCAGTGACTCCTGTGTGAGCGGAGGAGGAGGAGAAGGAGAAGGAGGAGCGAGACACAGGTGTGTGAGCTGCTAATGCTGATGTTTACTCCGAATGCACACATCAAAAACGTATTATAAAAGGTTTAGCAAACAGGGCATGCCCAGCTTTAGTGCTCACAGCGTGTGCAGTGGATTTTGGGCTTAAAAAGAGTATGTTGTCGTCAGTGTGAGGAGGAGGAGGAGCATATGTTGTCGTCAGAGTGTGGAGGCAATGACAGAAACGTTATTTGATGTTTAGAAGTTATCCCTTAAACTCCATATTAACATGTGTTGCTTAAGCCTCATGTATTCAGTCATTATTCAATGGTAAACTAAAAATCCATGTGAAAAAAATTACTTTTCACTGTTCTCAGGTCAAATATTTATATGCGATTAAAATGTGATTAATTGCGATTAAATGGGACTGTCTTAGAAGTGATCATTTGTTAAATTTGAAAAATGTGCACTTAGAGAAAATATAAAAGTTTTTCCACAAAATAAATATCATTAATTATTAGTAAAAACATAGAATTAAAGGTAAATTGAGCAAATTGGCCATATCTGGCAAACTGGTAGCCCTTCGCATTAATCAGTACCCAAGAAGTAGCTCTTGGTTTCAAAAAGGTTGGTGACCCCTGTTGTAAACTGTTATGCTAAGGAGGCCCTCAGTTGTAGCCATAGTGTAAACTTTATGGTTTTAGTGCGATTTATTCCTAATTTCCTATATGCTCATTCCTTGCTTAAAATAGCAGAGTTACTGCCCTTCAACTTGTTAGCAACACTCTAGTGCTTAGTTTTGTAGCTATGTAAGTTTGATTTGGTTAAAGGCTCAGCTACAGGGAAGACATCGTTCCAGTTTGTTGCCATGATAAATGTAACCCAGCTATATAAAACATTTAGTGTCTCCTCTATAATTTTTGTCAATCTAGGGTGCAGCCAAATGTTCAAGTAGTGTTGGCCTACACTAAAGTAAACGTAGTGGCGTTTTTTTTATTTTTTTGCATTTTTATTAAACTATAGGCTAACGTTATTGTAGGCCCATGTTAATTTCTATTCTCACAGTGCAGTTATCCTCTTACTCAATTATATCTTTATGCGTGGTGAAACCTCATTCCTGGTATTACTGGTATTTTAACAAACACACTTCTATACTTACATAGAACCTCCTTAGAGTAACTTGGAATCTTCATGAAGGGTGATCTGTTACTTCCAATCCGTCATAACAGCATTTACTTCCAGCAAAAATCAACAACACAGCGCATCTAGCCAGGAGGATATAGACTCGTCTCTGATTGGCCGAGAGTGAACCAGGGCCCGCCTTCCCGGGGGTCAAGAACTGCATAGCATATTGAATTAAGTTGCACTCAAACCATGTGGCAATGCAATATGCAATATGCTATTCATTTCAAAATCTTGTAATTTGCAATATATAAAGACATTGTATCGACACTTTACATATTGAATTGCCATTAGAACTTTTGGAATAGAACATTAAATGTCAAAATTGGATATAACATTACACTTTGACAAATACAAATACAAAATAAATACTAAAATAACATAATGCATAGCCATTTGACAAATGAATAGACAATTGAATTAAGGTGCCAATAGTCTTCCATACTTAGAGACTATAGAGCTGACTTTAGAGACGATAGAGCTGACCTTAGAGACGATAGAGCTGACCTTAGAGACTATAAAGCTGACCTTAGAGACCATAGAGCTGACCTTAGAGACTATAGAGTTGACCTTAGAGACGATAGAGTCGACCTTAGAGACTATAAAGCTGACCTTAGAGACCATAGAGCTGACCTTAGAGACTATAGAATTGACCTTAGAGACGATAGAGCTGACCTTAGAGACTATAAAGCTGACCTTAGAGACCATAGAGCTGACCTTAGAGACTATAGAATTGACCTTAGAGACGATAGAGCTGACCTTAGAGACTATAAAGCTGACCTTAGAGACCATAGAGCTGACCTTAAAGACAATAGAGCTGACCTTAGAGACTATAAAGCTGACCTTAGAGACCATAGAGCTGACCTTAAAGACAATAGAGCTGACCTTAGAGATGATAGAGCTGATCTTAGAGACTATAGCGCTGACTTTAGAGACTATAGAGCTGACTTTAGAGACTATAGAGCTGACCTTAGAGACTATAGAGCTGACCTTAGAAACTTTAGAGCTTGACCTTAGAGCTGTCTCTGTTGCAGGCCCTCAGCTCGTACCTTCCCGGTGACTCCGCCCCCACGCTCCTCTCGGGGGCGGGC
The DNA here is from genome assembly GCA_964034765.1 of Knipowitschia caucasica. NCBI lineage: Eukaryota > Metazoa > Chordata > Actinopteri > Gobiiformes > Gobiidae > Knipowitschia > Knipowitschia caucasica. The sequence continues at coordinate 8,350,557 of OZ035845.1, read as the reverse complement.
TCTCGCTCGCACATGTCCGTCACTCACCTGAAGGGGGCGCTGCAGCCGTGTAAGCACCGTGCGCCAAACGGGGGACTATTCCGGACCTCCCCCGCCTCCCCCCTGTCCTACCAACAGGGGGCACACCATGAAGCCACAACCCTGTCCTACCAACAGGGGGCACACCATGAAGCCACAACCCTGTCCTACCAACAGGGGGCACACCATGAAGCCACACCCCTGTCCTACCAGCAGGGGACGCACCCAGACCCCACACACAGCACGTCCATCTGACACAGTGACCATGTGGACACACTCCCCTGACTCCACGACCAGACTGTTGCTCATCCTGCTGTCTCTTACTCCATTAAACTACCACCACATTCTAAACCATGGAACTGTTGTCTTGCTTGAAGATGGTTGCCGCGGAGACAGCTGTATATAAATCTTTTATATTCCACTGTAAATATAGTGTATTTTGAATATTTGAAATTTTTCAAGTAGAAATAAATCCCAAAAATCTTATTTAAACAGAGACTAGAGAGAGAGACCAGAGAGTGACCACAGAGACCAGAGAGAGTGACCAGAGAGAGACCAGAGAGAGACCAGAGAGAGACCAGAGAGAGACCAGAGAGGGACCAGAGAGGGACCAGAGAGAGACCAGAGAGAGACCAGAGAGGGACCAGAGAGGGACCAGAGAGAGACCAGAGAGAGACCAGAGAGGGACCAGAGAGGGACCAGAGAGAGACCACAGAGACCAGAGAGGGACCAGAGAAAGACCACAGAGACCACAGAGAGACCAGAGAGGGACCAGAGAGAGACCACAGAGAGACCAGGGAGAGACCAGAGAGACCACAGAAAGAGACTGTTTTCACTTACATCACAGACTGGTGCACGTTTATAGAAGCCGCTCATCCTGGTCGTCTCTTATTCCTTTTTACTACATCACGCCAAAATGTTTAACTGTGAAATGCTTTTACCACACTGTGCTGAAGACACAAACCAGGTCTGAACCAGAACTGAACCAGGACTGAACCAGGTCTGAACCAGGTCTGAACTAGGACTGAACCAGGACTGAACTTTGAAATGTGTTATTTATAAATCTGCTGCTTTGATTTTCTTAAACTTTATTAAAAAGATGTTTTCACAAAGGTTTTGGTTGGTTTTCTTTCACAAATTTCTTCAGTAAGATTTGCTGTTTCTTCCAAGGGCATGTGCAGGGACTGGATCTCCGCTTGCGGCTGACAGAAGTCCTTCGTCTCAGCTTGCGGTTTGAAGGACGTGGACACAGATTTATTATTCTATTTTACGATTGTATCATAAAAGTCTCCTCACAGTTTGTCCCAGAGACACAGAGGACCAGGTCTGAGTCTAGAATGTAGGCCCAGGTCTGATCCGGACTGTAGGACCAGGTCTGAGTCCAGATTCTAGGACCAGGTCTGAGTCCAGACTGTAGGACCAGGTCTGAGTCTAGACTGTAGGCCCAGGTCTGATCCGGACTGTAGGACCAGGTCTGAGTCCAGATTCTAGGACCAGGTCTGAGTCCAGACTGTAGGACCAGGGGTTGTGATCTGACTCTCACCTGATCCTTGAAGCAAAACGCCTCTGGTGGAGAGGAGAGTAAGGTTATCCCCTAATGCCTCACCCCTACACTGATGCCTCACCCCTACACTGATGCCTCACCCCTACACTGATGCCTCACCCCTACACTGATGCCTCACCCCTAACACTGATGCCTCACCCCTACACTGATGCCTCACCCCTACACTGATGCCTCACCCCTACACTGATGCCTCACCCCTACACTGATGCCTCACCCCTACACTGATGCCTCACCCCTACACTAACAGAAGTTGAACCTCTGTGTCGTTCTCGGTGTAACATTGTAACTTAACGCTGTTTATTTTTTGATCCATTGCAACGTTACTTATAATTACCACGGCCAACTGCGACCATCTGCTGGTACTGAGTACTGAGTCCACATGGTACTGTGTCCACATGGTACTGTGTCCCCATGGTCCGTGACATAGAGGTTCATCTCGGAGTGTTGCACTTGACACTCTGCGAGTACAACACAGCAGTGAGTGACTTTGCTCTTTTCATGAGGAGACGTCCTTCAACGTCCTTGAACACAGACGCTGAGGTACATCACAGTACTACAGTATACAACACTTCATTTGAGTCAATGCAGTAACACAAAACAACTCTAATGTAAAACTAGGCAATTATAATAATAATAATAATAATAATGCATTGGTTTTATATAGCGCTTTTTGGACACTCAAAGACGGTTCACATGTGTCATTATTCATTCACTCCATACACGGTGGTGATAAACTACTAATGTAGCCACAGCTGCCCTGGGGCACACTGACAGAAGCGAGGCAACCAGTATGTGCCATCGGCCCCTCTGACCACCACCAACCATTCACACACACACCAGACTCATTCTAGGCAATGGGGGTGATTATGCGTATTATGCGTACACACACAGTACTGTACACAGCACTGTGACATCTTAGTACTATGTACTTAATGTGATACAGTGACACAGTACAGTGCTGTAGATACTGTAGATACAAGAGTTACAGTACATGTGACACAGTACAGTACTGTAGGTACAGTCTGCAGTAGAGAGTTGAAGACATGTTTCCATCTGAAGGTCCTGATGATGGAACTGTGACTCTCTGCTTCCCTCAGTGTGAGGCCATGATTGATCACATGATCCACCAAAGTTGCTCTAATGTCATTAGAAATATCTTCAACCACGACTTCCTCCTCTCTCTTCCTCTTCCTCTTCCTCTACCTCTTCCTCTTCCTCTTCCTCTACCTCTTCCTCTTCCTCTTCCTCTACCTCTTCCTCTTGCTCTTCCTGCGTTCAGACTTACAAAGTTTTGAAAATGGCTAAACCGAGGCCTGTTGATGTCTGGCTGATGTGTGTCGCATTTTGTAATTCAGTGTGTGTCTCAGTGTAAGAGTCTGAACAAGGATATAATCCTGAGGTAAGTTGAAGACTGACTCAGTAAAGACTCAGAGGCTCAGAAAGACACATGCAGCGCACACGACATCGTCAGAAACTGTTTCGTATGAAGTGTCCAACTACACGGATATGTGGAGACCTTTCTTACTTACACTTAATTATTACAAATGCGCCTCTTTTTTCCCTTTTTTATTTTTATTTTTTAAGGAAGGGGAGGAGGGGGAGTCAGGGGAGAAAATGTAGAAAAAAGATTCTCTGTTAAAAGTAAAAACACAGAGGAACTGTAACATCTACAGTCATGTCTTTTGTTGTGTTATGTTGGGTGTGCACTTTGTCTGTGAAATGTTTGTACGATATAATAATGTCATTTAAATTATCACATTATTGCACAACTTCAAAAATATTATTTCAGAACTCGATGCCACAAATCCACAGTTCAATAAAACTATCAACGAACCCAGGTTGTTAACCCAATGCTTCTCCGACTGTGACCCAGACTTTAGTCAGTGACGATCTTGTTAAGGACACTTCCAGAACGACCGAAGCTCTATCAACTGATGTTTTATTGATCTTCTGTGGGATCCATGTGAGAAAACTATAGATACTTACTGCAGTTATTACTCAACAAGGAGTATTGTAGCAGTTAAAGAAACCACTAAAAACCATGAATCTATCATTGGACATACTAAAACATGAGAATTCATCAACTTTAGAATCAGAGGAATGAGTATTACACTTTGTAAGAACTGAATATGAAACTAACTTATTTCATCAAATACAAACTAAAGTCATTTCATGGATTATTAAACAAACTGAAAAAACTGTTCCTTGACAAAGCACAAGAGGCCGGTGAGAAAATAGCATAATTTCTTTCATAAAAAAAAAAAAAACAGAGCAAAGAGAAACGGGTAAAGTAAAATAATCCCAAAACAATTGAAAATGAAATCTGTCTCTTTGACTCAAAACTATTCTCCTCACAATCCTCAGAAGCAACGATCTGTCTGATGCTCGTCTCTTCATCAAACGTTTAAAGACAATTCAGATCTAAAAATAGAAGAACTCACTGCTTCGTTTAAGAGACAGACTTTGAATAAATCTCCAGAACAGACGAAAGAACTGAGCTGATGTGGAGCGTGGAACAGTGATCACACTCATCCCAAACGCAGGAAAGACAATTTAAGACCAATTACATTCTTAAAACAGAATGATATCGTCAGATTAGGAGTGTGGTAATGTGTTGGGATACTTTATCGAGCAATCGATTATATGCTTTTGTTAATTATTGATACTTAAGGTATACAGGAGGACTTTCTCCTGTATAGGATCAAGACTCTTGGTCGTCCCAATTGACCAGAGAGTTTTGTTGAAAAATTGGAGAGGGCGGTGCTTTCTTAAAATTTGGGAAAATCCTCCAAAATACGTTTAATATACGGCTACATTACTCAGCTCCATTTATGTCTTAGTGAGTAATTACTAGAGCCTCCACTAGGGGCGTAAGAAAAGGACAAAGTCTGGGACCGTGTTGTTAATTCAGACAGAAGACATGTTTTACTGTGGATGGTGGTCCACGGCCCACGGCCCGTAGTTCCCTATTTTGGGGATCACTTTAGTTTCTCCCGTGGTGTCTCCGTGTGTTTGTGTTTCTACCATAGACTGTATATATTAACGGACGTAGTCACGCCTATCTCCGCCATTCTAACTAATGGGCCAAAAATAGTGCTTTCATGGAGTGATTCAAAATGGCCCCGGGGGCTGGAAAATGTGAAAAAAGGCATCTGCGCATGCGTCAGCCCGTACGAGCCCCATTCATTTAAATGAGTGCATTCAAAAATTCACAGCAAGTAAACTAGAGTGGTCCAAAAAAATCCACCCCCCTCAGCATTGACACACATGTGGAACGGAGCTTTGGGCCAAGAGCCAACTTTTGGACCATCCTGTAAAGACGTTTTATAGAGGTAAGAAGATGCTATATGTTAGCATTGGCTAATCTTATTCCGGGTCCACCCCCATCGGCCCGGGTTGGTATTGCAAGCATGTCAGCGCACGTCATTTTGGCCACTTTTGAGCCGGGACCCGCCCCCACTGGTTTCCTCCCTTTACAGAAGACCACGCTCCTGAGTCCTGGGCTCGTCAGTCCTTCCCCATCTGGAGCTGATTGACCGATGCCTGGGTGCTGATTGGGCAGGAGCTGAGGCAGTCCTCCAATCAGCGCGCGCTCACCTGGAGGACCCGCCCTTATAAACTGCCAATCATCCGCGGCTCTGGGCAGCTGGAGTTAGTGGACTCCAGTGTTCTGTCCCTTGTGCCGGTGCTTTAGTTCAGTGACTTGTGTAGATTATGTTAAGACACTTTGGTTTAGGTTACACTTTTTGTTTAGTCACTGCTTAGTTGTTCAATAGATTATTTTGTTTACTCTGTGTGTTTTGTAGATATTTAATCCTATTCTGTTAACTGTTTACCTATTTTGTCACTGTAAAAAATTATGATTTTAGTTACTGGTCATTTTGTTACTTCCTTACACCTAAGCCGGCTCGTAACAGTAGAGACAGCACGAACCAAGATGTTACAAAATGTAAGTGATATTATACAGGAGCTTCAACTCTGAGACACTGAAACAGTGGAAAAGTACTGCCTCGTGCATATGTTAGATCGATGAGTTTGACTTTTACCACAGTTGCTTCAAAGTGTCATGAAATACCTAAAGGCGCACACAGTGAAAATAGCGTTCACACCAACGAACATCAGCGATTAAACACAACAGCGGGAGAAAACATGGCGTGTTGTAGCGGATTCGAGCAGAAGTATGAAAATAAAAGATGCACCAGCTGCATTCAAGTCAAAAGTGTGAAGTCAGTTTAGATTCTGTGGCAAAGTTGGATAAGGATTATTCCTTTGGAAAAACTGCTGGGAACACCGTGAACATGCACAGCCACTTGCTCGGCCATCACCCAGAGGCAGGGCTGGACTGGGACAAAAAAACGGCCCGGGCATTTTTTCCTTTTTAGCGGCCCAGGCAACTCAAAAGGTTCAAGGAGCCATATTTGACAAAAAAAACAAAAAAAAAACAGCGTTGTATAAGACTTATATGAAGGTAACAGGGGCTGAAGCTGTATTAGCTACATTAGCTATATTAGCTATATTAGACTAATATCTAAATGACAAAGTAAAGGCTAAACACATAAAAACCATTCATGATTATCAAATGTGTATTTTCATTGCAGCGTGTCCTGAGAGAATGACACACCACGTGACGACTCTGCTTTAAGTTCAACCTTCATGCAATTGTACAAATACAGTAAATAAATCTGCTTTTGGCTCCGAGTTCACCTGCATCACTGTCTGTTCATATCCATCACAGGCTGAAGTTTGCTGGAGCTGAATGTCCTTAATGGCCTTTTCTTTCACCGTCTTTGCGGAGGTATTTGAAGTCTGAAAATAGGTGCTCTGACTTTATGATGAATGAATGTTTCAGTGAACAGTGTTTAAAGCTTCATTGTTCCTCCTGTTGCAACAAAACTTTTTATTACATCACAAACATGAAGCAGTCCTTCCTCATTGACTGAAAGCAAATGTTCATTCTCATTCTAGTCCAGTCTTATCGACTCTCTTTATCTTTGGGATCCATGCGCACACACAGTTAAAATTGAATATTACTTATACAAGTTTTTGCAGCATTAAAACGTTAAGAATGTTTTTCCTCCTACAGAAACCACATTGAAACTAGAAATAAAATATAGCCCTCACACTCCATTTTCAGACATTTTTGAAAAGGCTCCAGGAGCCACTTTAGGGGCACTAAAGGTTGCCGACCCCTGGTTTATACAGTATGTGGAAGCAAATACTGTAGAGGATCAGGATCTCTCCAGTTTCAACAATAAAATACAGTACAATAGTCTACATTAAACAGAGTAATAAACATGTCTCAGAGTGAGGGAGGTGGGCAAAGACAATATTGTTTGTTACAGGGAGGAGAATTGGTAAAAAATTCTGAAATGCATATTGTCAGCCATTGGCTGGCTCTAAATCTGTTTAATTTGTTCACACCATTTTACTTTTGGGCTCATGAACTTTTAATGCAATGGAAAATGTAGGTACCCGAGCTTTAATTTCGAGAGGAGGGGGGACGCGGACTGTTTTCTGCAGCGGTGTATTTATTGGGTGCACAAATTACAAAAAGACATGCATGGTCCTGTGCGCGTTTATGGTCTTGGGTACATGGTCACGTTGCGGCTACGCGCTCACCGTGTTGTGTTGTGAGCGGCTCCCGGTGAGCGGTTCAGATTCAGATTCAGATTCAGATTACTTTATTTACCATTGTGCAAAACACATAGGAATTTGACTTGGCAGCATGACAGTGTGCATTCATCTTTTTTTCACATATAATTTAACAAAAAGTGCAAGAGATATAAATAGAATAGTGTAATAAAGTGCCATAGTGTTCAGTCCTTGTTCCTAGGGGGCAAGGGAAGAAGGGAAACCAGCGTCAGTGAGCAGCCTGGCCGCTGAGGGGAAAAAACTGTTTTTGTAGCGCTCTGTCCCAGGTGCTGCATCCTCCTCCCAGAGGGGAGCAGGGTGAGAAGGCTGTGACCAGGGTGGGAGGGGTCAGCCATGATCTTTCTCGCCCTGGGGTTCCTGCGTCCAGCTCAGAGCCGCTGGATGCGGGAACACTGCGGCCGCTGAGGTGGTGGAATCCCGTTTGAGTACATACAGCAGGTGCCCCGCGGACACGCGCGCTCCCCTCAAACACTTTTCAACGGATTTACACTTTTCACAAACATGTTTTTTGTATGAGGCAGACAGACCGGCCCAAATATGGGCATCGGCCCTTCGGGCATTGCCCGGTACGCCCGATGGCCAGTCCAGCCCTGCCCAGAGGTCGTCAGCTCAAAACCCGGGGCTGTTCCGAACCCTGCACATATCAACACGAGACTCTATTCGAGTCTCCCCCAGAGCAATGGCACTCACCCACTACGTGTTGCGTAATTGAAAATGAAGGGTTTCGCTACATGATGCGGGTTCTTGAGCCCCGCTATGACATACCCAGCAGTAAATACTTTGCAGGAAAAAAAATCCCAGCGTATGAGCAAACCAAGACAGAAGTAACGAATGCCCTTGAGTCAGCAGAAAGAGTGGGACCCACATACAGGGGATGTTTCTAGTCTCATACACCTGTTTAAAGCTGGGTTCTGTGGAGGACAGTTACGAATACGAAAACTTTATTGTCCACCAAGGTGGAAAATAGTCTTTAGTTGTCACCTTAAAATACATAAAAGACACACATCCAGCAAAATTCATGTGGCAATACATTCACAGTACAATTGGAAGAACTAACTGGGAACAGAAGTGTGTTTGCCGCTTTCACTGCTCTGGGCACAAAGGAGTTTTAAAAAATGTTCTTCTTAGCTGATATAACTCGATATCTCAGTCCTGCCGGCAAAAGTTCAAACTTTGGGTTTAGCGGATGGGAAGCATCATTGATGATGAGCTCAGCCTTCCTCCTCGAACAGTGGAGAGATCTTTGTGGCTGCCCAATGATCTTCGAGCTCTGGTTCACGATCCTTTGGAGTTTGTTTTGATTCTTCATGTTGAGGTTGCCAAACCACATCAGCATGTTATTTAGTAAGAAGTTAGTAATACTATTATATACAGATATTATTATAGATCCATGGTGAGTTCCATAGATACAACACTTTATTGTTTAACTCTTGATGGTAAAGAAACGTTACTTGACACTAAAGTAGGTAGGTAGTATCGTGGTTTATTCATGGATCCTGTAAATATCTATATCATTTTGCTTGTTAATTGATACAGACACTTTCATGGAGTTTCAAAAAGGCTTACATCTGTACTTGAAAACTGCTTTTTAGTTTGATACTAGTGCGCATGTGTGTTACGGTATGACACTGCGGTAAAGTGGGCCGCATCTTTCACCTCCGAAGTAAAACGGCCCGCATCGAGAGAAAAGCAGTGCGCGTTTTGTTGACTGCTTACGGTAATAGCAGAACAGCCTTTCGCAGTCAGCTTTTCTCCTCGAACAGAAAGCACGCTTAGGAGACTCGTTTTGTGAATAAACCCTTATTTGGAAAAGCATGTAAAAACTTAAAATGTTCGACATTTAATTTGGTCAAAAAGTGAAATTTTCAGCTGCTGTCCATTTTTACAGTAAAGACTTGAGTATCTTATTCCACTGGGTTCATGACCTCACCACTGCCTTCACCGCTGTGCACAACCAAAAACCTTTACTTTCGAAATTGTGGATAAAATTGAGACAAAGTACACTTTTTAGCCCAAAATACACAAAACTAAGAACATTCCCACCTTTGATCTACTGTAACTTTTTACTGTAAAAAGGTGTGCGACTAATTTCACTGGATTCATGACCTCAACATTGACCTCGACCACTGTACCAAAGACCAGAAATTTTTACTGTAGAAATATTGATTTAAAGTAGCCATTTTGGTCCAAAATAGCCTAAAAATGGTCAAAACATGTCACTTTTCATCTACTGTAACTTTTTACTGTAAAAAGGTGTGCGAATAATTTCACTGGATTCATGACCTCAACATTGCCCTCTACCACTGTACCAAAGACCAGAAACATTTACTGTAGAAATATTGAGAAATATTGATTTAAAGTAGCCATTTTGGTCCAAAATAGCCTAAAAATGGTCAAAACATGTCACTTTTGGTCTACTGTAACTTTTATTGTGGAAATTTTGAGAAATAATTAGTCAAAGTACCGCCCTTGGTAAAAAATACACAAAAGGGGCTACGGCCCCTTTTGTCGACAAGCGGAGGCTCTGCTCCGAGCTCCTTCCGTGTGACTGAGCTCCTCACCCTATCTCTAAAGGTGCTTTCAGACCAATAGCTTCAAAACGCTTTTGACGCGCAATATTTGAAGCTGGGTCCGGTGTGAACGCCCCTTGGTGCTTGAAGCTCCTGACGCCGGGTGGGAGGAGCTTCTCTCGCTCCCGCCTGGAGCTCGCACTGATTCCCGCGGAGGAGCGCCTGTCTTTCAGTCTGCTGTGTCTGAGCCAGCTTTAGCTTGTTCTTATACTAAATAAATTACTTTAACTTCACAGCATATGTACATTGATTGTGTTACTTACTTTTTAAGAACGTTACTATTCATACAAATAATATAATAACAATAATGACAATGAAAAAGCAGTAGCAGCTACATGACAGCCCTGCTGCTGCTGCTGCTGCTCCTCGTCTCCAGATTGGTTGAAGCCCGGCGTCAAGCTCCAAAAGCTTTTCTCAACTTCGGCGTTAAGGGACTTTTTTACGACAAAAGAGACGCAACGCAAGCATTACGCGTGTCAAAAGCTTCAAGTGACGCGCATAATGCTCGCGTCTTTTGAAGCGCTTCAAGTGAAGCCGGGCCTCTCAGCGTCACCTGACGCGCTTCACTATTCATTTTCAGTGCAAAACTGACGCTTTTCAAGTCTAAGTTGAGTCCGGGGTGAAAACACCTTAAGGGAGTGCCCAACCAGTCTTTCCCACCGTATATTCGGTGTATCTACAATCTCGTTCTTTCGGTCATTATCCAAAGCTCATGACCAGAGGTGATGGAGGGAACAAGAATTGTTCGGTAAATCGAAAGTGGCCGCATCACTGCGCACGCTGCACCAATCCACCTGTCAATCTCACGCTCCATCCTTCCGTCACTCGTGAACAAGACCCCGAGATACTTGAACTCCTCCACGTGAGGAAGGACCTCTCCACTTTGGCACGGTGGCTGAGTGGATAGCACTCTCGCTTCTCAGCAAGAAGGTCCTGGGTTCGAATCCCAGTCGGAACAGTGCCTTACTGAGTGGAGTTTGCATGTTTCCCGTGTCTGCATAGGTTTCCTCTGGGTGCTCCGGTTTCCCCTGGCACTAAAAACATGCTCAATAGGTATTAATGGATAATGAAGATTGGGGGCTGATTAGTGGGGGCGGGTCCCGGCTCGAAAGTGGCCAAAATGATGCGCTGACATGCTGCAATACCACCCCGGGCCGATGGGGGTGGACCCGGATTAAGAATTAGCCAATGCTAACGTATAGCATTGGCAGACCTCTCGAAAAGGATGGTCCAAAAGTTGGCTCTTGGCCCAAAGCTCCGTTCCACATGTGTGTCAATGCTGAGGGGGGTAAATTTTTTTGGACCACTCTACTTTACTCGCTGTGAATTTTTTAAGTCTCTCGTTCAAATGAATGGAGCTTGCGCCGGCTGACGCATGCGCAGATGCTTTTTTTCCCGCTATATATATATTTTTTATATATATATAAATGCGCTATATAAATAATCATTACTCATTACTCGAGAGGGCAAGGCACCTTTTTCCGGTCAGGCATCATGGCCTCGGATTTGGAGGTGCTGATTCTCATCCCAGCCGCTTCACACTCGTCTGCAAACCGTCACAGTGCATGCTGCAGGTCCTGGTTCCTTGGAGCCAACAGGACAACATCGTCGGCAAACAGCAGAGATTAAATCCTGTGGTCTCCGAACCGGACCCCCTCCGGCCCCTGGCTGCGCCTACAAATTCTGTCCATTATGACAGTAAACAGAAGCGGTGAAAAAGGGCAGCCTGCACCTGCCGGCAATGCAAATACAGCTCTGGTAGAGGACAATAATGAAGTCATGAATCCAGTGAAATTAGTCGCACACCTTTTTACAGTAAGAAGTTACAGTAGATCAAAAGTGACATGTTTTGACTATTTTGGAGGTATTTTGAACCAAAAGGGCTACTTTAAATCAATATTTCTCAATATTTCTACAGTTAAAGTGTCTGGTCTTTGGTACAGTGGTAGAGGGCAATAATAAGCTCATGAGTCAAGTGAAATTAGTCGCACACCTTATTCCAGTAAATAGTTACAATACTTGAAAATTGCACTAGCGGACCAAATTGTGTACTTTATATATGTAAACAATAGAGTGGCTATCCTCCTGAGGACTCACAATCTGCCGGAGGAATCGTAGGGGGCTGGTGCTATGTGTGCCGGGTGGCATCTCTATAAGGTTTTAATCACAAAAAACGTGTCTCCCAGACCCCAGCGCGCTTTCTGTTCGATAAAAATGGGTGACTCCGAAAGGATGTTCCGCTGTTACCGTAAGTTCTCAAAGAAACGCGCACCGTATTTTCCCCGATGCTGGCCGCTTGTTCATAGAGCTGAAAGATGCGGGCCACTTTACCGCGGTCCTTATGACCTATGTTTCTCTGGGTTTTGTTGAGGTCCCCCGTCACTTTTCGAGAGAATCCAACAACAATTTGCCTCTTCCTGTCTCTGTCATCCCTCCGCCGTTTGGTACACTGCTCACAAAGGCTTTGTACATTACACAGATACTATCTCAAGTTAGACTTATGGTCATACCAGTCTATCCCTACGTGTTCTTTACATTGAACGGCTCATTCTGCCATGTCATGTTTCCAAAGTCTATGTGTTTACATCTGCATTTAAGTCCAACATGAACGCCATTCCTCTCTGTGACAATCTGACTTTTGCAGACTTTGGTAGTTATGTAGACTTTTGCAGGAGGCCATGGACCAGACTTAGAGCTGTCCGGGACCTTGCTTAAAACTAATAATTAATGCTAATTGAATAATGCAACCTTCTGTCCCCTTGTCTTGTGCGTTCATTCAGGAGGACGGTCTGCTCTGGTCTCTCTCTGGTCTCCATAGATCACTGGATGACACATACAGTTGTTTAAGGTACAACAGCGCACTCAGCTGGACAAGACCAGTATTACATTACATTAAACCCGCAGGTTCCTGTCTGGTCTCTGGTCTTTGTTAATAATAGAAATTATACATATGACGCAGGCTTGTTTCAGACTTTATTCCGTCGCAGATCTTCCTCTTAACAATAATAAATACATGTGCATAAATTTTCATACATTAAAAACATTTGGATAAATTACCTCAGATTCCTCTGGTTTACAGTGTTTATAGTGTCGGCCTGTCGCCAAAGACTAGAGAGACCAGAGAGACCAGACACCAGAGAGATAGACCAGAGACCAGAGAGAGGGACCAGAGACCAGAGAGAGGGACCAGAGACCAGAGACAACAGAGGCCAGAGTCCAGAAACCAGAGAAAGACCAGAGAGACCAAAGTTAAGAGAGATCAGAGAGGGACCAGAGACCAGAGTGAAACCTGAGAATATTACCGTTACCATGGCGACAGGCCGATTGGTTAGTGCAGGTCACGTGACTTCAGACACTAACAGGAAGAGAAGGAGGAGTGGAATTTGAGTCACAAAAGTTTAGACGCAAAAACCCTCCACTTCCTGTCCGTGTCCGCCTACGTTTCCCAGCAGTCATTGCACGTCAATATAGCTTCAACAAACTGCATTAGCGTTAGCATTGTTAGCTCCACGGCCCATTTCTCATAGGTTTGCCCTGTACTCGCTGAGTCTTTAGTGTTAGTGTCGTTAGCTCCAGTGTCATTTCTCCTTGGTTTACATGGCGTATGCTAGGGCTGCACGATTAGCCACCAAACTGTAAGGTCTACAGCCTCAGTCCTGGGTCTACAGCCTCAGTAGTCCTGGGTCTACAGCCTCAGTCCTGGATCTACAGCCTCAGTCCCAGATCTATGAAATACATTGAATTGAATTTAAATCGTACAGCCCTTGTTTAGCATTAGCGGTGTTAGCTTTATTGTCATGTCTCTATTGGTTTGCAATACGTCCGCATGCTCTACAGTCTTTAGCATTAGCGGTGTTAGCTCCTGGGCCCATTCCCCATAGGTTTGCATTGCTCACTGAGTCTTTGGTTTGGGAAGGCGGGAAACCAACGGCGACGGGCAGGAAGGGGTGGGGCCGGGCCTGATCTTACTTCCTGCTTTGCGCTTGGAGGTGGGGCTTGCGGAGGGCTTGAAGTGGGAGGAGCCTGGGAACATGAGGAGGCGGAGCTTGGAGGGGAGTGGACTGCGTTTCCCAGGATCCTCAGCGGGACTTCCTGATTGGTGGCTCAGTGGGTCCTGGAGGCTGTGAATGGACTGAAGTATCTGAGGCTGAAAGAAGAGAACAGAGTCAGTCATACAGACCTGCAGATGTAATTAGCTTTTGCCCCCTGCCCCGCCCCCTCTGGTCTATTTCTCTATTAAACTAATTTCTCCGGATGCTTTAGAGTTCAGTACCGGGCCGTGTCAGTGAAGTAGTGCACAAGCGTCTCCTCTCCTGCAGGGGGCAGCATGGAGGCAGAACACACAGGGTTAGAGACAAAAGAAGTGGCTTTAGTCCTGATTTAGTCTTACTTTAGTCCTGCATTAGTCCTGCTTTAGTCTTGCTTTAGTCCTGCTTTAGTCCTACTTTAGTCCTGCTTTAGACCTGCTTTAGACCTGCTTTACACCTCTTTAGTCCTACTTTAGTCCTGCTTTAGTCTATTTTAAGTCCCGGTCCCGACTCACGTTTGTTGGCACAGACCGGGATCAGTCCTGGTTTAGTCCTGGTTCTAAAGGGACTGGATCTCTGGTACTGCCACGGAGGAGAGAGGAAGAGGAGAGGAGGAGGAGGCAGCAGCTGACAAAGAGGAGACACACAACAGGTGTAAGGACAGAAGACCCAGACCTGGACCAGGACCTGGAACAAGATCAGGACCAGGACCCAGACCCAAAGTCCACTTCACCGAAAGGTAATGTGAAAGCAGCCAGAGGAGACAGAGGTCAGAGGAGACAGAGGTCAGAGGAGACAGAGGTCAGAGGAGACAGAGGTCAGAGGAGACAGAGGTCAGAGGAGACAGATGTCAGAGGAGACAGAGGTCATGTGTCCAGTGTATTGTGTGTCATGAGACCAAACAGTTTTTTCTTCTGTTCTTACCATGTCATTAGCCTGAAATTAGCATGTCATTAGCCTGTTACTAGCATGTTATTAGCCTGTTATGAGCTTGACACTAGCATGTAATTAGCCTGTTATGAGCTTGACACTAGCATGTAATTATCATATTATTAGCCTGTTATTAGCATGTCATCAGCATGTTATTAGTACGTAATTAGCCTGTTCTTACCGTGCTGTGGCTGGTCTGTGAGCCCACACTCTGAGTCTCCGTCTCTCTGGTCTGAGTCTGAACCTCCGTCCTCTGCGCCTCACAGCGACACCTGCTGGACGCGGCCGACACTGCGCCCTGTGGCCCACACAACATTACATCATTATTATTATTATCCTCATTTTTAATTATTAACATAAACAAACTACAGAACATAGTGCAGTGTTCCGGCCTATGAACCATGTGCAGAGCCCTCGAGACACTCGTACCAGCTGCAGGGAGAGCTCGGCAATGGTCTGGTCTCTGCTCCTCACTTCCTGTCGCAGCTGAAGCACTTCCTGTAGCAGCACCTCCACCTGTGGAGCACAGCATCATGGGAAATGTAGTCCAAACATGTTAGCACAATATAACAGACCACAACTGTACATCGTTATGCTAAGTAAAACTACTGTCATCGTTTTGGTCTAAGTCTCGGGCTAGTCCCGGTCCAGACCTGGGTCTCGGTCCCGTCAGAGGAGGACTCGGTCTCTGGACTCAGTGTGTCTGTGGTCAGCGTGTCTTCATCTGCATCGTCGTCCTGGAAACAAAATCACGTTAAAACCTCTGTGGTGATGTCACACTCTGTTGTGTGTCCCTGTGCTCTCTCTCTGACCCTGTGTGCTCTCTCTCTCTGACCCTGTGTGCTCTCTCTCTGACCCTGTGTGCTCTCTCTCTCTGATCCTGTGTGCTCTCTCTCTCTGACCCTGTGTGCTCTCTCTCTGACCCTGTGTGCTCTCTCTCTCTGATCCTGTGTGCTCTCTCTCTCTGACCCTGTGTGCTCTCTCTCTCTCTGACCCTGTGTGCTCTCTCTCTCTGATCCTGTGTGCTCTCTCTCTCTGACCCTGTGTGCTCTCTCTCTCTGACCCTGTGTGCTCTCTCTTTGACCCTGTGTGCGCTCTCTCTCTGACCCTGTGTGCTCTCTCTCTTTGAACCTGTGTGCTCTCTCTTTGACCCTGTGTGCTCTCTCTCTTTGAACCTGTGTGCTCTCTCTTTGACCCTGTGTGCTCTCTCTCTTTGACCCTGTGTGCTCTCTCTCTCTGACCCCGTGTGCTTTCTCTCTCTCTGTCTGACCCTGTGTGCTCTCTCTGACCCTCTGTACTCTCTCTCTGACTCTGGATGCTCTCTTTCCGACCCTGTGTACTCTCACCATGTGTGCTCTCTCTCTGACCCTGTGTGCTCTCTCTCTCTGGCCCTGTGCTCTCTCTCTCTCTCTGGTCTTCTCACCTGAGTGAAGAGGACTTTCTGCAAATGCTCCAGCTGAGATTTCACGTCTGAGCAGTCGACGAGCAGCGTCTCTACATCGAGCTCCAGAGCAGCAGTCTTCACACTAACACAGAGATTACAATTGTATTATTCCTCTAACATTCGGTCTCTGAATTTCTATGAGATTTCCAAGCTTAAATAAAGGTGAAATAAAGACTGGACATAGAAGCACTGCTAACCACTCCAAACTTCTCTCTCTGTGGTGGTGTTCAGACCGCTTTCCTCCCCCCACTCTTCTATCTCCCCTTTCCTCTCTCTCCCCCTCCTCCTCTCTCTCCCCCTCCTCCTCTCTCTCTCCCCTCCTCTCTCTCTCCCCCTCTGTGTGGTGTTGTTCAGACCTGTTGAGACACAGATCCAGGGTCAGTTCAGAGCCCTTCCTCTGGTTCCTCTCAGAGTCTGTGAAGTCACTGAAGTAGAGACAGAAGTGAGACTTAAACACTACATGCACATGTGTTTATTACTCTACTGGTTTCTCCCTTTCTGATGTCTTGCTGGTCTCTCTCTGGTCTCTCTCTTTGGTCTCTCTCTTTGGTCTCTCTCTTTGGTCTCTCTCTGGTCTCTCTCTCTGGTCTCTCTCTTTGGTCTCTCTCTGGTCTCTCTCTCTGGTCTCTCTCTCTGGTCTCTCTCTCTGGTCTCTCTCTGGTCTCTCTCTTTGGTCCCTCTCTGAGGTCTCTCTCTTTGGTCCCTCTCTTTGGTCCCTCTCTGAGGTCTCTCTCTTTGGTCCCTCTCTTTGGTCTCTCTCTTTGGTCTCTCTCTGGTCTCTGTACCTCTCAGTGTGTGTCCAGCAAAGTTGCCGTCTCCTCCACTCTGCCATGTGAGCTCCTCCTTCTGCAGAAGAAGAAACTGTGAGAATGTGACAGACTAAGTGGCCCTCATTTATGAAACTTGCGTACGGCCAAATGAGGCGTAAGCAAAAAAAGTAAGTAAGTGTATTATTTTTTTCTGTATGCGCTTTTGCGTTTTGTGATCCTGGTCTGTGAAAGGCGCTATACAAATACACTTGACTAACTTAATGTGTGACCCATCTATTGCTCTGTAACTCTGCGGCAGGCCCTGCGCTGCGTAATTACACCTCAAATGTGGTGCACATCATTCAGAAGTTTTGGATCTTCTCTGAGAGTTTCTCTGTGAAATAATCAACCATAACTTCCCAAAAGCTTCTCATCCTCTCTCTCTCTCACAGAGATCGCTCCATTGCATTCACAAGAAGATGCTGCAGACGCTTCATCCAGTTAATGATGAGAACCACCGCTGAGGCCGAGATATTAATATTCATGAATTCATTTTTTATTTACTTCTAAAGTTCAAGAGTATCAATGTATCAAAAAAGTTTAGCAAATTTGTTAAATGGAAAGTCAGCTTAATATAGCGTATATTTTTTTTAAACAAACATGAACAAACTTTCAGGAATGCGTTTTACATGCCTTTTGAGGCTTCCAAACTGTCTTCCTGGCCAACTTCCATTCAGATATGTCGTAAAAACAGGCGCTTCCTGCATATTTATAGGCATGACATAAATTAGGGCCAGTGTGTGCTCGTACCACTGGACTTTGAGTCCTCGGGTAAATCCACGTCCAGCATCAGGTCATCATCGTCCAAGTCACAGGAGTCCAACTCGTTAAACACGTCCTGAGAAACGCAGATATGAGGAATTAGTTCCCTGCTTCAGACCTGCTTCAGACCTGCTTTAGACCTACTTTAGTCCTGCTTTAGTCCTACTTTAATCCTGCTTTAGGCCTGAGTTAGGCCTGCTTTAGGCCTGCTTTAGACCTGCTTTAGTCCTGCTTTAGTCCTGCTTTAGACCTGCTTTAGACCTGCTTTAGCGCTGCTTTAATCCTGCTTCAGTCCTGCTTTAGTCCTACTTTAATCCTGCTTTAGGCCTGCTTTAGTCCTGCTTTAGTCCTGCTTTAGACCTGCTTTAGCGCTGCGTTAGTCCTAGTTCAGTCTTGGTCGAGTCCTGCTCTAGTCTTGGTCCAGTCCTGGTCCAGTCTTGGTCCAGTCTTGGTCTAGTCTTGGACCAGTCCTGGTCCAGTCTTGGTCCAGTCTTGGTCTAGTCTTGGACCAGTCCTGGTCCAGTCTTGGTCCAGGCTTGGTCCAGTCTTGGTCCAGTCTTGGTCCAGTCTTGGTCCAGTCCATGTCTAGTCTTTGCTCTTACACTGATCTCCGACTGCAGACTTCCTGCATGGATCGAGTTGCTCCTGTTTGGCTCTGGTCTGGTCTGGTTCTGGTCTTGGTTGGGTCCGGGTTGAGTCCGGTCCTGGACCTGGACCGGGGCTGTGTGAGCGTGGAGGACAGAGCCCCCGAGAGGCTCCACCTCCTCGTCCCAGAGGAACGTCCCCCCAGACCCACAGCTGTCAGAGGGAGACAGGTCCAGAGACGAGCCACACTGCAAACACACACAAGGACTGCTGATCGCTCACTTAGGCCCCGACTCCACCGGTTGCCTAAAACATACTACGTATCCGTCCAAACGTGTTTGTTTCATCTCCGTTTCCGTTTTCTCCATGAGGGTGAATGGAAGTGGCTCCACTGCGCCCTAGAAACAATCCTATTTTATACGTACGTCGGCGTGTGTCTGGTCTGTTTTCCATTGGAAATACAATGCAAAAATATATTTAGTATGTAGTCATCGGTTATAAGTGTTTGTTAATGACAATGATTATTAACAAATGTGTGTTATTAATTTTACAAACTTTACATACACCTCGCTCTTTTTGCTCTCGCTCTGTCCCCGTCTACCTCCGAGGCGCGCTCTCGTCACCGCCGCGCGCTCCCACACACACACACACACACACACAGATACACACGCACACACACAGAGCTACTGCACTTATGAGAGACAGATCTCACAACACTGGATATGTCGGAGGTCTTTTCTCTTTTCTCTCTCCCCTTTTTCAAATTGCTCTCAATAAGTTTTGCCTCATCCATCGCGACATCCTCGATGCTTCAATATGCCGTGTTTTGCACTGATCATAGCCACAGCTCATGCAAATCACACACCACTTCTTCTATTTAAAACAAAGCCTCACGGGGTGCTGATAAACGCACAGCCAGAGCTGGCAGGATACAAGTGTGTGTGTGTTCTGGCGATTAAATAAAGACTGATTCTTGAATGTCTGAAGTGTTATTGCAACAGCACCACACTGTGAGAGCGAGGGTCAGGACAGAGGGAATTATTCCTGTAGGAAACGCTTCCCTTTGGCTCTGCAGCGACACACACCCCTGCGCCCCTCGAGCACAGTCCGGGGCTGATATGAAAGATTTAACACAAGCGGAGAATACGAAAGTGCAGGAGGGACGTGTGGGAAAATGCCAACGGAAGACGTAATATGACGCACAATATCACGTCCCCACCACACCTCATCCCCCACTCCCCACCATCCGCCACAGTGACCCCCCTCATCTGGGCTATAGAAGCGTGCTCTGGCCACCTCTCTCAACCGTGCTCTGGCCCAGTGGCCGCGGTCACATAGCACCTAAAGCCTGGATGTAATGGCCTACTTCAGTTCTGGTCTTGGTACTGGTCCAAGTCTCGGTCCTGGTCTCAGTCCTATTCCTGGTACTGGTCTAAAGAGCAGGTTTGGGTCAGACCTGGCTGTGGAAGTCCTGCTGACTGGAGCGTCGTCTCCGGAGTCTGCGCAGCTCCCGCTCTGCTGCAAAAAAACAACATCAGATTAAGACTCAGAAAATACAACCAATGTGTGGATGTCTCAGTATTCGTCATGGATCTATAACAATATCTGTAAAGGATATTATAAAATATATTATATTATATCATATTATATTATATTATATCATAGGGGCGACAGTGACAGTTGGTAGAGCTTTGGCCTTTGAGCCTGAAGGTTGTGGGCTTGAGCCCACCTCAAGACTCAAGACTCAAGACACTTAACCTCTGGTAACACCAGTGTTGGGCACGTTACTTTGAAAAAGTAATTAGTAGGGCTGTCAAAATTATCGCGTTAACGCACGTTATTTAAATTTTTTCATTAATCGCGTTAAAAAAATTAACGCATTTGACGCATGCCCATGCGTCCCATAATAACACTCAGAATGCCGCGGACACATGCGTGTGTAAGATGGGGACAGAGCAGGTCTCTGGGAATTCAAGTTTTGAAAGAATACACGCGTGACCGCGGGGCACTTGTTGTTTCCTGTATGAACTCTGCATGATGAGCTGTGGGCGCCGCAGCGCTCTGGATCGTTCCCACTTCCAGCGGCTGTGATCACGGCGAGCGGCGCTGCGTAATGGGATCATATCCAAGACCACGCACAGAACTATTACAGAACTATTCTCTAGTGTGCGTACGTGTCTTTGCGTAACCGATGCACACAATATGTGCAGCGCAGAAGCTGGACTGCGGAGCCTCAGTCTCCTCCGTGTCTTCTCCCAAAGCGCACTCGCTAAATTAAAGCTGAGGTACCTAATTTTCCTTTCGACTACCAGTTCATGTTAGTTGTGCTAAAAAAGTAATGGTGTGAGCAAATCAAACAGATTTAATGACATTCTGCTTCAGACTATTTTGAAATGTCCCTCATCTGTAACAAACAATGGTTTTGGTCTGAGTCTAAACAGAAAGACAGAATGTTAATAATGTTAATTCCATTTTATATGGATTTATTGTTATAACAAACAAATACAGTACATATGTTCACTAAGCTGTCATTTATCTTTCCATTCAAACAACAATTTACAGAAAAATATGACATAATTTTGCCAATAGTTTGAAATGTGATTAATTACGATTAATTAATTTTTAAGCTGTAATTAACTCGATTAAAAAAATTAATCGTTTGACAGCCCTAGTAATTAGTTATAGTTACTAGTTACTTCTCCCAAAAAGTAACTGAGTTACTAACTGAGTCCCTCCACTAAAAAAGTAACTAGTTACCAGTAAAAGTAACTATTTTGCGTAACTCGTTTGTCGTGGTACCGAGCTTTAGCTGGTTGTAATTTAGGATAACTTCTAAGTAGATTAATTGTTGCAACAATGCCACCCTATTTTAGTTTGAGTATTATATGTTAGTTTAGGGAACTGTCCTGCAAAGCACAAGACAGGCCAAGGTTCCATTTAAATTACATTGCATTTATTTTTATACATTGATCAAACCAAACACATTATAAAACTTGCAATTGAAAGAGACTATTTTAAAATAATTAGTTCCCACATACACACACAACCCTCCGTTCAGCAGCACTCACGCCTGACAGACCAGAACGAGGGAAAATACAGTGCGCAGAGCACGCTGAGCGCGACCGGAGCATCTACAGCCGCTGTAATAATGTGAACGGGGCAATAGAGGACAATAAGTCTGCAACAAGGTGGAAAAGTGGGCAAAGCAGTAATCAAGCCGTGTAAAATAAGCGGTGTGGGGCTGGAGAGAGGAGCAAACTCACGAGGCCCAGCAGGGCGTGTGGGAAAACAGTTCATTGTGCGACTTGAGTAACGTGCAGTAACGGGGTGTCGGCAATAGAGTCAGCGTTATAGTTACAGTCAAAGTAATCAATTAGATTACTCGTTAGTAACGCCGTTATTCCCATCACTGGGTAACACCAGATGCCACAGTGGGGTGGCTACGGCTGTAAAGTGCCAAATTGCCTTTGTGTCCTTTGGCAAAACACTTCACCTGCTGCGAAGGAACAGACACACACATAGAATGAGTCTGGTGTGTGTTTGAATGGTTGGTGGTGGTCGGAGGGGCTGATGGCACAGACTGGTTGCCTTGCTTCTGTTAATGCGCCCCAAGGCAGCTGTGGCTACAGCAGTAGTTCACCAATACTGTGTATAGAGTGATAGAATAATGACATGTAAAGCGTCTTTGAGTGTCCAAAAAAGCGCTATATAAAAACGATGCCTTTTTATATTACTAGCTTATAGCTGTCCCTCCAATGGGGACAGGCATCGCCCGTGGTACTGCAGACCTAATTCATGTGGGTTACCCCAAAAAAAGTCCCATAGAACTCAATGTAAACTAAAACAGCTGGACCTCAGATGACAGAGAACCTACAGCTTTTATAAAGGTTGCATTTTGTGGGGATTTTAGTGTCCCTTGTCAGACTGATTTTTTCTATAAATCTTTTTGGTTTTCTATAAATCTACACTATAGTAGGCACTTTGCTCGTTTTGCTTCCGCTCTAGCCCCGCTCTGATCAGCAGCTCTTATTGGTTAGAACACATCATGGGAGCTCGTTCACTGTGCAGAACCGGGAGGACCAGACCAGAGTTTCGCTAATCTCTTGGTCCCCATGGCTGTCCCATGCGCTACTAAGCACAAGCCATTCAAATGGGGCGCCATCTTGGATCACCGGGGCTTGGTATTCGCCTCAGTATCAGTAAGATGGCTGCCTCAGTTACTGACCTGCCGTGAGTCGCAGGTGATTCCAGTCCAGCCCGTCGTCGAGGAAACACAGCTCTGTTGTTGTGGAGACGCTGTTGCTGATGATCCCCCTTTCGTTGTTGTGGAAGCGGGAGCGGTCCAGACCAGAGTCGTCATCGTCTTGGTTCCCACAAGAGGTCAGGAGCACGGCCACGCTCCCATTACCTTCAACAGAGAAGACTTTTTCAGATCCGAGTCTAGGGACCAGAGAGAGACCAGAGAGAGACCAGAGAGAGACCTGAGAGAGTCCAGAGAGAGTCCAGAGAGAGTCCAGAAAGGGACCAGAGAGAGACCAGAGACCAGAGAGACCAAAGGGGACCAGAGAGAGGGAGACCAAAGAGAGACCAAAGAGAGACGAGTGAGGGGCAAGTGAGAAACCAGAGAGAGACCATTAATGTGTACCAGGACGATTCTCACCGAGGTTGTCAAAGTCGTCCATGTACTCCTGACTGGTGTGATGATCCAGAGAGGAGGTGGAGGACAGGGACATGTCCTCCAGCCGCTCCACCAGAAGAGAGGCCTCTGTCTGGGATCCATGATCTGAGGAGGCCTCACTGGAGCCTGGAGCTGTGGGGGAAGAGCCTGGAACAAGCCCACAGATAACACATGGTCTGAGACCAGAGAGAGACCTGAGAGAGACCAGAGAGAGACCAGAGAGAGACCAGAGAGAGACCACACCAGAGAGAGACCAGAGAAAGACCTGAGAGAGACCAGAGAGAGACCAGAGAGAGACCAGAGAGAGACCACACCAGAGAGAGACCAGAGAGAGACCAGAGAGAGACCACACCAGAGAGAGACCAGAGAAAGACCAGAGAGAGACCAGAGAGAGACCAGAGAGAGACCAGAGAAAGACCAGAGAGAGACCAGAGAAAGACCAGAGAGAGACCAGAGAGAGACTGGATGTAGACCCTGTTAGTACCTGGACTAGTCTCTGAGGGCGTCTCGATGGACCCCCTCCTGAGGTTTCTTCGTGGTTGGCTCTGGACGCGCACTGGCCCCACCTCTTTGAGCATGGCGGCTCTGATCTTGAATGTGGCGCCGGCGTTCTGCAGCAGCGGTTTCTTCACGATGACAGTGGCGGCGGCGGTGGGCGGAGTGATTGTCTTGCGGTTGGTGGAGTACGCTCTGCTCTTCGGCCTCTGCACCTGAGTCAGGCTCCGCGACCGCTCCCTGTCACTCGCCCTAAGAGACGCTGAACACACGAGAGGATCCACAAGAACACATCACTCCAGTGTTAACATCACTCCACTGGCTTCATGTGGTATGTACCGCTGAGACGTTAGCGTCATATCGACCAAACTCAACCAGACTAGCTGCTAGCTTACCGCTTTGTGCCGGCCCGATCCCGTCACTGGAGTGGGATCGTTGTGCTTCCTGTTTCTTCACTGTTGCCGGGGTGATGCTGGTTGCCGGGGAGACGCTTCGTGCTGTTGGCCCGTTCTGCCGCAGACAGTTCAGACCTGATCTTTGCGCAACCTTCGACCTCGGCACGGCTCTGGGGCTGGTCTTTCTCACCGGAGACTTCCTGCTTGTTGGGCTCTTCCCGGACTTGTACTCAAAGTCGGCGCTCGCGTCCTGCACATTCTCCTTGCGCCATTTAGCAGCAAAGCTAACCGGTGCGCGAACGCTCTGTTTAACACTCACAGTGCTCCTTGCGCTGCAGCTCTGGTAGAAGCCGTTACTGAGACGGCTAGCAACAGCGCTAATGGGGTGAGCTCCGTTCACAGAGGCAGCTTGGCCCATTGCGACATTAGCATTAGCTTTAGCATTCGCGTTAGCAGAGTTACTGGGGCTGAGCGCAGGCTTGGTGAGGCGCGAAGAGGGGGTAAACTTGGGAAGCCTAGACACTGTAGCGGTCGGCATGGCGGCAGGAGGCGGGGCTCTGGACATCAGGCCCCGCCCACTTCAACGTGGACACCGCAACGGAGAGAATCTGAAAAAAAGAGAAAAGAGAGATGAGTGTGCAAGAAGCTGGGGTTTATGACTGGGATCTGTAACTTTAGTCTCATAAATAACACATGTTTAAAGCTGGGGTCTGTAACTTTGGTCTCATAAATAACACATGTTTAAAGCTGGGGTCTGTAACTTTAGTCTCATAAATAACACAAGTTTAAAGCTGGGGTCTGTAACTTTAGTTGTGTGTGTGCTTTCAGACAGACCTCACCCTCAGATGAATCACACATGAATGAGACTCTCCCTCCACAAACACGACTCATACATGAGAGAGCTGCACCCACACACCTGTCTGACCACAATCAGACAACTACCACTACCACTGCTACTGCTACTGCTGCTACTGCTACTGCTGCTACTGCTGCTGAGTTTGTTCTGTCTCTGTCTGAACTCACTGTGCTGCAATCCACGCAGCAGGTGGATTGCAGCACAGACCCTGTTGTTAAGGAATATCCTGGTTCTATGTTTTAAAAGATTTGAATAACTAGGAATTTAGGTCAATCCATCCATGTCTGTTTTTTCCTGGAGAAAACCATCCACGCTTTTATCAGTTCTAGAATTGATTATTGTAATGCCCTTTATTTTGGAGTTTCCCGTCCTGTCTTAATCGTCTCCAGTTGGTGCAAAATGCTGCAGCTCGTTTTTTTAACAAACACCCCCAGACGTCATCACCCCAGTCCTTTTTTCTTTACATTAGCTTCCAGTTTCTTTTAGAGTTGATTTTAAAATTCTTCTCTTTGTTTTTAAAGCCCTCAATGGTCTCGCCCCTTCATACCTGTCCGAACTTCTAACAGTTCGTGACTCGGGCAGATCATTGAGGTCAACAAATCAGCTCGTACTGGAAGTGCCCAGGACTCAGTCCAAACATTGGGGTGATTGAGCCTTTTCAGTTGCTGAACCAAACCTCTGGAACAAGCTGCCCCCTAACCTACGCACAATCACTGACTTTCGCCTTTTTAAATCTTGACTTAAGACATATTTATTCAGGCTGGCTTTTAATACTCAGTAGCACGGCGACACTTTAGTTTCTCATGGTTTTATCTGTTTTTATCTGTTTTTATTGTTTGGTTGTATGAATGTTGTTAACAGATTTTATGTGATTTCATTGTAAAGCACTTTGGTCGCCTTGTGTGTTGTAAAGGGCTCTATAAATAAAATTTGATTGATTGATTGATTGATCCCCTCCTTCATCAGAACTCTCTCTGGTCTCTCTCTGGTCTCTCTCTCTGGTCTCTCTCTGGTCTCTCTCTGGTCTCTCTCTGGTCTCTCTCTGGTCTCTCTCTGGTCTCTCTCTGGTCTCTCTCTGGTCTCTCTCTGGTCTCTCTCTGGTCTCTAATTTCACGGCTCTGGTCACATTCTGCTGATGCACAATCGGCCTTTTCAATTTGTCCCTCGAGGGCCACCGTCACACGCAGCAGTATCACTGATGTTCAAACCACAGGGAAAACTCATGACCCATGACCAGCAGCAGACTTGCGTAAGATTTAGACTTGCTTTAGTCCTGCTTTAGACCTGCTTTAGACCTGCTTTAGTCCTGCTTTAGTCCTGCTTTAGACTGTCCCTGCTGAAGAAAAGCTTCCCCTGGAGAGAGAGAAGAGAGGAGAGAGAGAAGAGAGGAGAGAGAGAAGAGAGGAGAGAGAGAAGAGAAGAGAGGAGAGAGAGAAGAGAGGAGAGAGAGAAGAGAAGAGAGAGAGAGAAGAGAAGAGAGGAGAGATGATTGTTGTCTCCAAAAGTTTTTTTTCTGGTTTTTAGAGTTGAAATTATTTCAATTGTAAAAGCACAGTGACAAAATAAACTTAGAAGCAGGGCTAACCACAATGAAGGAATGATCTTAGAAGCAAGACTAACAACAGTGAGTGAACAAATCACTGAAACTCTGCCCTTTCAACTAAAACCTTGTGTAATAATAAAAAAGAACCCCTTACCATGGTCAGTGGCAGAAGTACAAGTACAAGCAGTAGTATCAGTAGCAGTAGTATAGTAGTAGTAGTAGCAGTAGTAGTAGTAGCATCAGTAGAAGCAGTTGTAGTAGTAGTAGCAGCAGCAGTAGTATCAGTAGTAGAAGAAGATCCTCCACACTGAGTCCTCGTCTCTGATCATTTTCCTGTTTTAATACTTCCCTCGGAGGCGTCACATTAACGCTTCACGAGCCTCAGTCCAGAAAGTCCACGACAACAAAAACAACAGTTAGACAACAGCTTTAGACCTGCTTTAGTCCTGCCCTAGACCTGCTTTAGACCTGCTTTAGACCTGCTTTAGACCTGCTTTAGACCTGCTTTAGTCCTGCTTTAGTCCTGCTTTAGACCTGCTTTAGTCCTGCTTTGGACCTGCTTTGGACCTGCTTTGGACCTGCTTTGGACCTGCTTTGGACCTGCTTTAGACCTGCTTTAGAACTGCTTTAGAACTGCTTTAGAACTGCTTTAGAACTGCTTTAGATCTGCTTTAGACCCGCTTTAGACCCGCTTTAGACCTGCTTTAGACCTGCTTTAGACCTGCTTTAGACCTGCTTTAGACCTGCTTGGAGCTGTGGGTTGTGACTGTTCTTTCTATTTAAATAATAAAATGCTTCTGTGAAAGAAACCAGTTCATCCACAATCCACCAGAAAGAAGATGGAACTGCAAGGTTTTACTGATGCTCACAATATCTGCCGATCGCTAACTTGAACTGCAGTCTGAGAGAGGACACAGGGGGCTGAGGTTGCACTGTTCTCTGATGAGGAACTGAGTTGAAACTTACAGACACACTAGCGGTATGAGCGAGAGGACTGAAAATACTCGTAAACAGCCAAAACAGGACATACACCAGGACTAAACCAGGACTACACCAGGACTACACCAGGACTACACCAGGACTACACCAGGACTAAACCAGGACTACACCAGGACTAAACTAGGACTAAACCAGGACTAAACCAGGACTAAACCAGGACTAAACGGGCACGGTGGCTGAGTGGATAGCACTCTCGCCTCTCAGCAAGAAGGTCCTGGGTTCGAATCCCGGTCAGAACAGGGCCTTTCTGAATGGCGTTTGCATGTTCT
This sequence comes from Knipowitschia caucasica, assembly GCA_964034765.1. NCBI lineage: Eukaryota > Metazoa > Chordata > Actinopteri > Gobiiformes > Gobiidae > Knipowitschia > Knipowitschia caucasica. Next base: position 8,322,960 of record OZ035845.1, on the reverse strand, counting down.
CCCCGTGCCTGCGTAGGTTTCCTCCGGGTGCTCCGGTTTCCCCTACCACTAAAAATATGCTCACTAGGAGCATCTGGAGATGGGTTCCCGGGGCCTGTACTATGGCTACCACTGCTCCTGACGTAAGCCTTAGTGGCATCAGGATGGGTCAAATGCAGAGGACAAATTTCCCTACGGGGACAATAATAATAAAGAGCACATTTACATTTTACATTTAAACCAGTTAAACCAGTACATTTAAGCCCACAGTGCTTGAGCCTGAGTTCTTGTTCTACAGTGACTGTAACAAGTGCTGCTAACGTGTTCGCCGATGTGGAAGTACCTTTTAATAATAAAATAAACTTATGGCGCACCTCCGTGAACACATACTGCTGTTATCTCTGGAAGGTCTCAGACACAGAGATGCTGCAGAACTGCATTCTTGGAGAAGAACTTTACACAAAAAGCCGCTAGCTTAACTTGGTTAGCCTCAAAGCCCGCCCGCCACTTCCGCTGAACGCAAAAGTAAAAATTTTGTGAATGTGCGTCATGGATCTATAATAATAACTGGATAGGGTATTACTAGCTTATAGCTGTCCCACCCATGGGCACAGGGGGCACCCGTGGTACTGCAGACTAAATTAACGTGGGCTACCCAGAAAAAAGTCCCATAGAACTCGATGTAAACTAAAACAGCTCGACCTCAGCTGACAGAGAACCTACAACTTTTATAAAGGGTGCATTTTGAGGGGATTTTAGTGTCCATTGTCATCCTAAACTTTTAGTTTTCAAATCCGGTTTTATAAAAATCGCGTGTTTGGTGCAAAGCATCATGGGAGCTCATCTACTACCGGAAGGACCAGACGATGACCAAATATGGGTGAGTTCTGCTAATCTTTCAATCCCTGTGTATTAGGGGTGGGAACCTAAGGGTACCTCACGATACGATACGATACACGATACAAAGCTCACGATAACGATTTTATCACGATATGACGATTATCGATATATTGGTCAGAAATATACAATATGCCAATTTATGGCATAAATAAAATAAAAAATATACTTTATTTCATGATAAATGGAATGGAGATGCGTAATGTAGCCATATATTAAATATTGATACTAATTCAAAAAATATATATAATAATAATATATATATATATTTTTTTCAAAATCGATACTTGGCAAATGCATATTGATAATCGAATCGCGGAGGAAAGTATTGAAAAATTGATATATCGTCACACCCCTACTGTGTATGTCCCATGCACTACTGAGCAAAAGCCATTGATTTGAATAAGGCGCCATCTTGGATCACCGGGGCTTGAGGTGCGTACAGTGCAAGTTGCATTCAAGCGTCGGCGATCCCATTAATGACAGTCTAGTGTCCTGAGGCCAAGAGGAAAAACTGTGAAACTTTAATGTTCTTCTCTGAACAAAGATTTAAAAATACATGAGTAAATCAGGACTAGGGCAGGTCTATAGCAGGTCTAAAGCTGGTCTAAAGCAGGTTTTAAGCAGGACTAAATCTGGTCTAAAGCAGGTCTAAAGCAAGTCTAACGCAGGTCTACAGCAGGTCTAAAGCAGGTCTAAAGCAGGACTAAAGCAGGACTAAAGCAGGACTAAAGCAGGACTAAAGCAGGACTAAAGTAGGTCTAAAGCAGGACCAAAGTAGGTCTAAAGCAGGACTAAAGCAGGTCTAAAGCAGGACTAAAGTAGGTCTAAAGCAGGACTAAATCAGGACTAAAGTAGGTCTAAAGCAGGACGAAAGTAGGTCTAAAGCAGGTCTAACGCAGGTCTAAAGCAGGTCTAAAACAGGACTAAAACAGGTCCAAAACAGGTCTAAAACAGGTCTGGACCAGGCCTTGGTCTGGAGTGAATGAACAGTTTGTCTCTGAGGAAACTCCTCACTCTGCACAAACATCCTAATTTACATAAAAACGACTCCAGCCCTTTAAGACCAGGTCTGGACCAGGACTTAACCAGATCTGGACCAGGACTTAACCAGGTCTGGACCAGGTCTGAACCAGGTGGTATCTGGACTTTGATCTCTCTCATTAGAACAGTCTTATCATCAAAAGAGACTTTTGAACAGCCATAAATTCTGGTCTTGGTCCTGGTCCTTGTTCTAGTCTTGGTCTTGGTTTTGGTCCTGGCCTTGGTCCTAGTCCTGGTCTTGGTCTCGTTTTCACATCATGTATGTTCAATCTTTGTCACATCTTTAGATCAGATTTTTCAGACAGATCAGACAGAAAAATGCTCTCAGCCCAAAGAGGCAGATAGTGACTCACAGTAAATACTAACCTTTAAACATGTGTTATTTCTGAGACTAAAGTTAATTTTAAACGCAGATAAATCTGATTTTTCCACAGAGCTCTTATGACACATGAAAGATGAATGAGAGAAACCCTACTCCTCAGTGACACCTGTTCTGGAGCAACTTGAAATCACGCTCAAATTCGAACTAAATCCATATTAAACCTTTAATTTGATCTCGGTATGAGGCCTCACACACAACACTGATGCATGTGACATATAGTTTGAGTATAGTGTGTGTATAGTATGGGTATAATAAGTGTATATAGTAAGAGTATAGTATGTAAATAGTATGGGTATAATAAGTGTGTATAGAGTAAATAGTATGTGTATAGTATGTGAATTGTACGAATATATAGTATGAGTATAGTATGGGTATAATAAGTGTATATAGTATGTGTATAGTATGAGGATAGTACGTGTGTAGTATGAGTAAGTATGTGTATAGTATGAGTAAAGTATGTGAGTAGTACGAGTATATAGTATGAGTAGAGTATGGGTATAATATGTGTATATAGTATGAGTATAGTATGAGTATAGTATGTGTATATAGTATGTGTATATAGTATGAGTATATATTATGAGTATATATTATGAGTATAGTATGTGTATATAGTATGTGTATAGTATGTGTATATAGTATGAGTATAGTATGAGTGTATAGTACGAGTATAGTATGTGTATATAGTATGTGTATATAGTATGAGTATAGTATGTGTATATAGTATGAGTATAGTATGTGTATATAGTATGAGTATAGTATGTGTATATTTTGAGTATAGTATGTGTATATAGTATGAGTATAGTAAGTGTATATAGTATGAGTATAGTATGTGTATATAGTATGTGTATAGTATGAGTATAGTATGTGTATATAGTATGAGTATAGTATAAGTATAGTATGTGTATATAGTATGTGTATAGTATGGGTATATAGTGTATATAGTATGTGTATAGTATGTGTATATAGTATGAGTATAGTATGAGTGTATAGTACGAGTATAGTATGTGTATATAGTATGTGTATATAGTATGAGTATAGTATGTGTATATAGTATGAGTATAGTATGTGTATATAGTATGAGTATAGTATGTGTATATTTTGAGTATAGTATGTGTATATAGTATGAGTATAGTATGTGTATATAGTATGAGTATAGTATGTGTATATAGTATGTGTATAGTATGAGTATAGTATGTGTATATAGTATGAGTATAGTATGAGTATAGTATGTGTATATAGTATGTGTATAGTATGGGTATAGTATGTGTATATATTATGTGTATAGTATGTGTATATAGTATGAGTATAGTATGTGTATAGTATGTATATATAGTATGAGTATAGTATGTGTATAGTATGTATATATAGTATGAGTATAGTATGTGTATATAGTATGAGTATAGTATGTGTATATAGTATGTGTATAGTATGAGTATAGTATGTGTATATAGTATGAGTATAGTATGTGTATAGTATGTGTATATAGTATGAGCAAAGAGGTTATATGTTCTGTATTTAAAGCCTGTGTGTGTAAATGGGACTCTCACCTGCAGAGCGCGAGCATCAACAGCATCCGACTCCAAACGCGGAAATGTGCGGGTTTTTATCCATTATCAACAACTGCTCATTTACAAACATACAGTTTCAGTGCGAATGAGGCTCTGGGCGGCGGTTAGGACTTTTATGCGCGTTAGAATCAGTAAAATCCAGCTAGGATGCGGTGTAAGTCCCAAACAGAAGGAATGTCAGTCGGGAAACTCCGTCTAACTTCGTTCTTTTCCGTCAGTGCTGTTCGCTGCTGTTGTCTTCGCTTTGGCCACTGAATGCATTCGTTTTACATCAATTGTCTCAGCTATTACCTCGTATATGCCTCGGTCATGTCACTGTCCAGGTCCGTGCAGTGTTTAAGTGATTTCAATGCCGTATAGAGTCCAAATCCATCGTAAATGCAGACGCAGGACTCGGCAGGTCGCTCGGGAATCTTCGTCCTTTTCCGTGAGTGCAATTGTCTGACTGCAGGGTTCTCCGGTTTCACAGCAGAATTCCGCTGTTTTGAGCGGTATTTGCGGTCTGCGGGGGGGTCAGACCCGTGCTACCCCAGGACGCTGTGTTAGCTCCGCGTTTGGCCCGCTGTGGCCAGCTGTGGCCCCGGTTTTAGCCCGGGTGGGTGGCGTGTCCATGAGGCTGCTGCTGAATCATCCAGCTGACTGTGACGTGACCAACGTAAACACCACACGGGACCAGAGCGCAGACGTCATCGTGAATAATTAAAGCATTAAAGTGAAAAGTACAACACACGGTAAGGATGGGGTACTTTACTTTAAAGCTGGGGGATGTGAGGTTGTAGATCCAGGACTGAGGTTGTAGACCCAGGACTGAGGTTGTATACGCAGGACTGAGGCTGTAGACCCAGGACTGAGGTTGTATACGCAGGACTGAGGCTGTAGGGTGTTTTTTCAGAGCTTTGGTATATTAACACTATGTACAATACTTTACTACAGAGTACATTAGAGTACATGATTGAGGGCTGCCGGTTTCGCTTCAGGTCAGAGCGGTTTAGACGCAGGTTTGTACGCGTCAGGAGGAATGAGAGCTGCGCAGGTGACGCGCGTCTTTGCGCGCTGTCGCCACCTGCTCCAGGCTCCTGTGTCCTCTGCTCTGATTGGACAGTCCTTTGGCCTGTCCCATCACCATTGGACACTTACGTGTTGTTTACGTCTGTTGTGTCTCGGATAGGCCACATGTCGACTGCGCTTTGGTCGCGTGTTAGTCGCGGAGATGCCACTGCTGCCTCGTGAGGTGGACAAATACAATGGACTGTCCCTGCTGTACTGGTGAGTGACATACCGGGAGATACCGGGAGGGACCGGGAGAGACCGGGAGAGACCGGAAGAGATACACGCAGATTTTATACCGGGAATGTAACGAGATTAGAACGGATTATTACAGGTACGCAGTTCCGAGAAGAACCAGGATGAACTAGGACTGGATCAGGACTGGACCAGACATGTTGTTGACTTGTTGACGCGTTTTAGTTGATAACCCTCATGAGTGCGAGGAGGGCTCCCTATGTGTGTGTGTGTGTGTGTGTGTGTGGGTGTGTATGTTCGCGCGCGTGAATGTTTGTATGTATGTACGTGCGCGTGTGTCTGTGTACTGTATGAAAAACGCAGTTTTTCTGTGAGAAGTAAAAGATTACTTGCTCCTGTCAGCTGTGGCTGTAGCAGTGAGAGAGGGTCATGTTTACAAGCCTAACAACAGTTCAGTCCCGGTTCAGACCTGGTCCAGACCCGGTCAGTCTAGGTCCAGACTCGGTTTTGTACCTGTGTTCTAATCCCTTAATCCTCTCTGCTGCAGCTCACAGCTGCAGGTCATAGCTGGGGTCTGTAACTCTTCCAAATTACACATGTTTAAACCTGGGGTCTGTAACTTCAGTCTCATACATAACACGTGTTTAAAGCTGAGGTCCCTAACTTGGCATATGAAACTGTGATAGAAGCAAATGTTTTGGAGCCAGACCGAGAGACATGGTTCACATACCTCAGTATTAAAGTCCCGTACCTCAGGTTTAAAGTGTGTTGTTGTTGCAGGATGATGATGGGTCCCCATGGAGTCTCGCGGACCGTCCATCGCCTTGAGTTCCACGACTGCCGCAGAGGATTGGGTCTGTATTAGGGCTGTCAAACGATTACAATGTTTTAGTTGATTAATCGCATAGTAATGGTGAGTTAACTCACGATTAATCACATTTTTAACATACTATTTCAAATCCAGGGCGACAGTAGCTCAGTTGGTAGAGCATTGGCCTTCAGGCCAGAAGGTCGTGGGTTCAATTCCCACCTCTGCACCTTCTCCACCAACTCCCACTGATGACTGCTGTCGTTGTGTCCTTGGGCAAGACACTTAACCCCACTTTGCCCAAAGCCCCCACTGAAAGATCAAGGCTATGCTCACACTTATAGCAGCTGTCCTCCTGTGGACTCACCACCTGCAGAGGGTCAGTGAGGGGCTGGTGCTATGAGACTTGGGTGGCATCTCTGACTGCCACCCCCCTGACCCAGAAATGGATTAAAGGGAAGAAAATGGATGGATGGATGGATTTCAAATCCACTCCAATTGAAGTTAAATGAGATTATCATATGTAATGACACATTGTCATTCATACCAAATGTACTTCAATCTGTTTGATTCACAACCTATTACTTTTCTGGCACAACCAAAATGAGCTATAAATGAAAGGGGAAAATGCACATACCCCAGCTTTAATTGAGCAAGTTTAGTTTAGTTTAGTTTAGTTTCAGGAGGAGACACGGACAATCCGCAGTGTATTTGCGTGCACAGGTTACGCACAGGTTGCAAAGCAAGCACACAACATGCAGAGTAAAGTCCTGTGGCGCGTAGGTCTAACCGCGGCGCGTCGCTAACAACAACCAGAGCGGCCACAGCTGCCCCCGGTGTGTGCCCCGGGAGGGGGACTTCATAGCAAACAACAACCAACAACATCCCCGCTGTCACGCGGGTATTCTTTTAAAACTTGGATTCCCAGAGGGCCTACCTGCTCTGATGCCATCTCACACAGCCATGTGTCCGCGGCATTCTGAGTGATATTATGGATAAATGGGCGGGTCATTCGGACATGCGTTCATTTTTTTTAACGCGTTAATAAAAAATGTAATTAACGTGAGTTAATTTTGACAGCCCTAGTCTGTATACTCAGATGTCTAAGGTCAGAGGTCTAAGGTCAGAGGTCTAAGGTCAGAGGTTTGAGGTCAGAGATCAGATCTCAGTTCAGAGGTCTGGGTCTGGGTCCGGGTCCGGGCCGTAGCACGGGTCTAATCACACCTTTGTTTCAGGAGTGAAGATCATTGGAGGATTCAGGGAATACAGCGGAGAAGACTTTGGGATCTACGTAAAGAGAGTGGTCTCAGGAGGACTGGCCTTTACTGACGGTGAGACCAGGACCAGGACCCAGACCAGGACCGGTGTAACAGGCCGTTTTATACCCCCTGGCCGGTTTATACCCCGGGGTTAAAATAGCTTAAACCAGAATATACCCTGGGGGCCTAGGCTATTACTGTATAACCCCCCTTAGGCCAGATTAACCCCCCTCTTGTTTTATCTAATAATAATAAAATATATATATATTTTTTTTAACTTCAATATTATTTAAAATAATTTAGAAGTAGTTTGTTAATTACTCTGTAGCCCTAATTAGTGTGATTGCTTTTCACACTTTGTTTGTGAGGTGATGAGTCAATGTATCTACTTACTTCTTAGGGTGCTTTCACACCGGATCATGCGTTGCATCGACTTTCAATTCAAAGTCAATGGTGACATGTATGTGCGTCTCAGGATGCACGCACGGACTGCACGGTAGAGATGCATGGACTGTGCGGCAAAGGCGCGGCAGAGGCGCAGGAGCGGAAATTTCCCCACTGTGGGACGAATAAAGGAATTCTTATCTTATTTTATCTTAAAATCGACGCACGCAGGAGATAAATATTGCTGTGCTTTTCCTCGGGACGCTCATGCAGCGACCAATCAGAGAGCCGCAAAGGACATTAGCGGTCTGAGCGAGCAGACTGAAAATACAGTAAACAGCCAAAACAGGAGCTACACCAGGACTAAACCAGGACTAAAACCAGGGTTGACAATGGGGGACTGTGTGCTTGTGAAGATATGCGTTTTTATGCTCCCGTAACTTTATGCAACTGCTTCGAGCGTGTTCGCCGATGCGGAAGTATCGTTTAATAATAAAATAAAAGTATGGCACACCTCCGTGAACACATACTGCTGTTATATAAAGTCACCCCCGTGAACACATACTACTGTTATATAAAGTCTCTGGGCCCAGACGCTGCAGAGCTGCATTATTGGAGAAGAACTTTGCACAAAAAGCCGCTAGCTTAACTCCGTTAGCATCAAAGTCCGCTCGCTACTTCCGCCATTTCCGGCGGGCGCCACCGCAGCCCAGGACTTCTGGTCTGAAGACTCCTGCGTCTGAAAATTAGAGAATGTGCGTCTGGTGCGCGAGGCGTCAGCGTTCCAGGGTTGGCGGTGTGAAAGCACCTCTAGAACTTTTGAGTAGATATTAATTATGGGCAAATGACACAGATGCTCTGGAGCCTGTGTCGCTCTTTCCGAAGCAAATTGCTTCGAAACACTGCATTGGAGCGTGTACCAGAACACGTGACAAACGTGTCAGTGTCTTGGACTCTGCAGTCGCTGCTTCACTGCGCATATCAACGGTGTCGGTGTCGAAAAGTTTCTTCGGTTCAGTGTGTTTCCTGACTTCTCATTGGATCATGGAAGAGTTACTGTGTGACTGCTGATGACTGTTGATGCGTCAACTGTTGTTTTTGAATCAAAAACCTGTGATGTACGCATAGAGTGCAGGCCTTTTTTCTGTAAATTGTTTTTATATTTAAATATACTTGTATTCAATGTAAGGATTCTTTAAAAATGGGAATATTGCTGTATGGTTCTGTAAAGTACAGTACGGGAGTATTAGGACATTGTTATAGTTTTATCATTGTTATAGTTTTATATAGAATAGTTTCATAAATCATATCTTTTCCTAAATGTATTTAGTAAGAAATAAATAAATAAATAAAACACTGCTTGTATTTTATTGTTATTATATAAAATGAAAGGGGGGGTTAATCTGGCCTATGGGGGGTTAAACTAGCCTAGGCCAGTTCATACCCCGGGGTACATTCTTGCCTAGGCTATTATAACCCCGGGGGTATAATCTGGCCTAGGCTACATTATACCCGGGTATATTCTGGCGGGGGGTTAAACTGACCTGTTACACCGGGACCCAGACCAGGACAGACCCTCTGTGGCTGTGGTTGCAGGTCGGCTGAGGTCTGGAGATTTGATACTGGACGTGAACGACACAAGTTTAATCGGAGCCACAAACGACAGGTCAGCGACTGTTTAGTCCATGATAAAAGTCCATGTTGAGAGTCTATGTTTAAAGTCCATGTTTAAAGTACATGTTTAAAGTACATGTTTAAAGTCCCTGTTAAAAGTACATGTTTAAAGTCCATGTTAAAAGTACATGTTTCAAGTCTATGTTAAATGTACATTTTTAAAGTCCATGTTAAAAGTCCATGTTAAAAGTACATGTTTAAAGTCCATGTTAAAAGTACATGTTTAAAGTCTATGTTTAAAGTCCATGTTTAAAGTCCATGTTTAAAGTCTATGTTTAAAGTCCATGTTTAAAGTCTATGTTTAAAGTCTATGTTTAAAGTCCATGTTTAAAGTCCATGTTTAAGGTCCATGTTTAAAGTCCATGTTTAAAGTCTATGTTTAAAGTCCATGTTTGCGTTTCAGAGCCGTGGAGATCCTGAGGAAAGCATCTTTGACCAATCACATGACTCTGCTCATCTCCAGAGACGAGAAGGCAAAGTATGAGAGACCAGAGTGAGAGGAGGAGAGAGGAGAGAGAGGAGGAGAGAGGGGGAGAAAGGAGAGAGAGGAGGAGAGAGGGGGAGAGAGGGGGAGAGAGGAGAGAGGCTGACATCAGTCACATAAGCATAATATCATATATAGCATGATGGCCACCAGAGGGAGGCAGACTCCACACATGTCTGCTCTAGTGTGCGTGGGTTTGTGTGTGTGTCTATGTGTGTCTTTATTTTTCAGACGTGAGTTCCTGGAGCTGATGGACACATACAGCCTCCCTATATACACTCACAGCGGACTCCCCTCTCCACAGACCTGCTCCAGAAAAGACCACACCAGTGAGTGTGTGTGTGTGTGTGTGTCTGTTTTTGTGCATGGGTGTGTCTGTTTGTGTCAACACCTGTGTGTCTCTGCAGTTTCCAAATTGACTGACAGCTCATCCAGATCCGAGTCGCCACAGCTGCTGAGTCCCACTACTATGATCAGGTGATACTAGGTCCATACCAGGTCCAGACCAGGTCCAGACCAGGTCCAGACCAGGTCCAGACTATTTCATATTGTGTGTTTGATGCGTTGTCATAGTGACAGTGTGTTGTGGTTTTGATGTATTGTCATAGCGACAGTGTGATCCGGCTCGTCTGCGTCTCCAAAGCCTCTGGTCTTGGTCTGGTCATAAGGGGCGGAGCCAATCGACCTGACGGACCAATGGTGTTCATCCAGGAAGTGCTCCAGGGAGGAGACTGTCACAAGGTAAGCTCCTCCTATTCCTCTCCTCTCGCTCCTTTCTGTTCTCTCTTCCCTCTCTCTCCTCTCCCCTCTCTCTCTCCTCTTTCTCCTCTCTCCCCTCTCTCTCTCCTCTCTGTTCTCTCCTCTCTGCTCTCTCCTCTCTCTCCTCTCTCCCCTGGTAGTTCGTCATAACACATGTGTTTTCCTCAGGATGGGCGCCTCCTCCCCGGTGATCAGCTCATCTCTGTGAATAAAGAGTCTCTGATAGGAGTCACGTTTGAAGAAGCAAGAACCATCCTGTCTAAAACCAGACTGAGGTGAGCCCCCTCTGGTCTCTCTCGGGAATCTCTCTGGTCTCTCTGACCTTTCTCTCTCCTGTAGACCGGAGCCCACAGTGGAGGTGTCCTTCCTGCGTCCTCGTCCCTCTGGTTGTTCCCCGGGTCCTCAGAGTCCTGTAGGAGCCACATCAGCAGCTCGTTCCCAGAACAGGCCTCTGTCTCTAGGGACACAGATCAGCAGGAGCCCCCCTCAGTCTGAGACTCTTCCAGAAGTCCGACTCAGTGAGGTGTGTACCACAGGGCTTTATCCTCGGACCAGTATTGTTCTCTGTGTTACTACTGCTACGGTAGCACTTAGAATAAATGTATAGTTCTTTCATATTGCAGAAATAATTGTCATTGTTTTAAGTACATAGACAAAGTTAATGTAACAATTGTCTTAAAACAATATCAGTTACTTGGGAGCACGTGAACTCTCAGGGAGCACTTGCGGCTCCTGGTATAACAGGCAAGTTTTCTTTTTAAAGCTTGAACTGAAGGACTTGTCATTTTGATCTGCTACTGTCTGTTTGTCCTGTTTTTGCCGGTGTGTTCTGGAGAAAATTTCAAGAGCTAATTTTTTCCACACTGGGGCGACAGTGGCTTAGTTGGTAGAGCATTGGCCGTTGGGCCTGAAGGTTGGGGGTTCAAACAGACCATGAGACCTACTTCACGACTCCCACTGATGTCAGCTGTCGTTGTGTCCTTGGGCAAGACACTTAACCCCACGTTGCCTGAAGCCCCCGCTGAAAGACGGCTCCTGTGTACTCGCCACCTGCAGGAGGATCAGTGAATTGGGTGCTCTGACTGCCACCCCCCCGACCCAGAAATGGATTAAGGGGAAGAAGAAGGACGGATTGATTTTTCCACACTAAGTGTGTATTCAAACCTGCACATTTGGTCTACTTTAAACAGACCAGGATTTGTTTGGAACTCTGATCCGAACCTTTTATGCAGGTGTGAATACCAGTGGGGGAGGGTCCCAGCTCAAAAGTGGCCAAAATGACGTGCGCTGACATGCTTGCAATACCACCCCGGGCCAATGGGGGTGGACCCAGAAGTAGTATTAGCCAATGCTAACATATAGCGTTGACAGACCTCTCGAAAACGTCTTTACAGGATGGACCAAAAGTTGGCTCTTGGCCCAAAGCTCCGTTCCACATGTGTGTCAATGCTGAGGGGAGTGGAATTTTCTGGTCCACTCTAGTTTACTTGCTGTGAATTTTTTAAGTCTCTCGTTCAAATGAATGGAGTTGCGCCGGCTGACGCATGCGCAGATGCGTTTTTTCCACAATTTTCTTGTGGGTGGGACCACTCGCGGCCATCTTGGATTGCTCCAGTAGAGCACATTTTTTGGCCCATTAGTTAGAACGGCGGAGATAGGCGTGACTCTGTCCGTTAATATATACAGTCTATGGTGAATACACACAAACGAATCCTGGTCCGGACCAAAGAACCGGACCGAGACCCACTTTTTTAGGTAGTCTCGGTCCGCTTCCAAACAAACTCTGGTCCAAGTCAATTCAGGTCTGAATACAACCGGTGTCGATCCGACACAACTCCAGGATACGTGCGCATTTTTTGGGCTTAACAAGCCACCGTAGACAGGAACTGTGAGGAATTAGCCACGCGTCACAGCTGCTAACGCTAAACAACAACAATGAGCCGTGGGCAGACCTGGAGCAACAAGGAGACACTGTGCATCAGGCTTTTGGAGTTAAAACTTTTCACAGTATACAGTGTTGTTAATGGCAGCATCTTCAAATCATTTGCATTATTAAAAGCCTCACGTGTTCGACTCACGTCTAAAACAGCATTATCCTGCATCATGTAGTGAATTGTGTTCTTTGGTTCATACCTGATCCTCCGTCGTCTGTTTATCCAGAATGCTGCTGCTGTCAGTATGTTGTGGGACAGGGTTATTATTATAGATCCATATGTGGGACAGGGCACGTAGCACACAGAGTGTCCTTCGGCTTTCGACAGCACGCATTTGCCGACGCTGTTCTAAAATTTGAAACAACGCGTTTAGCCTGTGTCGAATGAGCTGCTGTGGATGTTGAAGGTGGTTTTGCTCTAAAATGAGCAAACATAGGCAGAGCAGACGTGCAGCATGTACGAGCCGTAACAAGCTCTATATTTTCCTCCATTTACACATCTATTCTCCGTGAGCTCTCGTTGTCCAATAGAAGCGCCGATTGTCACACGCGTCGATATGTTTATAAATAAAGTTCACTTGCAAAAAGTACAGTCTGAATACGAACCGGAGCAAAAGAGAAATATTTGGTCCGCTTTTGGTTCAGACCAAGAAAGCGGAGCGAAGGACTTTTCTGGTCTGAATAGTTGTCAGAGTGGTGTAACCGGTGGGGGCGGGTCCCAGCTCAAAAGTGGCCAAAATGACGTGCGCTGACATACTTGCAATACCACCCCGGGCCGATGGGGGGTGGACCCAGAAGAAGAATTAGCCAATGCTAACATATAGCATTAGGTGACCTCTCGAAAACGTCTTTACAGGATGGACCAAAAGTTGGCTCTTGGCCCAAAGCTCCGTTCCACATTTTTTGGACCCCTCTGGTTTACTCGCTGTGAATTTTTGAAGTCTCTCGTTCAAATGAATGGAGCTCTTGCCGGCTGACGCATGCGCAGATGCGTTTTTTTCACAATTTTCTTGTGGCCGGGACCACTCGCGGCCATTTTGGATAGCTCCAGTAGAGCAGAATTTTTGGCCCATTAGTTTGAACGGTGGAAATAGGCGTGACTATGTCCTTTAATATTTACAGTCAATGGGAATCACTGCTGCTATTACTGCTATTGCTGCTGCTGCTACTGCTACTACTGCTATTACTACTGCTGCTACGGCTACTACGACTGTACAGGGCGGGCTGGGTTAGGAATAAGATGCAGAGGCAGAATTGTTGTTTGAGAGTGAGCCGATAACCATTCTCCTTTTATTGCATGAACAGCGCCACCAGGACCGTTACTCGCTCCTCAGACCAGTTCACATTTTCAAAAGTAAAACAGCCAAATGAAGCTGAAGCGCAAATTCAGACTGAAAGACCGGCCACGGCTCTCACCCGTCCAGGGCCTGCCAATCACACAGCTCTGCCAGCCTCGAGCCTCTGCCAATCACACAGCCCGGCCAGCCCCTTGACAACCCACTGACAGCAAAGCAGGCAGTTTGAAAGCAGCCACTCCCCGATAAACAACGCTTCCTGAAGCTGTTTGCACCCAGCGCCTCCCCAGCGCCTCCCCAGCGCCTCCCCAGCGCCTCCCCAGCGCCTCCCCAGCGCCTCCTCAGCTCCTGGTTCCTACTCGGGTTTCCGCTCTGGCTCCTGCCCTGGTACCTGCTCTGGCTCCTGCTCCACCAACGGCCCATTCACACCATGCTTCAAGCCACCACCAGTGCTTGACCCCGAGGATCTGAGATCATCTACAGCAGCAGACGATCTCCCCTCTGCAAGTGTCACTGCTGGGGTCAATGCACCAATCAAATAAATCTTTTTCATGCATTCATGTTTCTGTCTTGGTCTCTTCAGATTGAATCGGTGCATGCGCACTCTAGCACACGCTTACACTACTACTGCTACTACTACTACTACTACTTCTACTACTACTACTACTACTACTACTACTGCTGCTACTACTACTACTACTACTACTAATACTGCTACTACTGCTACTGCTACTACTACTGCTACTACTACTACTACTGCTACTAGTACTGCTACTACTGCTACTGCTACTACTACTGCTACTACTACTGCTACTACTGCTACTGCTACTGCTACTACTACTACTACTACTACTGTTACTACTGCTACTACTACTACTACTACTGCTACTACTGCTACTGCTACTACTACTGCTACTACTACTACTGCTACTACTACTACTACTACTACTGCTACTGCTACTACTAGTACTGCTACTGCTACTACTACTGCTGCTACTGCTACTACTACTGCTACTACTACTACTACTACTACTACTGCTGCTACTACTACTACTACTGCTTAGTTTATATAAATATGTTTTTGTTTAGATGAGACTGAGTCCCACAGTGACTGATGCAAGCCCAGAGACCCAAGACACCTCCCAGACCCTGGAGACTTCCCAGACCCTGGAGACTTCCCAGACCACTCGCATTCTCTGTGATGTCACAGAAGAAGAGGAGTCCGGACTCGAGCCGGATAAGACCTCGGACCTGCAGCCTGACACTGAGCCTCAGGTAAAACCACACTGTTGGTGACAAGTTTGACAAGAGAGGGGTTAGATAAAGTGGGGAAAAAAGTATTTAGCCACCAGTAGTGCAAGTTCTCCCATTTAAAAAGATGAAGGAGGCCTGTAATTTTCATCATATGTAAACCTCAACTACGAGGGAAAGAATGAGCAAAAAAATACAGAAAATCACGAGCAACAAAATTGTAGACCTGCACCAGGCTGGGAAGACTGAATCCGCAATAGGTAAGCAGCTTTGTGTGAAGAAATCAACAATTATTAGAAAATGGAAGACGCACAAGACCGCTGATGATCTCCCTCGATCTGGGACTCCACGCAAGATCTCACCCCGAGGATTCAAAATGATCAAAAGAACGATGAGCAAAAATCCCAGAGCCAGTGAATGACCTGCAGAGAGCTGGGATCAAAGTAAGCCAGTACATGTCCAGGCCCGTCTGAAGTTTGCTTGAGAGAATTTGGATGATCCAGAAGAGGATTGGACGAAAGTCACATGGTCAGATGAAACCAAAACACAACCTTTTTAAAAACTCAACTCGTCGTGTTTGAAAGAGTTTCATCCTAAAGAACACCATACCTAATGTGAAGCATGGGGGTGGAAACATCATGCTCTGGGGCTGTTTTTCTGCAAAGGGACCAGGACGACAGATCCATGCAAAGGAAAGAATGAATGGGGCTATGTATTTGTGAGATTTCGAATGAAAACCTCCTTCCATCAGCAAGGGCATCGAAGATGAAACGTAACTGGGTCTTTCAGCACGACAATGATCCCAAACACATCGCCCGGGCAACGAACGAGTGGCTGCACCAGTCTACAGATCTCAACCCCAAATAAAAACTTTTGAGGGAGTTCAAAGTCTGTGTTGCCCAGCGACAGCCTCAAAACATCACAGCTCTAGAGTAGCATGGAGGAATGGGCCAAAATACAAGACATATAGAAAGCATTTGAGCTTATTGACCAAATACTTAAATTCTTACAAAATCAAACAGTGATTTTCAATTTTTTTTCCTTATCATCTGTCTCTCATAGTTGTGGTTTACCTATGATGAACATTACAGGCCTCCCTCGTCTTTCTAAATGGGAAAACTTGCACAATTGGTGGTTGATTAAATACTTTATTGCCCCACTGTAGATGGGACGGGGTCACTTTAACAATAGAAACACATGTTATGTAATGAGCCATGAGTTTGGACCAATCAGATCACAGGAAAAATCTAAGCTGTTTGGATCAATAACTGCTCTGAGTGGGACCAGGACTAAAGCAGGACTAAAGCAGGTCTAAAGCAGGACTAAAGCAGGACTAAAACAGGACTAAAGCAGGACTAAAGCAGGACTAAAGCAGGTCTAAAGCAGGTCTAAAGCTGGTTTAAATCAGGACTAAAGCAGGACTAAAGCAGGACTAAAAAAGGACTAAAGCAGGACTAAAGCAGGACTAAAGCAGGACTAAAGCAGGACTAAAGCAGGACTAAAAAAGGACTAAAGCACGACTAAAGCAGGACTAAAGCAGGACTAAAGCAGGACTAAAGCAGGACTAAAGCAGGACTAAAAAAGGACTAAAGCACGACTAAAGCAGGACTAAAGAAGAACTAAAGCAGGACTAAAGCACAACTAAAGGAAGGCTAAAACAGGTCTTGTCTGCAGATGGAGCGCTTGAAGACTGATCAGGCTGAGGCTCTGGTGCAGCGGCTGCAGGTGAGTGACACTTGACGGCAGTATGACCCATGTGATGTCATCATAATGAGACGCCTATGTTTCCGGAGTCATGTCATCATAATGAGACGCTTGTGTTTCAGGAGCAGCTGTGTGAGTCGCAGAGAACACAGCGCTACCTGCAGGACAAGCTGGACTCACTCAGACAGGTCCAGACCAGGACCAGGACCAGACAAAGACCGGGACCAGACCAGGACTAGACCATGACCAGGACCAGGACCAGACCAGGACAAGGACCAGACCAGGACCAAACCAAGACCAGTCCCAGAACCAGTCCAGGACAAGGACCAAACCAAGGCCAGGCCCAGAACCAGACCAGGACAAGGACCAGACCAAGACCAGGACAAGGTCCAGGACATGGTCCAGGACCAGACCAGAACTAGGACCAGAACCAGGAAAAGGACCAGGACCTGACCTGACCCTGTGCTTGTCCAGGAGCTGGACGAGGCCTTGGAGCAGAACCAGACCCTCAGATCTGGACTGGACCAGGCCAAAGCGGTTCAGAATCAGACGAAAGACATGGAGCAGGACTATGAAGAGGTCATCCACCTGCTGGAGTCAGAGATCGCAGAACTGAAGACCAGAGATTCCCCAAACCAGGTCTGAACCAGGACTGGACCAGGACTGGACCAGGTAAGAACCAGGACTGGACCCGGTCTCACTGAGGTCTCCTTCAGGACCAGTTGCAGAGGAATGTTGCTGTGCTCCAGTGTCAACTTCGCAAAAGTGAAGAATCCAAGAAGAACTTTGAGACGTGTGCGAGGAACCTGCTGAGCTTCACCCAGGTGATTCAGCTTTAGACCCTGCCCTTCAATTTTACGCTGTGTTCAGACCGCCAAAGCTGGAACGCTGAAGCCTCGCTCACCAGACAAAGATTCTCTAGTTTTCAGACGCACAGGACTTCACACCAGAACGTCCTGGCCAGCGGTGGAAAAGTAGCAGGCGGACTTTGATGCTAACAGAGTTAAGCCAGCGGATTTTTGTGTAAAGTTCGTCTCCAATAAGGCAGCTCTGCAGGGTGTCTGTGTCCAGAGACCTTCCACGGACTTTATATAACAGTATGTGTTTACGGAGGTGCGCAATAAGTTTATTTTATTATTAAACGGTACCTCCGCATCGGCGAACACCCTCGAAGCAGTTCCATAAAGTCATGGGAGCATGAAAACTCACATGTTAACAAGCACTGTGTCCCCCATTGTCAACCCTGGTTTTAGTCCTGGTGTAGGTCCTGTTTTGGCTGTTTACAGTATTTTCAGTCTGCTCGCTCAGGCCGCTAATGTCCCCGTGACCACTTTGCGGCTCTCTGATTGGTCGCTGCACGAACGTCCGAGGAAACAGGAGCGGAAAATGTTCCGCTCCTGCTCCTCCCCTTTGTCTTTCCCGCATAGTCCGTGCGCCTCTACGTAACAGTCTGTGTCACCATTGACTTTGCATTGAAAGTCGACGCAACGCATGATCTGGTCTGAACACACCATTAGACCCCACCCCTCAGCTTTAGACCCCGCCCTTCATCTTTAGACCCCACCCCTCAGCTTTAGATCCCACCCTTCAGCTTTAGACTCTGCCCTTAATCTTTAGAGCCTGCCCCTCAGCTTTAGACCCCACCCCTCAGCTTGAGAGCCCGCCCTTCAGCTTTAGAGCCTGCTCACATGAGTGTGTTCTATATAATTAAACTGGACTAAAGCTCAGTGTTGTGTGTTTCAGAACGTTGAGGAATTTCTGCAGGAAAACCACAATCCACAGAACAGCAGGTAGCAGCACTTTACCCTGTGTTATTTATGAGACTAAAGTTACAGACCCCAGCTTTAAACATGTGTTATATATGAGACTAAAGTTTGTTGTTAATAGAGAGCTCCCCATGCTCCCCTCTGTGTGTTTGGCCCAATTTGGTCCCTTGCTGTAGGGGGAGGCCTGTTCCACTTTCCACCTGCTGCTTCTGCAGGCCACATCCACTCACACACACACAGACAAAGACATACACATAGACAAAGACATGTAGTGGTTTAATGTCATTTGATAATGTGATGCTTCCACAATCACTCCATCCGGTGAGCACAAAATAGCACAGTTCAGCTTACATAACGCATCTCTTCCCAACAAGTTTATCGGGGTTTGCTCTGATATTAATACTGGCAGTTCAATAGTCTTTCCTTGAAAATGCAGGGGCACTGGGTTGGACAATGGTGTCAGCTGCTTGATCCCTGAGAATCCAACAATGCGAACAAATTGTTGTGACTTGGGAAGGTGGCGGGAATCTGGTTGCCCCACGCAGGTGTAGGCTGCGCCTGTGTCTGCCATCATCTGGACTGGTTTTCCCGCTAGTAGAACCTGCAGCATTGGTTCCTCATCAGGGCTTGATGTTGCCGCCAGCTGATGACCTTCCCCTGGATTCTCAAGGCATCCCTAGTAACCAGCAGGTGGTCCCTGCCATGAGTTTACAGGGCCTCTTGCTGGTGTTCTGCCAGAATACGG
Organism: Knipowitschia caucasica; assembly: GCA_964034765.1. Taxonomy (NCBI): domain Eukaryota; kingdom Metazoa; phylum Chordata; class Actinopteri; order Gobiiformes; family Gobiidae; genus Knipowitschia; species Knipowitschia caucasica. Next base: position 8,303,786 of record OZ035845.1, on the reverse strand, counting down.
TTCTTGGATCTCGTAGTAGGGATCCTGACGCGGCGGTTGTCGGCAGTTCATTTTCATATGTCCGGGTTGTCCGCAGTTATAACATCTTGGGGGGTCTCTTCTCCATCCTCTGCCTCGGCTTCTTCCAGGGGAGTAGCCTCTCCCTCTATTCCCTGCTTGCAGATAAATCACTTGCGGCGCTGGGGCCGGTGTTGGAGGCAGAAATTGAGGGACTGGTGGTACAACATCAGCAGACACTACGGCTTGTATTTTCTTTTTCCCAGATGACAGTTGTATCTGCGTTAATTTCCTCACGGTCTCCTCATCCTCCTGCTTTTGTCGTGCCTGCTTTTTGCGCATTTTTGCCACTGCATCAACGACATGGTCAGTAAACTGTTCAAATGTCATGTTGTACAGTCCAACTGCTTCATTCAGTCTGCTTTGCGCCGTCTCGGGCAGCCCTTCGACTATCCGCTTCCTCAGGGCTGTCCTATGGAAGATGTCATCCTCCGGTTTTGCACCTGTTTGCTTGATCCACTCTTTTCGTGTGTTATGTACGTACGCCTGGGGACTTTCATCTTCTTTGAGGGGTGCCGTAACGATGCTGTCAGGCTGGATTCTGACCGGAAACTTTTCCCTCAGTGCAGTCCATAGCTGATTGCGATATCTGTTGAAAATGTCCCCATCATTGGCTTGGGTTCTGACATACTGCTCCAGTTTTGCAGTGCATAACACTTCTTCCATCTCATTCTTTCCCAGAGTCTTTCCCCAAATTGCCTTTATGTCTCCCATGGCGATAATGTTTGCAATGGTCTCTTCTTCGAAAGTCGCAATCCATTTACTTGCACCATCATGTAGGCAGGGCAGACGTTGTATCAGTCCTTCTAAGTCCATAGTGGCCCAGGGCACGTACTGGAGATCCCTGCCTTTTGCTAGCAGCGGATATTCTGATCCCCTCCAATATAGTTGATGTGACAGCTGGTTCTTGTGAAACGAATGACACTTCTCCATTTAGTATTCCTTTTTCCTGTATGACCCCTTGACCGTTGTTGAATGAGATACGAGATCTTCTCGGAGGTTCAATACGTGCGGCGTCGTTGGCCTCTTCGGTTAGGACGTGGTCATTGGACAGAGATCGTGTCAGTGTGCTTTGTTTCTTCAAGATGTTTTTCCAGGGTGGGATCAGTTTAATCTCCTTCTGACTCGCCCCTTTCTCCATTTCTATTATGCTCATGTCCAGTAATGAAGGCTCTTGTGAAACCTTTTCGATGATTTCCTCTTTCTCACTAACTTCCTCCTCTTCTATATCCCCTTCTAAATCACCATCTATCCCCTCTGCCCTTCTTAGAGACCTTTTTACATCATAGCTGTAGCCACTGGCTCTCCTCCCTTTCCTCCCCTTCCAGGGGAGGAGCTCCTCCGACCCCTGCTCCGCCACAGGTGTCTTTCCTTCAGTGAGAACTGGGTACAATGCATTTTTATCAGACTTCAATATGTAATCACCACTGAATGATAATTTTCTTAAAGGCATCTGAGCGGAGTATGGTGGAGGATTTGCCAACTGTTTCTTAGTAGTCTCATCTCTGGCTGTGACTAATTTGTTAACGTGTTGCTTGCATGCCCTCCACAGAGTTTTGCCTGATTCCTCAAACAGTTTTAACACCATAGATTGTTTTTCCCTTTTTTGTATTCGTTTTTGTGATTTGTCCTTTGGTTTGTATGTTTTAATTAAAATTTCCATTTTGTTTGCCTTCTCCAAATCAAATGTACCCTCTGGTGGCCAAGGTGCCTCGTGATCTTTCGTAATTTTGTGCCATTTCTCAGAGCAACTTTTTATTTCCTCTGCCAAGAGCGGGTACTTTTTTCCTAGAATTTCTACTGGGTTACAACTTTGCGCTTGCATTTGCTGCTGTGGGGCATTACCGCCACGCCCAATCTTACAGCGCCTCATTGTTTACTTAGGTTGCTTTCAATAATACTATATGGGTGTAAGCCAAAATTTAAGTGGGAGTTGTGAATTTAACAATGAAAGAAGCTTTTAATATCAGTTCAAAAGCAAATTGTACTGTTTAGGAGCAACCCACAATCTCTCAGTCGGTAGTATTTAGAGACAAAATGTTTCACAGCACAACAATGACAGCTTGCCGCAATTCAAAAATGCTGTTTAAACAAGACCTGGTTTGTTTGGACAACAGAATATATTTTAAAATTGTGTAAAATTAGGTAATACAGCCTTTGAAACCGTCAACAAAACCCTAAGAGCAGTCCCAGCTCAAAGTTACGCCTCCGTGCTTTACTCAGAGCACAGGAGAAGTGGGAGAGCAAAGGGTGGGGGCCGTCTATGTGTGTGTGTGTTTATGTGGCGCAGATGGACAGAGCCAAATGGAGATGCAGAGTCACGGAGAGATACAGAGCAACAGTTTCTGTAAGTTCATTTCAATAACAGCTTAAGGAATTTTTCAGTTATTCAAAGTTAATTTCAATCAAGTTCAAGCCAACCTTTCGATTTCAACATTAACGACACAAAGATTTAATCTGCTTGTACAATAATGTATATAATGGCTAAAAAACTTTTCACTATAAGATCAACACGCAGGAATATAATTTGACACGCATACACGATAACAAGACAGGACAAAGATACACCAACCGGTTTTTAACTTATTTACAAAGCGCTTTGTGTGGGAATGGCCATTTTTCGTTTCTCATAACTCATAACTCATAACTCATACCCCGGAGCACCGTAATAACAGATAGTTGTCCCCCTTTTTCCCTAGGTGATCAGCCCAGGGTTAGAAAGACCCTGTTATTGATTTAGGACGACCTTTCCGGATTCACAGATCGCTCAACCTACTTATATTTTTGGGTCAAAAAGCTCTATTTTTCTCACACAAACACGGGGCTCGTGCCTGTTTATACTCGGTCCAACTGTCAGACCTCCGCGCTGACAGTTCCCACAAGGAATCCGAGAGGCACGATCTCGCAGTCTCTAACTCTCACGACTCAGAAATTTCCCGACTTACGTGTTAAAAACACAACGTGCATTTGCCAATAGACTGATCTCGCAGTCTCTAAATCTCAAAGTCAAAAAAATTCCCGATTTACATGTTCAAAAACACTACGTAGTTCCAATGGACTGCCATACTCACTGTTTCTTTTTACTTCCTTTTTCTATAACAACATTAACCACATACATTCAAAATCGCTAGGTGATGAGACCGAGGAGGTAGAGCCAGATAGACTACTAAATCGCGCAGAGTATAACAGCTGGTATCAGTGGGTTCAGTATGCAGGCCGGACGAATGGAATGACTGACTGCTACGTTTGTACAAAGGCAAGGGCCGATCCTTTGTTCCTTTTTAATACTGTGTTTAGTTGGAAGGAGTGTAGTGACACAGCAGTAAGAGAGAATGACCCGCTGCGCGTATGGTGTAAAGCGGAGTGCCTGTTGTATTTGGGAACCCCGCAGTACAAAGAGCAGGTTGAGTTTATCCACAAAGGTAAAACAAACACTCAGCGCTGTGCAGAGATAGACGTTAGAGTAAGCATGCAGAGCGCAAAAATGGGGACCCCGGGAGGTGTGGCATTCTTTCCTGTAGGCCGGTACGAGTGCATAGAAAAGACAGGGTCAGTAAGGTTGGGAGAAGTCAAGGCAACTAAGTGTAGTAGCATCTGGAATGTAAATGCCAACTGTAATAAGTCTACCCTGAAGCGAGCTGTCCAGATTAAGGGACCCCAATTGGAGACTGTGTATGTCCCTGCCTGCCCGTTCCATAGTCAGGTAACGCCTCTCTCCGATCACTTTTGGTGGTGTGGAGGCCAAGTACTGTTTCCTGTTCTTCTAGGCAACTGGTCCGGAAGATGCGCCAGAGTGCAGGTGGTGCAGGAGCTCATTGTTTTCCCACAGGGGGAGGAAACAAGTGATAGTAAGAGGGTGAAGAGGGCGTTCCGACCAGACCCTGGTGTGTATTTAGACAGTATTGGGCAGCCTAGAGGGATCCCAGAGGAGTTTAAGGCAAGATCTGAAATTAAGTCAGGGTTTGAATCCATTTTGCCCTGGATCTCCACAAATAAAAACACTGAGTGGATAAACTACATTTACTACAATTTCCAGCAGTTCATCAATTACACGGATAGTGCCATGTCAGCCCTGGGAGAGCAGTTGCATGCAACTAGTGCTGTAGCCTGGCAGAATAGACAGGCCTTAGACTGGGTTTTGGCAGAGACCTCAGGGGTCTGTGCCCTAGTGGGTGAATACTGTTGTACATTTATTCCCGATCATACAGGAGTAGGAGGAGCTTTCACACAGGCAATGGGGAAAATCAAGGCTCTAAGGTTAGAGATGAAGAAGAATGCTGGAAGGGATGCAGAGTTGGACTGGCTGAGCTGGCTACAGCAGACTTTAGGATCATGGAAACTGGGGTTGGTGAAGATTGGAGTACCAGTTATTATTTGCATTGTGGCAATAAGTCTTGTCCTCTGCTGTTGCATTCCGGTATTGAGAGCAGTAGTGGTGCGAGGGGTAACAAGACAGATGTTAGTGCTGAATGTGGAGAGCAAGAGTAGCCGACCAGAGCAGTTCCCCATCAAGGACTGGTTAGCGGAGGACGACTCGTTGGACGATGAAAAGACCATGGACTGTGACAGTATACCTACTTTTTGACCACTCGTCCATCTTAAGTTCATGTTTAATCAAAATAATGTACAATGCAAGTGCGAGCCAAGTTCTGCCAACGCCTACACTCAAGAGTGATATTGTTTTGTATCATGTATCAAGTGTTTGAAAGTTATGTTATCTCATTTACTCTCATCTACTAAGTGTTTGACATTATTGTGTAACTCATGTAACTACTTTGCTAAGGCTGAGGAAAAGTTAGTGAAGGAACTTAATTCATGGCTGGGAGCCATGAAAGGGGGGGAAATATGTGGTAGAATGTTTGACAAATATTATGATTTCCTAAGTGCAATGGAATGTTCTTTTGGGATATGTTTAGGAAGCGCTGGGTCGGCCTGACCTGAACACTGTCTGTTGACCGGTAAAGAATTCTGTTTGGTAATAGTCATAAAGGAAACATCTGGATCCTGTTATTCGGTCGCAGCTAAGATTCCATGCCAGGATTCCATATTTGGTATTGACAGGAGCAGTTAAAAAGGAAAGCAAGGAGTGACGGGGAGCTTCTTCTGCGCAGGGCTCCATGCATGATTGACGGGTCTCCCATGTATTGTTAATCGAGTTAATAAACGCATTATATGAATTTTATTCTCGGCTCCTGTGAAAGTTCTTATTGACAATCAAAGTAAACCACTACAGACACAACCACAGTTTGCGCCTAAACAGCTGCTCCCCTCAGGTCTCCCATCACAGGACTGATCAGACCTTCCCTACTTAGCTTCTGGGGTTCTGAGGGATCAGGCTTTCATACATGCTTCTGTGTGTGTGTGTCTGTCTGTGTGTCTGTCCGTATGTGTATGTAGCACTGCAGACCTCCCTCCAGGGGGCGCCTCTCTCTCTCCGCGGCAGAAGAAAAAGAGTGCGTTCAGTGCAGCGTTGCGTTTGGAGGCGCAGGAGCTGAGCAGAAGTCTGTGTACTCTTCTACAGTCTGACTGTGAGTACTGAGGATCAGCAACACCTGTCATACTCACACACAAACACACTCTGACACACTTACACACACACTCTGACACACACACAAACAGGCCCACTCTGACACACACACAGACAAATACACACACAGCGTGATACACACACACATACCTGTGGGAGGGGAGCATCTGTCTGTGTGTGTCTCATGTCCTGCATGTGTCTAACCTCAATGTGTCCTTCCAGCACCAACCATCTGAGATGCCTGCCCCTTCAGAGACCAGAGAGACCAGAGAGAGACCAGAGAGAGACCAGAGAGAGACCAGAGAGAGACCAGAGAGAGACCAGAGAGAGACCAGAGAGAGACCAGAGAGAGACCAGAGAGAGACCAGAGATAAATATGAACAATCCTCATGTCTGTCAGTGTTTGAGTTTGTAGAGTATTCAGCTCGACTTCACTTCCTTCAGTCCTCGTGTCTCAAAAGTCCACAGCAGAAAATTCCTCGTTCGCCTCTTTCTCCTCTCCTCTCTCCTCTTTCTCCTCTCCTCTCTTCTCTTTCTCCTCTCCTCTCTTCTCTTCTCTCTCTCCTCTCCTCTCCTCTCTCCTCTCTCTCCTTTCTGGAAGCTTGGGTTTGTAACTTTAGTCACATCTATAAATGACGTGTCAGTATCTGCCTCTTTGGGCTGAGAGCTGATTGGTTGAGTGAGGGTGCTCCTCTCTTTGATCTTAAGATGTGAAACTGGTGACAGTGACCTGTGCGTCTGAGCTCATCACATCAGCTGCCTTTGAACAGAGCCTCTTAGACAGCTTCAAGCTCATGTTCAAGCAGCAACCCACCTCCTCCCAGTGACCGCCTCTTCAGTGGAGTATAGTTATGTTATCAGCTCAGCGTCCTTCACCACCGCTCCATTCCTTTCCATTTTATTCCATTCAATTGAATTAAATTCAATTATTGTTATAAAGTTGAATTGATTGAATCTTGTTTGGCCCTAAATCACAATAGTATTTCTCTGGGGACTTTAGAAAGTTGTGGATTCTCCAACACAGATTAGAGAATCGATCAGTTCTAACACAGTAAATACAATAATAAAAACACATAGATGGGTGGTTCTGGGTCCAGGGCTCCTCTTTGCCCCCCTCCCTCCTGCCCTAATGAACACGTCATGTTCAAATGCAATAAATATATTTGTGATGACATCATGCTGACCCTGACCTTTGATCCCGGGTGACCTCCTGGTGCAGCACTGCCGTACGGCTGGGACCAGGCCTTCACTGACCAGGGCCTGACCTACTACATCAAGTAAGTGTGTGTGTTCTTATCTGGCCCCTGCCCCAAGCCCCGGTGATCCAAGATGGCGTCTTGTTCAAATCAATGGCTTGTGCTCAGTAGCGCATGAGGCAGACATGGGGACTGAAAGATTAGCGGAGCTCGCCCATATTTGGGCGTCTTCTGGTCCACCTGTTTCTGTGCAGTGGACGAGCTCTCAAGATGCTAACGGCAAACACGCATGTGTTGCTCTCATGCGTGCATGTGGGGCTCAGCCCGGCTCCGACCAATCAGGGCTGCTGATCAGAGGGGAACTAGAACAGGAGACGAGTGGATTCATAGAAGGATTTAAGACAAAAAAAAAAGTTCAGTCTGACAAGGGACACTTAATGTGACCTTTCTGAAAGCTGTAGGTTCTCTGTCAGCTGAGGTCGAGCTGTTTTAGTTTACATTGAGTTCTATGGAACTTTTTTCTGGGTGGCCCAAGTGAATTTAGACTGCAGTGCCACTGCAGTCTATGTGCCCATGTGCCCATGGGTGGGACAGCTATAAGCTAGTAATACCCTATCCAAATGTTGATATAGATTTATGCCCCAGCCCTGATCCTGATCACATGTCTCTTCCTGTTGCAGTCACGTGACCCAGAGTACTTCCTGGACACTTACTGATTCTGAACAGAAAACTTCAACAGTTGCAACAGAGACAACTGACACTACTGCTGCTACTACTACTACTACTACTGTTGCTTCTACTGCCACAAAAGAGAGAAACTCTGTGGAGACTGAGATGTAAAAGTACTATTGCTACTACTGCTACTCCTACTGCTGCAACTGCTACTACTACTATTAGTACTACTGCTGCTGTTACTGAGTGATTAGCACTCTCGCTTCTCAGCAAGATGGTCTTGGGTTCAAATGCTGGTCAGAACAGGGTCTTTCTGAGTGGGGTTGCATGTTCTCCCATGCGCTGGTTTCCTCGGCCACTAAAAACCTGCACACTACGTAAAATCCTCCAGCTCCAGCCCTGACCAAGTTGAGCATCATCATAATATGTAGATGTGTCCTGTTACTAGGCGACCACCGCTCCTGACAGATGCCGAGTAGTATCAAGATCTGGGTCAAATGCAGAGGATAAGTACACCTTTACCTTGGCTGCTACTGCTACTGCTGCTACTGCTACTACTACCCTACTGCTACTACTACAAATAGTACTGCTACTACTGCTATTGCTACTACTACAAATAGTACTGCTACTCGAAGCCACTGACATCGTCGCAGATGAGAGCAGGACCTTCCTCACATGCAGCAAAACTGACTTTGTAAAACAATAAAATATCCTATTCTGCTGTCACACGACACCAGACCTCTGTTTTTTTTTTTCTTTAATCTGAAATATATAAACACTGGGGAGCAGGGGATCTACATAGAGCTCTTGTCCTAAAGAGGGGCTGAGGAGAGAGCAGGGGATCTACACTGAGCTCCTATCCTGAGGATGGGGGAGAGAGAGAGGAGAGGCTGCGCAGTTTAGGGGACTGGATCTATCCTGAGCTCCCCTCAGAGCATCTCCTTATTGTTGGACCAGAGTGTGTACTGTTATATTAACTGTGATACCATGTGTACACACACACACACACACACACACAGTAAAGATCACAGTAATACTCACTTCCACCACAGGGAGGCGCTCTGCCCCCAAACTATAAACAAGCCTCCTGCAGTGTGATGACTCCCCCCTGTGGCATAGGCCTGTGCTGCAGACTGAGAGCTAGACTAGCGCCTGGTCTCGGGCCAGGTCTGAACCAGGTCTAGGACCAGGTCTGGGAGACTCTATGCTGACGTCCCTTTGGCCCAAACCTTTGGAATAATCTCTTATCTGGAAAAATAAACTATTACATATTCATTTAAGAGGATTGGGATCGTCCAATCAGAGCGCAGGATGCTCTGACGCACAAAAGGCCAAACGTGGATTATTTTTGTTCAATCAGTAAATGCCACCGAGAGATTAACACACACCAGACTTTAGAGGCCGCAGCTTTAATCCAAAACTACTGCAAACAACTCACAAAACTCTGAGACTAAAGCTGGGGTCTGTAACTTTAGTCTCATGAATAACACATGTTTAAAGCTGGGCTCTGTAGGTCTTACATGAACACATGATACACATTTTTTTTAAAGGCAGAAAAAGTTAATGACATCACAGCATAAAGAGTTTGAAAACAGAGCCTTTCGACAGAAGTTTTGGTTTGCATGTTCTGCCTGTGTCTCCAGGACTCACTTTCAAAAGTATCTGTAAATCCTTTGTTCAGAGGAGTCCTTAGAGCAGTGCACAAAGCATTCTGGGAGCTGGAGTCCACATCTGCAACAAACAATAACCAGGTTAGAATTACATTTGTTTGTATTTGAAAAACATTTTAAACAGATAATTTACAATCATGTGACATCACACCTTCCAAACAGCAATTGTGGTGTCTTAGTCTTAGCTTAGAGTTAAATTATCTCTCTGGTCTCTCTGGTCTCACTCTCTGGTCTCTCTCCAGCCTTCGTTGCTGTTTGCAGCTTTAGTCTTGTGTTACTTACAGCTGAAGTAATGACAGGATTAAAACCACGGATGACGTTTTGGCTTATTATGTCATACAGTCACTGATCCAATCAGAGAATAAAAGCGACCAGAGAGACCAGAGAGAGACCAAAGAGAGAGACCAGATAGAGAGACCAGAGAAGGACCAGAGAGTGACCAGAGGGGGACCAGAAAGAGATCAGAGAGGGACCAGAGAGAGACTAGAGAGAGTGACCAGAGAGAGACCAGAGAGAGACCAGAGGGAGACCAGAAAGAGATCAGAGAGGGATCAGAGAGAGACCAGAGAGGGATCAGAGAGAGACCAGAGAGAGACCAAAGAGAGAGACCAGATAGAGAGACCAGAGAAGGACCAGAGAGTGACCAGAGGGGGACCAGAAAGAGATCAGAGAGAGACCAGAGAGAGACTAGAGAGAGTGACCAGAGAGAGACCAGAGAGAGACCAGAGAGAGACCAGAGGGAGACCAGAAAGAGATCAGAGAGGGATCAGAGAGAGACCAGAGAGAGACTAGAGAGAGACCAGAAACAGACCAGAACAGACCATAGTCTTGAGAAATTACTCCTCTCTGCCTCAGGGCGGCTGTGGCTCCGGCCTGATTCTCAGCAGATGTCTTTGATCTGTGATCACAGCTGTAACATGTGGTGCTCTGATCCGTTACCGTGGAGATTTATCCGGATTATTATGGTCTGAAGCAAGCCTTGACCCCTGACCCAGAGATGAGGTGTAAATGAATCGCCATGGCAACAACGTCTAACCCCCAGTGTTGCCACGGCGACGGGTGGAAGATGGAGGTTTCTGTGTTCTACATCAGCGTCGAACGAGACAGAAGTGAATACACAACTTTTTCTGAAATACCTGTTTCCTCCCATCAGCAAGGAGCCGGCGGTCTAGACCAGTTTTGGACCTTTCCTGGTCCCGTTCTAGACCAATCCTGGTCCCGTTCTAGACCAGTCCTGGTCCAGACTTGGACCTGTCATGGACTAGTCCTGGACAAGTCTTGGACAAGTCCTGGACAAGTACTAGACCAAACTTGAACCAGTCCTGGACAAGTCCTAGACCAGGCCTGGACCAATCCTGCTTCTGTCCTGATTTAGTCAACATGGTGGATGACATGGTGGCTGAGTGGTTAGCACTCTCGCCTCTCAGCAAGACGGTTCTTGGATCAAATCTTGGTCGGAACAGCTGGGCCTCTGTGATTGGAGTTTGCATGTTCTCCTGCATGAGGTCCGTGTAGGTTTCCTCTGGGTGCTCCGGTTTCCCCTACCACTAAAAACGTGTGCAAAATCCTCTGAGCTGGGTTCCCACTGTGGATGGGTCAAATGCAGAGGACAAAGTTTCATATAAGGACAATACAGTAAAACTAACTATAATCTCAGCCTGTTGCTCTCAGACCAGAGTACTCCTCTTGTCTCCAGTCTCTCCCCCGGTCTCCCTCGGTCCTGTGGCGGTCTCCCTCAGTCCTGTCTCCCTCTGTCCTGGTGTGATCTCCCTCTGTCCTGCGGGAGAGTTCTGCATGACCAGCAGGTGGATGGGGCTCTGTGGGGGGGCTTCAGCGGTGATGGGGGCCTCCTGAGTGTACTCTTTAGTGGGGTCTTTGCCACGGCAGTCGTAGAGGATGCAGGAGATGAGGAAGACCAGCAGCAGGATCACGTAGGAGGCAACGAGGATGATGAGGTTCAGGGTGACAGGGTCGATCTCTAGGTACAGCTCCATAAACCCCATCCTGAGACATCTGCGCGGGGAGAACATGCAAACAATAGCTCAAGCTCACACCAAAGAACCTGCTTTAGTCGTGCTGTTGTCCTGCTTTAGTCCTGCTTCAGTCCTGTTTTAGACCTGCTTTAGTCCAGATTTAGACCAGCAGTATCACAGACCTCTAATTAAAGCTGAGGTCTGTAACTTTCTAGACCTCAACAGAACTCTGCATTAAACTCATGTCTCTAGTTCCTGGCTCTAAAACAACTGCTTCTATCACTAGTTTTCGCACGCTTAGTCTGGTCCTGTCGTGGTCTGGTCCTGGTCCTGCTCTGTTCCTGGTCTAGTTGGGCATGTATTTCTGGCCCCACAGTTGAATATAAAGAAAAGAATAAAAACATATAGAGACTCACCACAAAGAGCCGCAGCAAAAGACGATTCAGACTGAGACCAACGACATCTGGACTCATCAGCTGATAGAGGATTACACACATACAGACACACACACACATACAGACACACACACACACACACACACACACACACACACACACACACACACACACACACACACACACACACAAACATACAGACACACACATACAAACAGACACACACACACATAAAACACACAGACACACACGTACACACATACAGACACACACACACACACAAACATACAGACACACACATACAAACAGACACACACACACATAAAACACACAGACACACACGTACACACATACAGACACACACACACACATACACACACATGCACACACAACCCCAGCTATAAAGATAATGTGTTCTGTTATGTTTATTTATGATATAGACTTAAGGAAAAACTTTATTCTGAACGGTTTAATCTGAAAAAGGACAGTGTTTGAAACTCACTGAGCAGCACAAAAGGGGCCATATGTGTGCCCCAAAATATCTGCTGATTGTTAACTTGATCATTGATCAGGGGTGCTATAGATGTGCCTAAGTACACACCTCTATCCTAGTCACAAACACATGTAGACCAGGTCTGGACTCTGCAGCTTTGGTCCAGGTCCAGGTCTGGGTCTGCGTCTCCTTCTGCTGAGGTCCAGGTCTGGGTCTGGGTCTGGGTCTCCCCTGGCTGAGGTCCAGGTCTAGGTTCATATTAAAGGGAAGGCGCTGTTCTGGTCTCAGACCGGTGAGACTCTCTCCACATTATGTACATGGTCCTGAAGACCTGTCTCTTCTGGTCTTTGTGATGGGCTCATAAGTCTCCATACCCTGACACAAGGATGAGGTACCAAACTTTTAGACCAGAACAAAACGAAAATCCATGTCTCTAGATCCATGATCCAAACAGTCCTGGTTCTGGTCTTGGTTCTGGTCTTGGTTCTGGTCTAGGTTCTGATCTTGGTTCTGGTCCAGGTGCTGGTCTTGGTTCTGATCCTGGACCTGGTCTTGGTCCTGGTCCTGGTCTAGTTTTCACATCATGTATCTCTGTCTAAAAGTTACGTACCCCAGCTTTAATATGACCCACAGCCCCCTCCCTTTTGGTACTAATGTTATTTGGTAAAAAATAATCTAATGTTTCATAATCTGTGGAACATTCTGCAGCAGAGATTAAGCCAGTCACAGTTTTAAACAACTGCAGTTTAAAGCTGGGGTCTGTAAGTTTAGTCTCATAAATAACACATGTTTAAAGCTTGATATTTACTGTGAGTCACTATCTGCCTCTTTGGGCTGAGAGCACTTTTCTGTCAGAAAAATCTGATCCAAACATGTGACAAAGACCAAACATACATGATGTGAAAACTAGACAAGGACCAAGACCAGGAACAAGACCAGGACCAAGACCAGGTCCAGGTCCAGGACCAAGGGCTCTTTCTTTGTCACAGTCTGAGGCCTCATCACTGTGTACTGAGTTTGAGAGTGTAGTGTGGAAAGAGAGACCAGAGAGAGACCAGAGAGAGACCAGAGAGAGACCAGAGAGAAACCAGAGAGAGAGACCAGAGAAAGACCGGAGATAGACCAGAGATAGATAGATCAGAGAGGTTGGGGTTATTATGACACAGACTGCACCAGGACAGCCTGGCTCTCTCTCCTCTTGTCTCTCTTGCTCTTGCGCAGCGACAGTCTCCAGCAGGTGGCGCTGGTGGCTAACAGAAGTGTGGCGATAACTAGTATAGTCAGCCCCAGGAGACCCATCCGAGGCGGTCCTAGTGCCCCGGGATCCATTGCCCAGAAGCCCAGAGCAGTCAGCATGGTCCCGCCCACAAACATCACAGATCCGAACGGCAAGAGGCACCTGCAACACAGGTGTAACACAGGTGTAATGTGAGGTCTGTACACAGGTGTAATGTGAGGTCTGTAACACAGATGTAATGGCCCTCATTTATGAAACTTGAGTACGGCCAAATCCAGGTGTAAATGAACATAGTTTGAAGATAATTTTGTATCTTAGTATTTTCTTTTGGATGCTTTGGTCTGGCGGTTCTCCCCCTGGGCTGCGGAGCACGTCATTGAGCAGCAAAACGCCTTTTTGTTTATTATTTTAAGGTTGCTCCATTTTCTTTTTCACCTGTGGCATAAATTAATAAATTCTAACTATTGGCCCAATATATCAACTGTTTGACATAATATTGCACTTATTTCTTCAAACATGAATAAACTCACCTCTTCAGGAGTGCGTGTTAGGCCCCACGTTGTTTACAGATGTTATCATCTCTTTCCATATTTTCTTTTTTGAGCCCCTTGATGCCACTTTTGAGGCTTCCAAACAGTAAGACTTTATTTTTTCCCCACTTTGTTCATAATGGTCTCAACCTTCTTCTCCGTGAAGTTTTTTTTTGGTGCAGTTTCCTCTCAATTTTTGTAAAAACGGGGAGTGTTGGTGCATATTTCTAGGCGTGACTTTCATAAATACGTTCGTTTTCAGCCGCGGCATTAATCAACAGCCGCTGTGCGTACGCTCAGATCTGTGCGTATCTCGCACATTCATAAATCCGGCGTTGGCTCGTGCGTATTTGGAAAACACACCCAAAATATACACCCTTTTCTGCGCAACTTTCATTTCAATTTGGAGAGACGAGAAACAGGAAGTTGATATTTTATGAAAGGAGGTTTGGCGCCCTAGGTCCCGGTGCGGCCTTCGGATCGTAAAGGCTCCTGCGATGAGCGCGCACAATCCCCCGGGACCTAGGCACTGGTGGCGGCATTTGGCAGCGGGAAGAAAATTGAAGGCAGATTGGAGGCAGGGTGAAGAGGAGGAGGAGGGGAGGCGGTGGTTGCGAGGCTTCAGGAGGCCGGTAGTGGGCGTTGCTCCGTTTTTATGCGGCTGCGAGTCGGTACAGATGATTGGAAGGGGGCGTCTGCTGGGTGATAGGCTGGGGATGAGAGCCGGCCTGGAGGGGTAAATTTGGTTAACGTCTACCAAATTGAACTTTCGCTGGCTGCATTTCAATTTGGAGAGACGAGAAACAGGAAGTTGATATTTTATGAAAGGAGGTTTGGCGCCCTAGGTCCCGGTGCGGCCTTCGGATCGTAAAGGCTCCTGCGATGAGCGCGCACAATCCCCAAAAAGGCTGCGTGTTGATGGAGATTTTTGAAGCCTGGTTTGGAGGGGACAGACGTCGTGACTACTCTATTCTGTGACCGCTATCGCTAAGCTGTGACCGCTATCGCTAAGCTGTGACCGCTATCGCTAAGCTATGACCGCTATCGCTAAGCTGTGACCGCTATCGCTATGCTGTGACCGCTATCGCTATGCTGTGACCCCTTTTCTGCGCAACTTTCATAATTGAGGGCCATTGTGAGGTCTGTAACACAGGTGTAATGTGAGGTCTGAACGAGGCATAATGTGAGGTCTGTAACACAGGTGTAAATGTCAACCTCCAGCAGGACGCCTCGCTGCCCCCGGTGGCCGCTGAGAGCCTTATATCTGCGGAGCGTGAGCTGGAGCGTGTCATCATGGCAACGGGGCGTTGCTTGCTGTGATTGGTCGGCCAGTCGTTCGGGAAACGGGCCGACGCGCTGCGGGGCATCCGGGCTTTTCCGTTGTCCGGAAGAGAAAGCTTACTTGCCAAGAACAGGTGCGCCATGGCAACCGCTCAGCCAATCAGAGAGGACGGAGAGAGAGGGGGGTGGAGTCAAAGGAGGGACAGGCCAATCACAGAGGCACCTGAGGAAACACAGCGTCACAGTTACAAGAACAGTTTTTGTGTTTAACCCTCACAACCTCCGTCTTGAAGGCCTTTAATTGCCATAATATCTGAAATTGTAAATCCAGATATTATGGCTCATATCTGGAGACAAGACAATATCACAAATAAACAGCGGGATCACAGACAGCAACAACCACAGATTTAAGCCCAAAATAGAAAAAACAACTCTGGTATCTCGGACCTCTCTCTGGTCTCTCTCTGGTCTCTCTCTGGTCTCTCTCTCTGGTCTCTCTCTGGTCTCTCTCTGGTCTCTCTCTGGTCTCTCTCTGGTCTCTCTCTGGTCTCTCTCTGGTCTCTCTCTGGTCTCTCTCTGGTCTCTCTCTCTGGTCTCTCTCTGGTCTCTCTCTCTCTGGTCTCTCTCTGGTCTCTCTCTCTCTGGTCTCTCTCTGGTCTCTCTCTGGTCTCTCTCTGGTCTCTCTCTCTGGTCTCTCTCTCTCTGGTCTCTCTCTGGTCTCTCTCTGGTCTCTCTCTGGTCTCTCTCTGGTCTCTCTCTCTGGTCTCTCTCTGGTCTCTCTCTGGTCTCTCTCTGGTCTCTCTCTGGTCTCTCTCTGGTCTCTCTCTAGTTTCTCTCTAGTCTCTCTCTGGTCTCTCTCTGGTCTCTCGGGTTTCTCTCTGGTTTCTCTCTGGTCTCTCTCTGGTGTCTCTCTGGGGTCTTCCTGGTCTCTCTCTGGTCTTTATTTGCAGAATAAATCTATTTTAAAACTCGGGACCTTGAGCTGCACTAGTTTATAGAAATATCTAGTTGTGCATTTGTGTTAAATTGAGCATTAAAATTATTGATTCAACCCTAACCCCCTAAAAAACGGCACTATAAGGTCTGTTCTGACCATTTCATAACAGGTAAGAGCTAAATCTGTGCATGTGTGGTTTATATTCAGAGCTGCGATTCGACTGTGATACCATATTATATATGGGCCTCGAGTGATCCCCTCTAAATGAATGAGAGGGGAAGGAGGAGTAGGGTAAGGGTGGTAGACGGAAGTGATTTACAGCCTGTGATATCAACTGCTTCGTTCAAAATAAATTATTGATTGAAAGAAATATTGCATCATATACATCATGACCTCTTTTTAATTGTAAAACTGTTAAGTGAAAGTAAGCCATTTCTGACAAAGTCTACTGGTCTCGCCGCATTTCACATAGATCCAAATCTCTGATCACTCTCAATTTCTCCAAGGGTCTTGTCTCACAGATTACACCAGTGTATCAATAAACTTAACGTGGTCAGTGTTGGCGGAATTTGTGGCTTTAGATGACATGGGGACAAATGATCCGTGCAATATAAGCCAGACAAGCAACATGGCGTTCGTGCAAAGCTTTATGGGTAATGAGCATGTGATGGAAAACCATCTATAGACTGGGTAAAAACTGGGTCTAACCAGGTCTAAATTGGGTCTAAACCAGGACTGAACCAGGTCTAAAATGAAGCTAAAGCTGAAATTCGGATTGGAAGACAGAAGAACTAAGCTCACAGTGTTCTCCCACTGTCGCTAGCGGCAACAGCATCTGTCAATCACACTCAGCTGTGGCGCCACACTGACCAAGCTTCTTTTACGCCACAACCAGAGACTGTAAATATTAACGGACGTAGTGACGCCTATCTCCGCCCGTGAAACTTATATGACATCACTTCTCCCTCCTGCTGACTTTTTTCATAATGGCCGCAAATCTTAACCACATTTTTGTACAGCAGCAATAAATGCAATCTTGAAAATATTGTTCTCGGAGTCACATGTGTATATTATGTAGTGTCAGATTGCTGCCAACAATATACAATTCTACTGATGATATACAATTCTACTAATATACAATTCTACTAATATACAATTCTACTGATGATATACAATTCTACTAATATACAATTCTACTAATATACAATTCTACTGATCTCATGTTTTGTCTGTTCCAGTCTCTCAGATTGAACTGGTTTTTACTAAAATGTCAAAAGCTTTAGTCATAAAAAAGTTTAAACTCACATGAATCCAAGTTCGGACTTCTTTCCGTCGGTCCCCTGACCTGATCCAGTCCTGGTCCAGTCCTGGTCTGGACCTCCCAGTCCTAGATCCAAACACAGCTGAAGTGAAAGTGTCTCCTCCTCCTGGTTTTAACTCTTTCACTGCACATTAAACAAACAACATTTAAAGCTAAGGTCTGTAACCTTTAGATAGAGCTCTATAACAGTTGCTTATTTCTTTTTCATGTGCATGCTCCTGGTCCTGGTCTTGGTCTTGATCTTGGTCTAGTTTTTGCATGCATTTCTGGCCTCTGTCATCTTTAGATCAGCTTTATCAGGTGAAACAGAGAGGACCACCCTCCCTCAGCCAATCAGCTCTCAGCCCAAAGAGGCAGATAGTGACTCACTGTGTTGTATCACTTCAGTTTCACTCCGAGCCCTGCGTCTTTGTGTGAAATAATCTGAATTAACACGATTAAGGTTGTTTAAAGAGACTCCAGCTGAGCACATCTGTGAGGTCACAGAGACCAGTCCTGGTTCATTTCACTTCATTTAGCTCTTGACTTATTGTAGGAGCTATTCTACCCGAGGTCTCCTTCATTTTCAATACAAATGTTTACAATAATACATGACAAAAACAAACAAACAAAACAACGACACACAAAGACACACACACTCACACACACTCACAGGACAAACTGTAGGGGTTTCATCTGAAACCAAATAAAACATAAAGCAGCAATAATAACATTTTCATCATTATTATTATCACCATCTCCAACTGTCAAAGTTAAACCAACAATGCATTCCTTAAACAAAACTAAAACATTTATAATAATCACATTTGTTGTTTCGTATTAAGCAGAATCTCAACCGAACAATGCAACTCTCACATAGTTTGCGTATTAACCAAAATTCATTCTTGTGTAAACAAAAACACCTTTAACATTTTGCTGTTCTCTAATAACACAAAGTCACTAGAGTATTCCAGGCAACCATGGCTCTGTAACAAACAGTTCGCTGCATCCAATTAGTTTTACAACAGTGCAGACCTGGTCCAGACCTGGTTCGGACCTGGTCCAGTCCTGGTCCAGACCTGGTCTAGACCTGGTCTCAGATGCACAGGTGTAAAGCTCTAGCTGCGAGTTCTATTTGTGGTGATGATGATGAAGCTGGGGACACTGCGACCCGTTCGGAAGTGGAGCAGCAGCTGCAGCCCGAGCTACGTCACAACAGAGAAAGTGCTGACACAGAGGATGTCTGGTCCAGGTTACTCTGAGTCCATTCATTTTAGATGAACGTATCCTCAGAGGTCTCTAACACTAGTGCTGATACTGATGTCTAACACTAGTGCTGATACTGATGTCTAACACTAGTGCTGATACTGATGTCTAACACTAGTGCTGATACTGATGTCTCTAACACTAGTGCTGATACTGATGTCTAACACTAGTGCTGATACTGATGTCTCTAACACTAGTGCTGATACTGATGTCTCTAACACTAGTGCTGATACTGATGTCTAACACTAGTGCTGATACTGATGTCTCTAACACTAGTGCTGATACTGATGTCTAACACTAGTGCTGATACTGATGTCTAACACTAGTGCTGATACTGATGTCTCTAACACTAGTGCTGATACTGATGTCTAACACTAGTGCTGATACTGATGTCTAACACTAGTGCTGATACTGATGTCTCTAACACTAGTGCTGATACTGATGTCTCTAACACTAGTGCTGATACTGATGTCTAACACTAGTGCTGATACTGATGTCTCTAACACTAGTGCTGATACTGATGTCTAACACTAGTGCTGATACTGATGTCTCTAACACTAGTGCTGATACTGATGTCTAACACTAGTGCTGATACTGATGTCTCTAACACTAGTGCTGATACTGATGTCTAACACTAGTGCTGATACTGATGTCTCTAACACTAGTGCTGATACTGATGTCTCTAACACTAGTGCTGATACTATATTATTATAGATCCATGATGTAGTTCAGAGACTGCATCATCGCTTTGACAGTAGCTTTCTGATCCGCTGCTGTACTCGTCTGTCTCTGTGTGTGTGTGTACGTGTGTGTCTGTCTCTGTGTGTGTGTGTACGTGTGTGTCTGTCTCTGTGTGTGTGTGTACGTGTGTGTCTGTCTCTGTGTGTGTGTGTGTGTCTGTCTCTGTGTGTGTGTGTACGTGTGTGTTTTTCATACAAAAAATAAAAACATCCCACTTTAATAAACACTTTGTTTCATTAAGTCATATCTGTGTCACAGTAATACACGAGCCCCACAAGGCTGTGGGCTTTCTCCCCGGCTCTTCTCCCTGTACACCTGTACACCACGACTCTGTTAAGCTAATCAAGTTTTCGGGGACGACACCACCCTCATTGGACTCATCTCCAACAACGATGAGTCCGCCTACAGGAGGGAGGTGGACCGGCTGGTGTCCTGGTGCAGTGGTAACAACCTGGAGCTTATTTCCCAGAAGACAGTGGAGATGATTGTGGACTTCAGGAAGAGCACAGTCTTCCCGCCCCCAACCTCCCTGATGGACTCTCCAAAGCAATATCCTAGTCTGTGACTTCCTGTTACTTACATGGCAATAAAAAATATTCTGATTCTGATTCAAAAATACACTGACAAGGTGTTAGTAATGTACAATGAGGTAAAATTATTTCCATCAGGCAAATGCAAGGTAAAGATTACCAATCCGAGTAATCAAAAGAAATACAGTTGAATTTAAAATTGTGGGAGAAGAATTTAAAACTACATTATTCGGACGTACAGCAAGTGAGTCATTGAAACTCATTGAAGTGCAATACAAAGACATTTACGCACTAGACAGCAGGGCAGACCCAGAATATGAATTGACTCGAGACCACTCAACAAAGCTTTAAAGAGGGGTCACTTTCCACTCCCGACAATCGATGATGTTCTGCCAGACCTGGCAAAAGCAAAAGTATTTACAGAGTGCGAGATGAAGTATGGTTTCTGGCACGTGAACTGGTGTTTCCAGATTTTAAGCTTTCTGGAAATATCATAAAAACTGAAAACACTTTGAAATATCTTGGTCATATCCTGACAGATCGCCTGTCAGACAATGAGGATATGTATCGACAGTGCTGTATGCTGTACGCCCCAGGCTAATGTTCTGTAGTGGAAATTTGGATCCTGTTGTAATGGAGTAAAAGTGGCTTTGTTTGAGGCATACTGCACCTCACTTTACACCGCTCATCTGTGGGTGAACTATATAAAATCCAGCCTACAGAGACTGAAAGTGGTCTACAATGATGCCTTCAGACTGTTGCTAAAAAGGCCCTAATGGAGCAGCGCTTCTGAACTGTTTGTTTCCTCTCAAGTGAACACACTGCAGGCCGAATTAAGGGACAAAATGTACAAGTTTATGAGTCGCCTGAACTTTAGTGTGAGTGTTATGATTTTATTGTTGATGAACAGAGCAGTGATGTTTGTTATACCTCTGCACTGTGGAAACACTGGTAAGGCTGCCTCCTACAAAGTGATTTGGGGATTTTTATTCTGTTATTTTGTCTGTTAGTGTGTTATATCTTGTCTATCTTTTGTTCTGGACTACAAGTCTGTAATAAAGCTATCCATCCATTCATCAAACACAGAAAAGAGGAGGTCTCATATATTGGACATTTGCTCACCGCAGAAGGACTCAAAATAGACCCAGAGAAGGTACAGAGAAAAAGGTGTAATACCAGACTCACTCCGGATGGACATCACTCAACGAATCCTCTCGGAGGGTGAGGGACAACCACACATGATCACAACCACCCCCTGGTCAAAAGTGGGAACTGATCTATTCAAGACAAGGAGTATCTGTTGACTGTAGATGACTACTCAAACTTCTGGGAGGTAGACTATCTTCCAGTACCCATGGCGGTGGCTAAATGCCAGTAAAAATTGCTGCGTTGACGACGACCACGCCTATGATGGCTACGACGGCGGTCTGGTCCTCGTCTGAACCTTGTCTGGTTGTGACTCTTGTCGGTGGAAGGTGTTATATAAATAAAGAGAACCCACTCACTTACACGCCGGTGGCCCACCTTGCTAAGTGGCCGTGATGTGGGATATACTGCACTGTCTCGTCCCTCCCCTCTTCTTTGGGGGTTCTTAATAGTATCTGACAACACCACATCAGTACCTGGTGGTGGTTCTCGCATGTAGCCCTGGATCTACAGCCCGGCACCTTCTTTTTGGAGGTTTCATCTCACAATCTCTTTCCCCTTTTGTAATCATGCAGTGCTCTGCCGGAGTCTAAGCGCCGTATCCTAACCACATTTCTGTACAGCACAATAAATGTGATCCTGAAAATATTGTCCTCAGTGTCATTTGTGTAATTCATGTAGTGTCAGATTGCTTGCCAGACTCGGCACATCTAGAGACTGACAGTTTGCTTCAGCCCACTGTGTTCCCCTCATTACAGACTGAGAAGACAAGAAGAGAAGACACAAGATGTCTGTATTTAAGGTCATCTCCCAAGAAGCTCTGGATCCTGGTCTGTAACTGGTCTGGCCCTGGTCTGGTCCTCGTCTGTACCTGGTCTGGGTCTGGTCTGGGTCTAATCTGGCCCAGGTCTGGTCATACACTGGACCTGGACCTGGTCTGAAGCAAAGTGGGGAACAGCCTCCTGAACACTGCGGTGAGCTCTGCCACTTCACTGCTGCCTGTGCACACAATACACTCTTTTTACACAGCTGGTCCTGGTCTTAGTCTGGGTCCGGGTTCTGTTTCCTGGTCCTGGTCTTACCTGTCAGAGACACATCCCCGGTGTGGCGGACACAGGCTGTGATCCTCCCTGAGTAATAAAAGAGTCCAGTGAACAGCTCCGGCTCATAACTGCACAAACACGTTTAATGGAATAAGAGACGATCAGGACTAGAAACCAGAGAGAGACCAGAGAGAGATCAGAGAGGCAGAGAGACCAGAGAGAGAGAGAGACCAGAGAGAAAGAGTACCTGCAGTGACCCCAAAGAGCCACATAGAGGCGCTCCAGGCTGAGGGGGAAGGTGTGGAACATCACCATGAAGTTGTGGACCTTGAAGCTGGAGAAGCGGACAGGAAACCCCAACTTCTGAACGATACGAGCGAGACGCCGGGCTGCTCTGTGTGCCCCTCCCACACTGAGAGAGAGGAGAGGTTACAACAGAGCCAAAATGTCTGAGGGCAGAGAGGACAACAGTACAGTTTGTGGCACCACTTCTGTTATGAATAAAGCACTGACCTATCGGCTCCAGAACTCATCATTCTTCCATCTGTGGAAATCAACGCTGTGGCTCTGGGAGACCTGATCCTGATCCGGACCTGTTTGAACTGACAAGACCTGGTTCAGACCTGGTTCAGACCTGATCCAGACCTGGTTCAGACCTGGTCCAGACCTGGTTCAGACCTGGTCCAGATCCGGTCCAGACCTGGTCCAGACCTGGTAAAGACCTGGTTCAGTTCAGACCTGGCTCAGATGGCTCAGACCTGGTCCAGACCTGGTTTTACCTTTCTAACATACTCTGCGTTGCGTCCCATTCGTGCGATGAGTTGGGTGTCGAGGGAACAGTTCAGTGAGGACGAACACATCACGTTTCTGTCACAAAAACAACCTGTTAAAGGAGCAGCAGCTCTACTCTGAGCTCTAATCACTGAGTTCTCTATGATTGAATACAGAGGTCAGGAACCTACGGCTTATCTTTGTATGCAATAATAGTGCAAATGTTTTATGTATTGGATTTGTAAGTATAAAAATGTTATGTTGTTGCTATTTTTTGACTCTCAATCAGCAATCAGCTCATGTGCTTTCACAGGATGGAAGCAGTTGTAACACTTCTGCCATCCAGTAAAGTGTGTCCTCAAACCACACCTGATCTGCAGCTCCGGCTCTGCAGGTGCTTTCTGGGAACTGGAGTCCTCTGGAGAGACAGGTTTCAACACATCATCAAATAGAAAGATTAGGGTGTGTTCACAGTAAAGTGTTAAATTAAAAGGTTTAAATTCAAAAACTAAAATTAGTATCATAGATTAGAAAAAAAGATTTCAAACACAGACAAATTAAAGAGAAACTGTGGACAAAATCAAAAGAAAAGATTGAAAAATACATTTTTGGATCGGCCTCTGAATAATTCTATTGTGACGCCAGTTACACAGAAAATCAAAGGTTCATCTGTGACAAAGCGGCAGATGAACTCCCACAAGATTAACATGGCTAACACGACATTTTAGAAAAATAATCAATAAAAATGTAAACTTGAAGTAAAAAAAGATCGTCTGGTTTCAAAATTTAATTGGTATATTATATGAAAGGAATAACTTTGTTTGTACTCTGTGTAAAACAAAAGAATCTGTATTATCCAAATGTGGATCCAAAAATATGTAACAAACTTCCACAGCTCATTCCCTCAAAGGATCACGTCCGTTACACAAATAAACAGAGCCATTATAGGAAATGTGCTTCAAATCTACGTTTTGGCCTTTTGTCACACTTTTGTACTTTTTAGAATGAGTTTCACTTGAGACCTGTCAGACTCAACCAGTACTGTTTAAAGCTGGAAGACGTGACTTTAAAGCTGAGGACGTGAATTTGAAGCTGAGGACGTGAATTTGAAGCTGAGGACGTGACTTTAGCCTCATAAAAATGCAGTTTGTGAGTGTGTTTTAGAGTCCAGATTCGGACCTGGTTCAGTCCCGGTTCAGTACCTTTTTTGCAAGCTTCTGGATGCGGCTGTTCCCCAGGAGCCTTCACCTCCTTCTCCTCCTCCTTCTGCTCCTCCTCCTTTTGCGCCTCCTCCTTCACCTCCTTCTGCTCCTCTTCCTTCACCTCCTCCTTCTCCTCCTCCTTCACCTCCTCCTTCTGCTCCTCTTCCTTCACCTCCTCCTTCTCCTCCTCCTTCACCTCTTTCTCCTCTTCCTCCTCTTGGTCACTGCTCTCCTCTTTGTCTGTGAATTGTTTCTGCAAAAAACATTAATTTTGAACTTAACCAACCTTAAACCCAGACTAGACTTTAAAGTGACCCATCCCATCTTTAAGTCAGAGCTGGACTCACAGCGATGTTGTGGTCGAAGAACCACTCTAAAGCGTCCTCCGCAGCCACGTGAGCAGGAACCATCGTCTGAGACTAAAACTGAGACTAAAACTGAGATTCAGATCAATGCTGTGTTTGAACCATAATAACTGAGCATCACAACAATGCACTTTCTGTTGCTATGGAGACAGCGAGGGAGAGACCAGATAAAGGCCAGAGAGAGAGAGAGAGCAGAGAGAGAGACCAGAATGAGACCAGAGAGAGACCAGAATGAGACCATAGAGAGAGACCAGTGAGACAGACCAGAGTGTGAAAATAACCTGTAAAAATCTCCCCAATACAGAATACATGCAAGAATTTAAAAATTGTATCTTGAATTATTGTAGATTTTAAGATTATGAATGATACTGGGGTATTCATTTTTAAATCAATGTCTATATATGTATTTCTGAAGGAGTCGGAGTTACCAAGTTGAGACATTTCTCATTTTCTTCACTACTATTTCAATCCAAAACCTGAAAGTTTAAATTCTGGGTCAAATCTACCCATTGTAACACTATCCTCCAAGTAGTGTTCTGTAGGTCTAAACCAGGTCTGAACCAGGATTAACCAGGTCTGAACCAGATCTGAACCAGATCTATTGGCTTCATGATCTGACTCATGCTTTCCGTTTCGAGTTTACTGTTGCTCGTCTCATAAATGTTATCACTATGATGATAAAGTGAACAATCTTATCTTTCTATAAGTCTTGTGTTGGTGTCGTGGCGGTCAAAGTACCACGTGGTGTCCTTGAAGGACCTAACTGCCATCGAGACTCAAGAGCTAATTCGTTAACACGGAGAGAGACCAGAGAGAGAGACCAGAGAGAGAGACCAGGGAGAGAGACCAGGGAGAGAGACCAGGGAGAGAGACCAGGGAGAGAGACCAGAGAGATAGACCAGAGAGAGAGACCAGAGAGAGAGACCAGAGAGAGAGACCAGAGAGAGACCAGAGAGAGACCAGAGAGAGAGACCAGAGAGAGACCAGAGAGAGAGACCAGAGAGAGACCAGAGAGAGACCAGAGAGAGAGACCAGAGAGAGAGACCAGGGAGAGAGACCAGAGAGAGAGACCAGGGAGAGAGACCAGAGAGAGAGACCAGAGAGAGAGACCAGAGAGAGACCAGAGAGAGACCAGAGAGAGAGACCAGAGAGAGACCAGAGAGAGACCAGAGAGAGAGACCAGAGAGAGAGACCAGGAGAGAGACCAGAGAGAGAGACCAGAGAGAGACCAGAGAGAGACCAGAGAGAGACCAGAGAGAGACCAGAGAGAGAGACCAGGGAGAGAGACCAGAGAGAGAGACCAGAGAGAGAGACCAGAGAGAGAACCAGAGAGAGAGACCAGGGAGAGAGACCAGAGAGAGAGACCAGAGAGAGAGACCAGAGAGAGAGACCAGAGAGAGAGACCAGAGAGAGAGACCAGGGAGAGAGACCAGAGAGAGAGACAGAGAGAGAGACCAGAGAGAGACCAGAGAGAGACCAGAGAGAGAGACCAGAGAGAGAGACCAGGGAGAGAGACCAGAGAGAGACCAGAGAGAGAGACCAGAGAAAGACCAGAGAGAGAGACCAGAGAGAGAGACCAGGGAGAGAGACCAGAGAGAGAGACCAGAGAGAGAGACCAGGGAGAGAGACCAGAGAGAGAGACCAGGGAGAGAGACCAGAGAGAGAGACCAGGGAGAGAGACCAGAGAGAGAGACCAGAGAGAGAGACCAGAGAGAGAGACCAGAGAGAGAGACCAGAGAGAGAGACCAGAGAGAGAGGGACAAGGCAAAATATTTGTATAAAATGTCTGTGGATTTCATCTGTCCTGTCCTTCCTTAAGTCACAAATGAGTTGAGTTGAGTGTTTATTTATTATGAGTTCAATGTACATTAAATATTAGTATCAGATGTCAGGACATTGAATTTTCTCACATAAAAGTACTTATTATTATATTGTACATGATTAAACTCGAAACAGAATCTGTGGAGGAAAAAACATACAGATTCCCACCTCTGTGAGTATCAAATTTACTCCACATCACATACAGAAAACCAGCAACGACAGGCCCTGCAGTGTGAGGGGAATGTCACACTGAGAATCACATTTAAAATTCTTCTTCTAACATACAAAGCCATAAATAGCATGGCACCCTCCTATCTCTGAGACAAGTTAGTGTCATACCAACCAAATCAAGTACTGCGCTCACAAAACACCAGACATCTGGTTGTTCTTAAAGTCTCAGTCAGAGCTGCACCCAGTTCACAGAGCACCAGCCCCTCACTGATCCTCCTGCAGGTGGTGAGTCCACAGGAGCCTAGATCTTGATAGTGTCTTGCCCAAGGACACAAGAACAGGAGTCAAGAAGTAGGTCTTGTGGTGGGCTTCAACCCACAACCTTCAGGCCCAAAAGCCAATGCTCTACAAACTGAGCCACTGTCGCCTTGAAATCTACGACTTGAAAGTCAAATCGTTGAAATAAAGTCAATATTGATTTTTGCTTCAGTCTCTGAGACCAGGTCAGTGGCTGTTGCTCTTATTTCTGTGTCACCAAAAATGACATCCATTCTGACCTGACGACTCGTGCCTCCTTTAGTATCAGGCATTTCAACCTCAAACCGACCAACCAGCTCTGCCTCATCCACATAAGAGACAGTCTTTTTCTCTGTGCGGTAGAATGCTATTGCCATTTTTCTTTGATCTTTTCTTATTGGATTAAACATAATCTGTTTGGTTTCATCCCAGCCCACACCTTCATCTATTTGCACCATACTTCTAAACAAATTATTGCACCACTCCTCACCCTCAGAATCTGTGAACTTCTTGTCCTGCTTGTGCTTGGAAGCATCAAACTTCTCTACGATATCATAGCCATAAGTGTAAGCACTTTTTCGAGATTCTATAGCTGCTCTGTCTTTACCAAACAGTACAGCTCCTTTCATTACGACCTCTTGTGGAAGATGCGGGCACAGCACATTGCATTTACTGTATTCCCAAAATAGTTCTCAATATGATCACGGAGGACTTGGCTTAAGGCGTAGCCCCCGACCAACAGAAAATATTTAACATTTGGTGTTTTATTGTGGATCTCCTCCAGACTAGCAGTAATCCCTCTCAAACTCTCGGCAAAGAAAGACTTCATTTTTACTTGTGATATTTTGATTCTGCCTTGATTCCACGACACACTTTTGTTATTGTTGAAAAATAATTGCATCTCCTTTGTCTTTGATTCCAACTGTCCCAGATTATATGGACATGAAAACTGAGCGCTCTGATCCACTTGCTTCATTATTCTGAAATCGTACAGGAGCTCCTGAACCTCGTTGGGAAACTTTTCCTTGTACTCATCCCAAATGCACTCCCCAAAGACTTCCTTGAGAAGTGCTAAAAAGTTCCGGTCCACCGTCTGTCCGCCCATGTTGTTCCCAGAGGCTTTCTGTAGCTCCTTCAGTCTCCCGTTTTTCAGGACCTCGTGAGCCGTGATGTCTATTGTCCCTCCTGCAGATAAATATGTTACGTATGAAACTATGGTTCTATGAATCCCTCCTGACCACCAGAGGGGGCTGCATAGCACTGAATGACCTAATACCAGCTCTGTCATGAAGGATCCCGACCACATACTTCACGGAGGAGAGACAGAGGAAGGACTTATGCCGCGTTCAGACCGGATCATGCAAAGTCAATGTCACAGGCCTGCGCGACAGAGGCACAGGAGCGGAAAATCGACGCTCGCAGGAGATAAATATTGCTGAACGTTTCGTTGGGACGCTCGTGCAGCAAACAATCAGAGAGTGGTCACAGGGACATTAGCGATCTGAGCGAGCAGACTGAAAATACTCGTAAACAGCAAAAAAAGGAGCAACACCAGGACCAAACCATGGTTGACAATGGGGGACTCAGTCAGGGCTGGACTGAACATCGGGCGTACCGGGCAATGCCTGAAGGGCCGATGCCCAAATTTGGGCCGGCCTGTCTGCCTCATACAAAAAACATGTTTGTGAAAAGTGTGAATCCGTTGAGAATTGTTCGAGGGGGCGTGCGTGTCCGCGGGGCACCTGCAGTATGTACTCGAAAGGGATTCCGCCACCTCAACGGCCGCAGTGTTCCGGGGCAGCTGCGGCCACTTTGTAACGAGCGGTTCCCGCTCACAGCCTCTCCACCGGCTGTAAGCGGCTGGTACATGGTCACGTTGCTCCATCGTGCAACGTGACCAAGTACCCATGACCATAAACGCGCACAGGACCATTCTCTACTTTTTTTGTGCTTGTCTTTGCGTAATCTGTGCACCCAATAAATACACCGCTGCAGGAAACAGTCTGTGTCTCCCCTCTCCTTTCAAAGCGCGACTAAACTCCCTAAATTAAAGCTCGGGTACCTACATTTTCCATTGCATTAAAAGTTTATTATGGTTTTGCCCAAAAGTAAAATGTTGTGAACAAATCAAAAAAATGTAGAGCCAGCTAATGGCTGACATTATGCATTTCAGACTTTTTTGACCAATTCTCATCCCTGTAACAGACAATAGTGTTGTCTGTGTCCACCTCCCTCACTCTGAGACATGTTTATTACTCCCCTGTAATGTCGACTATTGCAATTTATTTTATTGCTGAAACTGATCCTATTCCTGATCCTCTACAGTATTTGCTTCCACATACTGTATAAACAAACTGTAAAAACAGCGTGAAAAAAAACACGCCTGGGCCATCAAGAAGGCAAAAATCAATCAATCAATCTTTTTATTTCGAACTTTGTTGTCAATCCAAATGCCATGTCATTTCATAATGCATAAAAAAATAAACTTTGTACACTCTGTACTTCTATTCTCATTCGAAAAAACAAGGAAAAAAAAAAAACAATAATAAATACAAAATATGAGAAGCAATACAAAATTGCAAAAAACAATACAAAATTGCAAAAAACAAAACTAATACAAGATACAAAAAAAAAAAAAAAAAAAATGACAACAAGAAAGTTCGAAAGGGAGTGGGAAGAAGTAAATACTTTTTAAATCCCACCCCCAGTGCATAAATGGTCCCTGTCCAGCCCTGGACATAGTGCTTGTGAACATATGTGTTCTCATACTCCTGTGATTGTATACAACTGCGTGTTCGCCGTGAAAGTATTGTTTGATAATAAAATAAACTTATGGCGCACCTCCATGAACACATACTGCTGTTATAAAAAGTCTCTGGAAGGTCTCTGAACACAGAGACGCTGCAGAGCTGCATTATTGGAGAAGAACTTTACACAAAAAGTAGTCCGCCTGCTACTTCAGCACTACTACTTCGCGCACTAGACATAGAGACTTTATTTAACATCAGTTTGTGTTCACAGAGGTGCGCAGTTGTATACAGTCACGGGAGAATGAGAACGCATATGTTCACAACCACTGTGTCCCCCATTGTCAACTCTGGTTTGGTCCTGGAACCAAGTGATGGATGATGCTGGACTATATTAGCTCCGGGCGTCAATCAGGGGTCACAGGTGATTCATTTGGTATTACTACTCGGACTGCGCATGTGTGAAGTGAACATTCAGTGTTATGCACTGTCCGCCCTCTGGAACAGCATTTAAAGATTTCTCCTCCACCACTAAAAGCCTGTTGCCCTCCCCTAATGAAGTAGAGATGCTTGCTTCATTAACACCTATGATTGTATCTAACAGTATCAGAACCATGATTCTTCCCATAGTGGAAGTATTTCATTTCAATAGTTCAGTGTTGCCTGTGCTCACCTCCGCAGTCCACTACAATGTACTGAGTCCCTGGGGTCAGGAGATGCTCTTTTCTGCTGTGATTGTCAGTGAGAAATCCATTAGCCGGGAGCTTCTTGCACCAAATGGAGGCAGCCTCTGGCTCCAGGGCTATGACCAGTCTGTTTTTGCTGTCTTTGGACACAATCCCTGCCTGAAATACAACAACAGTGAGGATGGAGAGTTTCTTATGTGCAGCTCCATAGAACTCACCCGTGTGGCAGCTTCTCTCATGAACTGTTTGGCAGCATCGTCCCAAATGGCCGGCACCGTCAGCACCCAGGTGAAGTCGGACGCCTTGAACTCCACATCTTTACTATTGTTGTTAATGGTTTTCAAAGCATCGTATTTGAGGAAGTGCAGAGACGCTGTGAACACTGTCAGGGCATTCATTGTCTTTCCATTTACAGATGTAAGAGTTAAAGTCTCTTTAACACGTTGCTGTCAATAAGAAAAAAATATTAACAATTCAATAAAAGTGTAATCCATTGAAGATCTTGTATACTTAAGGACAATACTCAGTTGAATTTCATTGTCATTATAGTGTAACTAGTTTGAAAACAGAGTATTTAGTCCCTATGTCCAATCGGTTATGAAATAGTAAATAGTTCTGAACCTGTATTACTTACAACCAAATATATATGAAATATATATATGGTCTCTCTCTGGTCACACTCTGGTCTCTCTCTTATCTCTCTCTGGTCTCTCTCTGGTCTCTCTCTCTGGTCTCTCTCTTGTACATAAGTCCTTAATCAAACGTACCTTTCCGTAGAGAGCCATTTTGAAGTTATCGAAAAAGTAGCACTGTTTGATCTCAGATGGTTTCATACTGGTGAAAGCCATTCTTGCCTCGTATCCAAAGGATTTGAACTTTTGATCCAGGTCAAACAGGATACAGTTAGGGGTCTTTGGAGTTTCCAGACCCAACTCTTTTCCCCATTGTTTGACGAAAGGTTTGATGTCTTCTGCTGCAGGAGTGATGTTGTAGGCATATCCACTAGGAGGTCCCCAGGTCTATGGCGATGATGTACGAGTCCTCCATGCTTCAGTGAAAGGTCTGTCTCTTTCTGCACTAAGAACAAGGAAGTGGACTGTGTTTTATGGTCCGCAATATACTGTTATCTTTATGCCCAACCTCTGAGGTGGCTCGCTTCTTAATACAGGATTGAGGCTGTAGACCCAGGACTGAGGCTGTAGATCCCGAACTCAGGCTGTAGACCCAGGACTCAGAATGTAGACCCACGCGGGGAGGGGGGTGCAGCCCATCAGTCCAGGCTGGGGAAGGTACAGGTCAGTATTGTATTGTATTGTACAGTATGTACTTTATTTGAACAGGGACAGTGTACAGTTAAGCATTAACACAAAAGGAGAAATACATGTACCAGGTTATAGCAGAGATGCTAATTTCCACCTGTAGTCCCTGGGCAGGCTGGTGTTATGTTCATTTAAACTGACTACAATGTAGATGGATACATGACTGTGTCTTACATTTACAGGCTTTAAATAACATCATTCACAAAAACATTAAGTTTAATAACAATAAATAAAGTTCCCCAACTTCTACTAGAATATTTCACTCAACTCACCTCACTCACT
Organism: Knipowitschia caucasica; assembly: GCA_964034765.1. Lineage (NCBI taxonomy): Eukaryota > Metazoa > Chordata > Actinopteri > Gobiiformes > Gobiidae > Knipowitschia > Knipowitschia caucasica. The sequence goes on along the minus strand of OZ035845.1, from coordinate 8,272,131 downwards.
CACTCACTCACTCACCCACCCACCCACCCACCCACTTCACTCACTCACTCACTCACTCACCTCACTCACTCACTCACTCACTCACTCACTCACTCACTCACTCACCCACCCGCCCACCCACTTCACTCACTCACTCACTCACTCACCTCACTCACTCACTCACTCACTCACTCACTCACCTCACTCACTCACTCACTCACTCCCCTCACTCACTCACTCACCTCAACCACTCACTCACTCACTCACTCACTCACCTCACTCACTCACTTACTCACTCACCTCACTCACTCACTCACTCACCTCACTCACTCACTCACTCACTCACTCACTCACTCACTCACTCACTCACTCACTCACTCACTCACTCACTCACTCACTCACTCACTCACTCACTCACTCACTCACTCACTCACTCACTCACTCACTCACTCACTCACTCACTCACTCACTCACTCACTCACTCACTCACTCACTCACTCACTCACTCACTCACTCACTCACTCACTCACTCACTCACTCACTCACTCACTCACTCACTCACTCACTCACTCACTCACTCACTCACTCACTCACCTCACTCACTCACTCACTCACTCACTCACTCACTCACTCACTCACTCACTCACTCACTCACTCACTCACTCACTCACTCACTCATCACTCACTCACTCACTCACTCACTCACTCACTCACTCACTCACTCACTCACTCACTCACTCACTCACTCACTCACTCACTCACTCACTCACTCACTCACTCACTCACTCACTCACTCACTCACTCACTCACTCACTCACTCACTCACTCACCACTCACTCACTCACTCACCTCACTCACTCACTCACTCACTCACCTCACTCACTCACTCACTCACTCACTCACTCACTCACTCACTCACTCACTCACTCACTCACCTCACTCACTCACTCACTCACTCACTCACCTCACTCACTCACTCACTCACTCACTCACTCACTCACCCTCACTCACTCACTCACTCACTCACTCACTCACTCACTCACTCACTCACTCACTCACTCACACTCACTCACTCACTCACTCACACTCACTCACTCACTCACTCACTCACTCACTCACTCTCACTCACTCACTCACTCACCTCACTCACTCACTCACTCACTCACTCACCTCACTCACTCACTCACACTCACTCACTCACTCACTCACTCACTCACTCACTCACTCACTCACTCACTCACTCACTCACTCACTCACTCACTCACTCACTCCTCACTCACTCACTCACCTCACTCACTCACTCACTCACTCACTCACCTCACTCACTCACTCACTCACTCACCTCACTCACTCACTCACTCACATCACTCACTCACCACTCACTCACTCACTCACTCACTCACTCACTCACTCACTCACTCTCACCTCACTCACTCACTCACCTCACTCACTCACTCACTCACTCACTCACTCACTCACTCACTCACTCACCTCACTCACTCACTCACCTCACTCACTCACTCACTCACTCACTCACTCCTCACTCACTCACTCACTCACTCACTCACTCACTCACTCACTCACTCACTCACTCACTCACCTCACTCACTCACTCACTCACTCACTCACTCACTCACTCACTCACTCACCTCACTCACTCACTCACCTCACTCACTCACTCACTCACCTCACTCACTCACTCACCTCACTCACTCACTCACTCACTCACTCACTCACTCACCTCACTCACTCACTCACCTCACTCACTCACTCACTCACTCACTCACTCACCTCACTCACTCACTCACTCACTCACTCACTCACTCACACTCACTCACTCACTCACTCACCTCACTCACTCACTCACTCACTCACTCACTCACTCACTCACCTCACTCACTCACTCACTCACACTCACTCACTCACCACTCACTCACTCACTCACTCACTCACTCACTCACTCACTCACTCACTCACTCACTCACTCACTCACTCACTCACTCACTCACTCACTCACTCACTCACTCACTCACTCACTCACTCACTCACTCACTCACTCACTCACTCACTCACTCACTCACTCACTCACTCACTCACTCACTCACTCACCCACTCACTCACTCACTCACTCACTCACCTCACTCACTCACTCACTCACTCACTCACTCACTCACTCACTCACTCACTCACTCACTCACTCACTCACTCACCTCACTCACTCACTCACTCACTCACTCACTCACTCACTCACTCACTCACTCACTCACTCACACTCACTCACTCACCTCACTCACTCACTCACTCACTCACTCACTCACTCACTCACTCACTCACTCACTCACTCACTCACTCACTCACTCACTCACTCACTCACTCACTCACTCACTCACTCACTCACTCACTCACTCACTCACTCACTCACTCACTCACTCACTCACTCACTCACTCACTCACTCACTCACTCACTCACTCACTCACTCACACTCACTCACTCACTCACTCACTCACTCACTCACTCACTCACTCACTCACTCACTCACTCACTCACTCACTCACTCACTCACTCACTCACTCACTCACTCACTCCTCACCACTCACTCACTCACTCACTCACTCACTCACTCACTCACTCACTCACTCACTCACTCACTCACTCACTCACTCACTCACTCACTCACTCACCTCACTCACTCACTCACTCACTCACTCACTCACCTCACTCACTCACTCACTCACTCACTCACTCACTCACTCACTCACTCACCTCACTCACTCACTCACTCACTCACTCACCTCACTCACTCACTCACTCACTCACTCACTCACTCACTCACTCACCTCACTCACTCACTCACTCACTCACTCACTCACTCACTCACTCACTCACTCACTCACTCACTCACTCACTCACTCACTCACTCACTCACTCACTCACTCACTCACTCACTCACTCACTCACTCACTCACTCACTCACTCACTCACTCACTCACCTCACTCACTCACTCACTCACTCACTCACTCACTCACTCACTCACTCACTCACTCACTCACTCACTCACTCACTCACTCACTCACTCACTCACTCACTCACCTCACTCACTCACTCACTCACTCACTCACTCACTCACTCACTCACTCACTCACTCACCCTCACTCACTCACTCACTCACTCACTCACCTCACTCACCTCACTCACTCACTCACTCACTCACTCACTCACTCACTCACCTCACTCACTCACTCACTCACTCACTCACTCACTCACTCACTCACCACTCACTCACCTCACTCACTCACCTCACTCCCACTCACCCTCACTCACTCACTCACTCACTCACTCACTCACTCACCTCACTCACTCACTCACTCACTCACTCACCTCACTCACTCACTCACCTCACCTCACTCACTCACTCACTCACTCACTCACTCACTCACCTCACTCACTCACTCACTCACTCACTCACTCACTCACTCACTCACTCACTCACTCACTCACTCACTCACTCACTCACTCACTCACTCACTCACTCACTCACTCACTCACTCACTCACTCACTCACCTCACTCACTCACTCACTCACTCACTCACTCACTCACTCACTCACTCACTCACTCACTCACTCACTCACTCACTCACTCACTCACTCACTCACTCACTCACTCACTCACTCACTCACTCACTCACTCACTCACTCACTCACTCACTCACTCACTCACTCACTCACCTCACTCACCTCACTCACTCACTCACTCACTCACTCACTCACTCACTCACTCACTCACCTCACTCACCTCACTCACTCACTCACTCACTCACTCACCTCACTCACTCACTCACTCACCTCACTCACTCACTCACTCACCACACTCACTCACTCACTCACTCACTCACCTCACTCACCTCACTCACTCACTCACTCACTCACTCACTCACTCACTCACTCACTCACCTCACTCACCTCACTCACCTCACTCACTCACCTCACTCACCTCACTCACCTCACTCACTCACTCACTCACCTCACTCACTCACTCACTCACTCACTCACTCACTCACTCACTCACTCACACTCACCATCACACTCACTCACTCACTCACTCACTCACTCACCTCACTCACTCACTCACTCACTCACTCACCTCACTCACTCACTCACACTCACTCACCTCACTCACTCACCTCACTCACCTCACTCACCTCACTCACCTCACTCACTCACTCACCTCACTCACCTCACTCACTCACCTCACTCACCTCACTCACTCACTCACTCACCTCACTCACCTCACTCACCTCACTCACCTCACTCACCTCACTCACTCACTCACCTCACTCACCTCACTCACTCACTCACCTCACTCACCTCACTCACACTCACTCACTCACCTCACTCACCTCACTCACTCACTCACTCACCTCACTCACTCACTCACTCACTCACCTCACTCACTCACTCACTCACTCACTCACTCACCTCACTCACTCACTCACTCACTCACTCACTCACTCACTCACTCACTCACCTCACTCACTCACTCACTCACCTCACTCACCTCACTCACCTCACCTCACTCACCTCACTCACTCACTCACTCACTCACTCACTCACTCACCTCACTCACCTCACTCACTCACCTCACTCACCACACTCACCTCACTCACCTCACTCACTCACCTCACTCACTCACTCACCTCACTCACCTCACTCACTCACTCACACTCACTCACTCACTCACCTCACCTCACTCACCTCACTCACTCACTCACCTCACTCACCTCACTCACCTCACTCACCTCACTCACTCACCTCACTCACCTCACTCACCTCACTCACTCACTCACTCACACTCACTCACCTCACTCACTCACCTCACTCACCTCACTCACCTCACTCACCTCACTCACCTCACTCACTCACTCACCTCACTCACTCACTCACTCACCTCACTCACTCACTCACTCACTCACTCACTCACTCACCTCACTCACCTCACTCACCTCACCACTCACTCACTCACTCACCTCACTCACCTCACTCACTCACTCACTCACCTCACTCACTCACTCACTCACCTCACTCACTCACTCACTCACTCACCTCACTCACTCACTCACCTCACTCACTCACTCACCTCACTCACCTCACTCACTCACTCACTCACTCACCTCACTCACCTCACTCACTCACCTCACTCACCTCACTCACTCACTCACCTCACTCACCTCACTCACTCACTCACCTCACTCACCTCACTCACTCACTCACTCACTCACTCACCGCACTCACTCACTCACTCACCTCACTCACCTCACTCACCTCACTCACTCACTCACCTCACTCACCTCACTCACTCACCTCACTCACCTCACTCACTCACTCACCTCACTCACTCACCTCACTCACTCACACTCACTCACCTCACTCACCAGCTCACTCACCTCACTCACCTCAACTCACTCACTCACTCACTCACTCACCTCACCTCACTCAACTCACCTCACTCACTCACCTCACTCACCTCACTCACCTCACTCACCTCACTCACTCACTCACTCACCTCACTCACCTCACTCACCTCACCTCACCTCACTCACGCTCACTCACTCACTCACTCACCTCACTCACTCACCTCACTCACTCACTCACCTCACTCACTCACTCACCTCACACACCTCACTCACCTCACTCACCTCACTCACTCACTCACTCACCTCACTCACCTCACTCACCTCACTCACCTCACTCACCTCACTCACCTCACTCACCTCACTCACTCACCCTCACTCACTCACCTCACCTCACTCACTCACCTCACTCACTCACCTCACTCACCTCACTCACCTCACTCACTCACCTCACTCACCTCACTCACTCACTCACCTCACTCACCTCACTCACCTCACCTCACTCACCACACTCACCTCACTCACTCACTCACCTCACTCACCTCACTCACCTCACTCACTCACCTCACTCACCTCACTCACCTCACTCACATCACTCACCTCACTCACTCACTCACCTCTCACTCACCTCACTCACCTCACCGCCACCACTCACTCACCTCACTCACCTCAACTCACTCACTCACCTCACACACTCACCTCACTCACCTCACTCACTCACTCACCTCACTCACCTCACTCACTCACTCACTTGACTCACCAACAGCTCACTCACCTCACTCACTCACTCACCTCACTCACTCACTCACTCACTCACCTCACTCACTCACTCACCTCACTCACCTCACTCACTCACTCACCTCACTCACACTCACTCACCACTCACCTCACTCAAAACTCACTCACTCACTCACCTCACTCACCTCACTCACCTCACTCACTCACCTCACTCACCTCACTCACCTCACTCACCTCACTCACCTCACTCACCAACTCAACTCACTCACCTCACTCACCCTCACTCACTCACTCACTCACCTCACCTCACTCACCTCACTCACCTCACTCACCTCACTCACCTCACTCACCTCACTCACTCACTCACTCACCTCACTCACCTCACTCACCTCACTCACCTCACTCACCTCACTCACCTCACTCACTCACCTCACTCCACCTCACTCACCTCACTCACTCACTCACTCACTCACCTCACTCACCTCACTCACTCACCTCACTCACCTCACTCACCTCACTCACTCACCTCACTCACCTCACTCACTCACTCACCTCACCTCACCTCACTACACTCACTCACGCAAAATACTTTGTAAAACTGTCTATTTCAAGCCTTCAATATGGCTGAATTGAATTGATAAATACAATACTAGAACAAATAATGGCAAATATTATTAACAGTCCTAAAACAGTACGATTCTGCTGAATAGCTTTTGAACCGGGGCTTTTTTCAAACTAGCTCCCTCTCTTTTTCTAGAAAGCAATCTGTCTGCCTGTTTGGAAGAGCCCTATTGGCAAGTGTGAAAAGCTGCAAAGCAGTTGCGTTCACTTTGCAAGCACAGGTACACATTGTATGTCATGCATCGGACACGGGATTTTCCAATGCAGTCTTGTGCTCTGCAAAGCATGGGGTTTTTCAAGGCTACAATCTCCGGGTTAGGGTTAGGGTTACAATATCCCCAGTCGAGGTCAGCAGCTCTCCACCCGCACCATACACGGTGTTGGCAAAGAACTGCTTCCCCCTCCTGAGGCGCCGGACGGTTTGCCAGAACCTTTTCGAGGCCGACCAAGAGTCATGCTTCATGGACTCTCCGAACTCCTCCCAATCCCGGGTTTTTGCCTCTGCAACAGCCCGGGCCGCGGCACGCTTGGCCTGCCGGTACTGGACAGCTGCCTCAGGAGTCCCACGAACCATCATTGCTCGATAAGACTCCTTCTTCAGCCTGACGGCATCCCTTACTGCCGGTGTCCACCACCGGGTTCGGGGTGGACACCGCATTGGCGATAGAGGAAGAGAACATGGTCCACTCGGACTCAATGTCCCCCTCCTCCGCCGGGACCTGGGAGAAGCTCTCCCGGAGGTGTGAGTTGAAAGTCCGTCTGACAGGGGGCTCAGCGAGACGTTCCCAGCAAACCCTCACTACACGCTTGGGCCTGCCAGGTCTGACCGGCTTCCTCCCCTGCCAGCGGATCCAACTCATGACCAGGTGATGATCGGTTGACAGCTCCACCCCTCTCTTTACCCGAGTGTCCGAGACACGCGGTTGAAGGTCAGATGATACGACAACAAAGTCGATCATCGACCTCCGGCCTAGGGTGTCCTGGTGCCACGTGCACTGGTGGACACCCTTGTGCTCGAACATGGTGTTCGTGATGGACAAACTGTGACTGGCACAGAAGTCCAACAACTGAACACCGCTCGGGTTCAGATCAGGGGGGCCGTTCTTCCCAATCACCCCTCTCCAAGTGTCACTGGCGTTTCCCACATGGGCGTTGAAGTCCCCCAGGAGAATAACGGAGTCTCCGGGCGGTACACCGTCCAGTACCCCTCCCAAGGACTCCAAGAAGGCTGGGTACTCTGCACTGCCGTTAGGCCCGTAGGCCGTCACAACAGTGAGAGACTTGTCCCCCACCCGGAGGCGGAGGGACGCGACCCTCTAATTCACCGGGGAGAACTCCAACACGTGGCGGCTGAGATGGGGGGCAATGAGAATGGCCACCCCAGCTCGCCGCCTCTCCCCGCGGGAAACACCAGAAGCTGACTGACAGGTATGAGATGATGATACAATCATCCCCATCTGAGAAGTCCTCTATCTCAGAGTTGTCTGCAATTGCCAACAGCAATTGTTCTGCTCTTGACAATGAAGAGCCTGTAATGATAATGTTAAAAAACCAACATCAAAATCTACAGTATATCAGTGACACATCATAGCTTGGCTATCATGTGCTAGCTATAGCCTAGCTATATTGTTTATGATTAAGCATTTAGCAATACTAAACAATACTAAGCATATACCACTTAGTACTTAAATATACTATTTACAACTGTAAACCACATAACTAAGCAAATGTGTGATTCAAAATAACTATTTACAACTGTAACTTTATCTAAATCTTCCACACGGTTTAGCTAAACAGATAGCGGTACATAGTCCTAGCGTCCTCAAACGAGTGCTTCATTTTACTGACATCCTAGCCTACTACTTCGACCCTATTCTGAGGAGTTCAGGGTGCAGTACCACCTTTTCACCACTTGCTCAATAGCGCCGACACTTATATCTACTTTTATCAGCTGCTACTTCCTGATTAACCTGGTCGCTCAGACTGACCACACCCCCTCTCGACCGGTGGTCCTCCTCCAGAGGAAAGACCCCTCTTCTATTTTGATGCTGTTGCATCAAGGCGGGTGACAGTTCCCTCTGCAGCCGAAACATGTTAACAATAGCCCGATCGTACCACACCATTGTACAAATTACATTTCGTACTAAGGTCTGGTGGTGCTCCATTGAGCTCCGTTTACAGGTGGGAGGGGTTAACTCCTTTTACAGATTGAAACAATTGGATCTGAGTTTACCATCACGTATGTAATGCGCCCGAGTGAGTCGTTAGCATTTAGCCTTTAGCATAGCCACCGCCTTTGTCGCTAACAGAGCCTGTGGGGAGTAGAGCCACATTCTTTTCCAGCAATTACTTTTGCTATACATTCTTCTTGCCAAAAAAAGCATAATCTAGTATCTGTTGAAAACATAACACGCAGATTGCTACTGCAGCCTGGATTAAATATTTCATCCGCCTTCTCATTTATGCATCTTCTTCGAACAATTGCAGACTTCACTGGTGGTTTGTTTGTGAAACACATGTCAAAAAATACACAAAAATTATCTGACATCGCAATATCAACCACATTTACATTTGAAATGTTCAGGCTGCAAATTCATCGACAAGTACACTGCATGCCGCTTATGGAACTGGCCCCCGGGAGGCATCTGCGTGAGGGGCGAGGGCTTTCATCGCCGCTGGCGGCTTTAATTGTCTTTATATATCTAGATTTAAAAAGACAACATAATTGTTTTTGCGCGCGAGGCTCAGCGCGCACTCGCAGAGCAAGTACTGTGTATGGAACGTTTATACCCGGACTCTCTGATTATTATCCTGGGGGATTTTAATAAGGGAAACTTGAGCCAGGAATTACCCAAATACAGACAGTTTATCAAATGCCCGACCAGAGAGGAGAACACTCTGGATCACTGTTACACCACCGTGCGCGGAGCTTTTCGCGCTGTTCCCAAGCCAGCCCTCGGCTTCTCAGATCACTCCATGATACATCTGGTTCCTGCTTACAGACAGAGACTAAAGCTCTCGAAACCTGCAGTGAGGAGCTCCAAAGTGTGGTCTGATGAAGCTGTGGAAGAGCTGCGCGCATGCATGGAATCTACAGACTGGGACCTTTTCAGAGCTGCCACAGATAGTTTGGATGAATATACGGACACTGTGACGTCATACATCCACTTCTGCGAGGATAGCATCATTCCAACAAGGACCAGGGTCATCTATAACAACGACAAACCCTGGTTCACTGCTAAACTCCGGCAGCTCAGGAAAGCAAAGGAGTCTGCTTTCAGGGAGGGGGACCGCAGCGGCTACAAAGCAGCTAAATATCAGTTCAGGAAAGAACTGAAAGCAGCCAAGTCCCGGCACAGAGACCGACTACAGGAGCAGTTTGGTAACAACGATACTGCTTCCTTCTGGAGGGGCCTACGGGAGATCACCAACTACAAACCCAAAGCCCCCCCCTGTGCTGACAACCACAAGCTAGCTGACGATCTGAACTTATTTTTCAGTCGCTTTGATGCTGCCCCTGACACCTCTCCCTCCCCCACCCCCCACTACTCTAACGACCCACCCATCAGCCCTGCCCCCAGCCTGACAATAGCCTCTAAAGAGATTAAACAACTCTTCCTGAGGCTGCACCCCCGCAAAGCTCCTGGCCCGGACCACGTGTCTCCGGCCACTCTGAGACACTGCGCCAGTGAGCTTACTCCTGTGTTCACTGACATTTTCAACACCTCTCTGCAGTCCTGCCATGTCCCGGCCTGCTTCAAATCCTCCATCATTGTCCCCGTCCTGAAGAAGCCCAGGATCACAGGACTCAATGACTACAGACCTGTAGCACGTCTGTCGTCATGAAGTCATTTGAACGCCTGGTTCTCTCCCATCTCAAGTCCCTCACCTCCCCCCTCCTGGACCCCCTGCAGGTCGCCTACAGAGCCAACAGGTAGACGACGCCATTAACCTGGCCCTCCACCACATCCTACAGCACCTGGACTCCCCGGGGACCTACGCCAGGGTCCTGTTCGTGTACTTCAGCTCTGCCTTCAACACAATCCTGCCATCCCTGCTCCAGGACAAGCTCTCCCAGCTCAACGTGCCCGATTCCACCTGCAGGTGGATCACTGACTTCCTGACGGACAGGAAGCAGCGAGTGCGTCTGGGGAAGAATGTCTCGGAATCTCGGATTATAAATACAGGAGCCCCACAGGGCTGTATTTTTTCTCCCCTGCTCTTCTCCCTGTACACCAACCACTGCACCTCCAGCCACGACTCCGTGAAGCTGATCAAGTTCGCGGACGACACCACCCTCATTGGACTCATCTCCAACAACGATGAGTCCGCCTACAGGAGGGAGGTGGACCGGCTGGTGTCCTGGTGCTGTGGTAACAACCTGGAGCTGAACGCCCAGAAGACAGTGGAGATGATTGTGGACTTCAGGAAGAGCACTGTCCCCCCGCCCCCACCCTCCGTGATGGACTGCCCCATCACCTCTGTGGAGTCCTTCCGTTTCCTGGGCACCACCATCACCCAGGACCTCAAGTGGGAGCCGACCATCAGCTCCCTCATTAAGAAGGCCCAGCAGAGGATGTACTTCCTGCGGCAGCTCAGGAAAGCCAAGCTGCCTGCACAGATGCTGGTGCAGTTCTACACGACCATCATCGAGTCCATCCTCACCTCCTCCGTCACCGTGTGGTTTGCTGGAGCCACAGTCAGGGACAAACAGAGACTACAGCGCATTGTGCGCTCTGCAGAGGAAGTGATCGGCCGCAGCCTTCCATCGCTGCAGGACCTGTACGTCGCCCGAGCTTGAGGCCGGGCTGGTCGTATCACAGCCGACCCCTCTCACCCTGCACATGGACTATTCCAACCACTCCCCTCAGGCAGGAAGCCGCGGTCCATCAGGACTAGAACCTCCCGCCACAAGAACAGTTTCTTCCCCTCTGCTGTTGGACTCTTGAACACTTCTTAACCTGTCCCCCCGCCCTTTATAAAGTCACTTTACTGCCCATCACACGTCACTTTACTTCACTGTACTGCTGTCACCTTACATTGTGTGCACCATGTGCACTTGTATATTGTAAATAGTAACTGTAACTCTATTTTAAATTTAAATTTATTCTTTAGAAGTGTTTTTTATTCTTATTTTTATTATCTCTTTTTGACTGTTGCACTGAGCCAAAGCAATTTCCTAGTCTGTGACCTCCTGTTACTTACGTGGCAATAAAAATGATTCTGATTCTGATTTGTACATCTTTAATCATTATACTGTGGGTATAGGTTGTCTGGATGTCTGATCAAAGAAAGAGGCGGGAGAGCTTTGGCATCAGCTCTCAGCTCCTCCTCCATAAGTCTAAGCTCACCTCGCTCCTGTCTGAAGGAATTGGACATAAGCTACAACGACCCAGGATCCTCAGTAAAGCTGCTGAAGGACCTGCGCCTGTCCCTGACTCTCAGGTGAGACCGCAGATACAGTACAGGTGAAACTGGGAAGTCAATTTACTTCTGTAATATTTACAATGTGAAACTAATATATGAGATACTCCTAACACACAAAGTAAAATATAGCCTTTTTTGTTTTTTTTCAGCATGAATCCTGCTGGAGAGAAATGGCTGACTCCAGGTCTGAGAAAGTGTAAGTTTAATGTGGATATTGACTGGCTAAAGACAGGTGTCATCATAATCCTGCTAATGTGTTACAGATTTCTGTGAACTATCTCTGGATCCAAACACAGCTCACAGAAGACTCCATCTGTCTGAGGACAAGCGCACAGTGAAGTATGTGAACGAAGATCAGCCGTATCCTGATGTCCCAGAGCGATACACCTCCTGTCCACAGGTCCTGTGTGACAAAGGCCTGAGGAGCCGCTCTTACTGGGAAGTGGGCCTAGATTTGAGCTCAAATGGAAGTGTTTTCATTGCACTGACTTATATAGGAATCTCGTCAGAAAAAGAGTTTGGATCAAACAAAGACTCATGGGCTCTGGAAATCTCCAGAGGACGTTATACTGTGTGGCATGATGGGAAAGTGTCTACTCACTCTTACAATCCACAATCCCAACAATCCTTTGTCTCACACCGATTCAATCCATCTTCTATTACTCGAGTAGCAGTGTACTTAGACTTTGCCGCAGGTACAGTCTCCTGGTATGATGTGTCCTTTGATAAAATGACCCTTCTCCATCTTTTCCACACCACATTCTCACAGGCTGTCTATGCTGGGTTCAAAGTGCTGAGCGGATCAGTGTCTCTGGTCCCTCACAGATCTGCTGTTTAGATGGAGACGCTGCAGCAGTAAAACACTATAGTTGGATGTCGGTTTCCCCCCCGTTCATACGGAGACTGTGTTCCAGGGGGGTGAAAACATAAAAGTTAAAGGAGCTATACCCGTTTCTGCAAGGTTTGAATGTTTAGCCCCGCCCCCCCAACTCGCTCACAGGTCTCTCATTTCCCCTACGCTCTCATCCCACAGAGCCATCTAGTTTTATTTGCGATCTGATACATATGCTAACGTTAGCATGAGCGCAACGTATTGTGAGCTGTAACAATCACTGATGAAATGGTACAAAAGCAGCGCACTGCTAACAAAATATATAAGCAAAAGAATACCGTTAGATTTGCGTCCGAATGTATTAATTAAAACATTAGAATATATTTGGATAGTTAATTATTATTTATTACGCAGCTCCTCACATCAGCAGTAGAACGCTCTACAATTTTAATGTAATTTCAAAACAGAACTCTCAAACCAATAATGACCGCTGCCCTTTGGCAATGCAATCTCTGTTTGTAATTCAGGTGTGTAAAATACTAACATTACTCCGCAAGTACAACAAGCTTTCAGCGCCTGTCACTACTTCTGTGCAGAGAAGCTAGCGGAACTAGCGGAGCTTTTTCAGAATTAGTTGTTAACGTTTTCATGACAAAAATTCTGTTTTAATGTTACAAAAAGCGATTGTGAAACAAACATTTTAGGACATATTTGAAGAAGATCTGATGGATTTAAGTTTGGTATATAAATGGGTAACCCACCGCTGATGTTCAGAATTCTTTGTTCAGTTATCATGTAGTTCCAGAGAGTTTTTGAACTAGCTAGCTTAGCTGTTACCTTCCTAGCACGTCACGGTGAAACCTTTGGGAGCTAACTATTTTATTTGCAGTCATTAAATACATTTCAAATATTAACGGCTGTCTTATATTCTTCCAAATATATATATATTTCTTTGTAATATTCAAATTGTATTTTTATACTTGAATTTTGAAGTCGAAGCCCTGGTGTTAAGCAGCGCTGTAGAGGCTAGAGGACGCAGGCTGTTCGCTGCTCGTTCTGTGAGCGGAGGAGAACGACAGAACGAGCGTCCCGCTAAGTCTCTATTCTGCACTTTTTACGGCCTGAATTCATACACAAGCTGAATCAATGAGATCAAGTTTTCAATTAAATTACGGATTTTAATACAACTTGTATGTAGTAATAAGCGTTTTTATGAAATGAAAAAAATTCTTTATAGCAACCCTGTGTAATTTTTACAGCTGCTCCATATGCAAAAACATGTTAACTAATAGCAAATGTGACCTTTTTATGAATATTTACCTCCACCATGTTTTTTGAATTGTATTCATAGGCTTAGAAATTAACTTATACTGTAAGTGTCCATGAGAGAGGAGTGCTCTCCAAGAATATACGCCGAGAACGAGCGTAAACAACGTAGGCGGAAACGCTAACTAGCTACGTGTGCTTCGAGCGCTACACGGAGAAGGATTCTACTCTTTCGTTCGTTCAAACAAAACCGCGCAAAGCTCTAGTTTCAGTTTCCATTTTTGCAGCTGCTGTGAAATGCAGAATGATGTTGGTGCCTTCATGTCTTTGTGGCGCCTGGGGAGAATGTTGTGGAGAAAGTGGGGTTGCGTGTGTCGTGTTGTTAATTTCCTCTACCCACTGCTGTCCGGGCGCTAGAACTACACCGTTTTTGATCCTCATATGAACGCTGTGAAATTTGCATAAGGAGCCTGGTTGTTTCTGTTAATAGCTTGTCTGCACAGCGCCTCCATATAAACCGGGCCATAGAGCAATCTCAATCAGAAGTGTGAAATTATACAGCCCTCATTTATAAGTGTTTATACAGGGCCTTCCTCCTGCTCAAGTCTTTTGGAAAAGACTATTAAACAATTACAACAGAATCAAAATGTGTTGTTCCTTCAGAATATTCTACACAACCTTAAACATGCGCATTGCTGTAAACAGACGACTGCATTTCATAACACACTTTTGTCATGGAATCAACAGCAGCTGTAGAGAGAGTCTGTAGCCTGCAGAGGTAGTTTCTGCAGCGGGTGTTTTAGCAGCAAAAAGATCAATGAGTTGATGGATGAAATATGACAGAAGAGAACAGAGACATGGTGGCATTTGTCCATGATGAGATCTTTGAATGATCTGAGGTATGAGCATAGGTACATTCTAAAGTAGTCAAATTGTAAAGGACGTTAATTTTCCCTTTAAGAAAATGCTAAGTTTAAGTTAATATGCTTTATTTTTGTGTGTTTGGGTGGGGCCAGGTAGAGTGCAGTTCCTTTTATGTACAGTAGGGGGAACTAGTGATAGTAATGTGGTAGTGTGGAAGCTGGCCTGGGTTTAGGCCCAACAGTTTTTTGACTGTGTGCTTTTTTTTTGTGGAAAACTGCAAACTGTTGAAACTGTTCACTTGGAACTCTGAAACCTGTGCATCATTAAAACAACACACTACCGTTATTCCATAAGTTTGGACATTCAATCTCTTTATTTTCTCAAGAACACAAGTCAAGCTAAAGCTATAGCCCAGGCTGCTTACAGTGGCAAAGACACTCTCAACAATTGTCACAACACCTATAATCCCCAAAAGAGCACATTGACTGCAGATGCCTCCTCCTTAACCCTTGTGCTGTCTTCCGAATAAAATAACCGCCACAGTTTATACCATAAACTAGGCTCTAAGAGGATGATGACCTAGGGTCAAGTTGGGGAAAACCATCAAAATTTTGCTAGATATTTTTTCATCGCTGTTTCAGGTCAGTCAGTCTGATTGATCTGAGAGTCAGTGTAGATCTGACTAAGGAAGAAATCCACCGCTCAAACCAGTGGTGATTAAGCAGAACTAGCTTCTCTTCACACTTATAATAGTATGTTTGTGTCTAAATATAGATCAGATTCAGATTCATTTAACCACATTGGAATACACATGCAAAAGTCCCAAGTGTGCACAAGACAATTCATCCATCCATCTGTAACCGGGTGGTTGTGTAGTGTTTTAATCCGACTATCATACATAACCAGCAATGCCATTAGAATGAAAGAATATAAGCACACAGGTAAGTATTATGGAAAAGACTGAGGCAGAATTGCTATACTCAATATCTAAACCATTTACATATTGAGTATAGCAATTAGATTTAGTCCATGTTGGCAAAGTGGCACACAATTCAAGCCACCACAGATCTCCGCTTGGATAAAGGGAAAACAAAAAAGGCAAGGCGGCCGCTCCTCTCCTCAGCACCAGCAAGATATCTATGGTAGATGCAATAGGTTACTACACAAACTGTTATTTGTATTAGTTCGATTTCGGGCGTACCACCATTAAAGTGATAGTCTGTTACACTAAATGAATCACAAATTTTAGTCAATTCTGTCAATCTCACGCTCCATCCTTCCCTCACTCGTGAACAAGACCCTGAGATACTTGAACTCCTCTACTTGAGGAAGGACTGCTCCACCCACCTGGAGAGGGCAAGGCACCTTTTTCCGGTCGTGCTGATTCTCAGCACCTCCAAAACAGAATCAGCACAAAACAATTACTTAAATAAAACAGTAAGCAATTGATCGTTTGTTAGCATATCGAGATGTCCTGCATCTCAGTGAATGACATCTTCTGCCAGAGGGAAGAAGCTGGAACATGGCTTATACAGGGTGGCCAGAAGAGTCATTGATTATTCTAAGTGCTTGGTTTAAAAGGCTGTATTTAGTCCATAGTCCTGCACAGTCCTCTTTGCAGAGCGGAAAACCTTGTTAAGAGCTCTTCTTTCTTTAGCTGTGATGTCAGTGTTAGTGGTAAATTCTTTAAGTTTTTGCTTATAATCTCGCAGTATGATCTTGTATCTTCACTATATAAATCTACTGAGGGAGTTGTCAAGTGACTGTGACTGAGGAGCACTAGTAACATGGTTCAAAGCTCAGAAAAGACGATTCTACAGAATATGTGTCCTTTAAAAACATTTATCAGAAAACCAGCACTTACTTGAACTTTAGGGACTGGGGATTGGACTTGACTTGGAATGTACTTGGACTGGACTTGGACCTCTTTAACACAGGGAGGCTGGTTCTAGTGTAACCCGAGATCCCGCCTCTTCAGCCCGCCTGCCTCCTGTCCTCTCCCCGCTCTGTCTGCTCTCTCTCGGGGGATATTCCTGGGATGTTTTAGCTCCGGGGACAAAGACACGTATCCAGGCGGGTATGCCACACTTCTAACAGATGTTCACTGGGAAAACACACTGGAACAGAAGAGGATGAGGGGCACATGAGAGCTGGTGAGAGAGCATAAGGTTCAGGTCAGAATCACTTCAGATTCACTTCAGATTCACTTCGCTGCATGTGGTTGTTGTGGTCTGCTTTGGCATTTCGTCCAGAGCTGGAGAACTATCCATTATAAGCATTTTGTGTTTAATTCATCTGTATTCACGTTTCAAAACCAGGTGAAAGTGCGTAAGTGGCATTTGGTTAAGGATTATATCTAGAAATATTACTGCGAGACGAAAGCCAAACTATTTTGGTAACCCCGTGGTTTTTGACGCTATTTAAAGCATTTTAGAGTGGAAATATCTCCAAGTTAGCTTGAACAGAACAGTACGTGGCTCCAAGTGAATTAACATTTGGGTTTTACAGTTTTGATATAACTTTTGGACCAAACACACACGCATTCCTCTTCTATTTCTAAAAACGGCTTCCCAAAACAGAAACTACGTGTGGACTTTTAACACGACGTATTTCGTGTTTTCGTTAGAGACTTTGTTTTATGCTAATTTAGTGCGTTTTATTTGTTTTATACTCACTCGTTTTGTTCAACCTTTATAAATCAGTGCGGCGCGAGCCTCACCCGGATGGTAACCACGGCAACGGCATACAGTAGCTAGCGCAGAAACAGTGGTGCTAATGTTAGCTAAAGTTAACGAAAGTTCACCCTCAGTAAACCTGTTGTGGTATACAACTAGTTTGAAATATGTCTGTAATTAAATACAAGTTTAATTAATACATAATTATGGGTGCCACTTTCCAAAGAAATTATCTACCACCTGTATTTTCTCTAAACGTGTCAGCTACAAGCTATGCTTTATCATCCACAAAATGTATGCGTCTATGTTGTTAACAGAAGATTTCTAGAGTGAGTTGATTTGACACTTCAGGGAAGGCCACATTGAGATTGGGATCCAGGACTGAGGCTGTAGACCCAGGAATGAGGCTGTAGATCCAGGACTGAGGCTGTAGACCCAGGACTGAGGCTGTAGACCCAGGAATGAGGCTGTAGATCCAGGTCTGAGGCTGTAGACCCAGGACTGAGGCTGTAGACCCAGGAATGAGGCTGTAGATCCAGGTCTGAGGCTGTAGACCCAGGACTGAGGCTGTAGTCTGTTCCAGTGCTGATGAAGATGACCAGTGAAAAGACCTGTGTGCTGCTGACGCCTCGGCCAGCGTCATGCATTTTCCAAACGGCCGAAGAGAAGGACGAACTCCTGGGGGACGAGAGGTAAGACCAGGGTTAAAGCTGGGATCTGTAAAGTTAGTCTCAACAATAACACATGTTTAAAGCTGGAGTCTGCAACTTTATTCTATTTACAGTTTGAACAGAAAGAGTCTTAGTCTACATAGAAAACATCTTTTGTATAAGATCCCTGTGAATCGCTATCTGCCTCTTTGGGCTGAGAAATGATTGCCTAAGTGAGGGTGGTCCTGTCTTTGATCTTAATGTGTGACATCACAAATACTCCTAAGGGGATCAATAAAGTATCTATCTATCTAGAAGCAACTGTTCTAGAGACAGAATTAGAGACATGGGTTTAATACATTACTTCAATAATTGTGGTGTTAAAATGATGTACTGTAGCTTTAAAAGTGTGTCTCAACTGCCCTGGAGCTGCTTGTGCTATTGTAGACTGGTACCAGGTGTGGTACCAGGTGTGGTACCAGGTGAGTGTCTCCACAGTGTGCTGGAGATGCTGAGTTCCTCTAAATTCTGGGACCTGGAGTCGTGGCTGTGTATGCCGTCATCTCTGCGTCTGCGCTCCTCCTCCTCCTCTTCCTCCTCTTCCTCACAGACATCACTGAGGTCAGACAGGTATGAGACCAGACCCAGATCCTGACCCAGACCAGACCCAGACAAGACCCAGACCTAGACCCGGACCCAGAACCAGACCCAGACCTAAACCCAGACCCAGGGCCTTTTGGTTATGATAAACTCTGTTGTTGTCACACACAAAAAAGGCTCAGTGAAATTACAATATTGTTTCTCATGTTTCTCTGACTCTATTCTCTCAGAAACAGAAGAGCAGGGGTAAGAAGGAGGGGTGAGGAGCAGGGGTGAGGATCAGGGAGTGGTTCTGATCTGATCTAAAGGAACTAAGTGTTTAGACTCATGGAGGAAGTGACTGAGATACGAGATCAGAATGTTTCCTCAGCCTGAGTACCGACGGACAGCCCTGTACAGTAGAGTAGAGTAGAGTACAGTAGAGTAGAGTACAGTAGAGTAGAGTACAGTTGAGTTGAGTACATTAGAGTAGAGTAGAGCAGAGTACAATATAGTACAGTTGAGTACTGTAGAGTAGAGCAGAGCACAGAGTATAATAGAGTAGAGCAGAGGAGAGCACAGTACAGTAGAGTACATTAGAGCAGAGTAGAGTTGGTGGAAACAGGGCTCTTGTTGTATTACATCAGAGCCAAAATGTCTGACCATAACAGTGTCTTCCTCAGATGCTCGGACAGACTGCAGTCCTTCCTGAGCTCCACACTGGTACGCGACTCTCAGTTTGTGTCCAGCCCAGTGCTGACCATCACTCCTCCCACCTCCACCTCCTCCCCCTTACAAACCACCTCCTCCCCCTCACACACCGCCTTCCCCTCCTCTGAGGTCCCCCCCACCCCATCCTCCCCCCCTGATGTCTCCCTGAGGAAGAGGCGTCGGCTTGGGGCCAGTCCTGGAGGTCTGCACTGGACCTCAGCAGGTGAGACACAGGCTCCAGACTCATCTGAACCATCAGAGGAAAGATGGGGACGAGACTTTAAATATACACTCATATTTATATATATATAAATATAAATATATATATATATACACACACACACACCCACATACACTCACATATATAAACAATCACACACTGCATTTTTCTTATATTTCTCTTTCTCCTTAAGACGCTCCTCTCTATCTAGTTTTATCGTTATTATTGAAATATAACAACAATTATCATAGTAATTAGTTATTTTATTTTTTATATTAATCAGTTTTTTATGGTCTATTAAACATAAAATAACTAATTATGTTTCATTATAATTAGTTGGTAACTTCTTTGTTTTTATGTAAATGTATAATTGAAAGCCATCTTCCTCATTATCAGCTGGACCTCTTGAATTGCTTCAAAGCCAGTTTTTGATTTTCGAGGTGTTGGTTGTTCTTCAATTTCTGGTAATTTGTTTGATAGCGGTTGTTTGCATTAAGAGTTGTTCTTCTCCTTCCTCTATGAGTTCATATTCCCAGTGATAATGTGTTTTCCTCACGTAGGTTTATGTTTCCAAGTACTTTCTCATTATTTGTTTTCACTTCAGTCTTTCAAACTCTTCAGTATGCTGATGGTCTGTGTGAGAAGTTTGTCTTCATCCTTTGTACCACTTTATCCGTACTTTCTTCTAGTTCTTTTTTCCCACTTCCTCTGGTTGTTTCCCCATTTTTCTTCTGGTGTTCTCTCTCTATGGTGTACATCTCTTTAATAATCTCTGTTGCTCTCTTTATTATGTAACGTACAACAGCATGAAGTTTTTGTTATTTAGGTAACAATAGAAAGTATTCAGTGGAAGATGGTATTTCTTTGCAATATTTTCACACCTGTCACTTCCGTGGTCACTGTAGATGGTGGTATCTTTTCATTCTTTAGTTTTCCAAGTTTTGAATCCTTTGTCTGTAAGATTGGGCATGAACTGTGGGTCTCGAGTTATTTCTCTGAGAAGATCGTGTGTTGTTTTGTCACATTACATTTCTTGCATAATTCTTTCCACGTCTTAAGTGTTTACTGTGACGCTCTTCTTTCATTTTAAAGTTGTTGAAGGGGAGGTTTGATATCTTTTTCCTCCATCGATTTCCATTGTGTTCATTTTTCAGTTCATTTATCCTATCTGGTAGTGTTTTCATCTGGGATGCGAGGAAGTAGTTTGCCAGGTCAGGAAGTGCTTAGCCCCTTTTTTGTTTCTTTCTTCAGAGGTTTTTCATTTTTACTCTGGGTTTTTTCCCCTCCCCTCCAAATGAAGAGGTAGATTCTGAAAAATGAATCTACCTCTTCATTTTTTATCATTTTAACTCTTTCAAAAATGGTTAGGGCTATCATTGTCCATCTGATGAGCTCTTGCTGTGAGGATGTCATAGAGTTGATTCTATTTTTGTACTTTGTTTGTATTTTGACTTTAGTTCTCTGTTGGTTTGGTTTTAGTTTTACTGTCCTGTTCCCCTGTCTTGATGGTCTCGCCTTGTTGCTGGTCCATTGTATTGTCTCCGTCTTAGTCCGTCCGTTTTCCTGGTTCCTGAGTTTTTGTTTGGATTTTGAGTTTTTTTTAACCTTGAACATTTATTTCATCATCTTTATTAAATCATTATTTTGCATTTCTGCGTCTTGAGTCCTTCTCCTTTTCACCTCGTGACAGTATCATGATTAATTTCATAGAGTTTGTCTAACTCCCACTGATGTCTGCTGTCGTTGTGTCCTTGGGCAAGACACTTAACCCCACTTTGCCCGAAGCCCACCTGCAGGAGGATCAGTGAGGGGCTGGTGCTCTGTGTACTGGCTGCAGCTCTGACTGCCACCCCCCAACCCAGAAATGGATTAAGGGGAAGAAAATGGATGGAGTTTGTCTAATCTATTTTGTCACATGTTCATTTGAGTTTTTATCTGTGTTAGGCGATCTTCTTTATAACCAGGTACAAACCCATACAGTCTGATTTCTTCTGGTAGATTTCTAATTTTCCATCATACATCATCATGTTATCTGCATCTAATACTAGCTTATGTTCTCCATCGATAACTGTCACTCCCTTTATTACTCTATTTCTTCATTACATTTAGGAAAGCTTTATGAATTCCAAATTCCTGAAGTGCAGCAAATAAAAAAATCCATGATACGCAGTCGCATGCTTTTTCTGGGCCCAGTGTCAGGATGAGTGCCTTTGTTTTGTTTTGTTGATCTATAACATTGATGGCTTTCCTCAGCAGTCTGTTCTTAACCAAACCACTCCGATCCAAATAGATTATTAAGAGTCTGTTGGTTAGAATCAAAGAGCATACTTTGTGGTCCACATAGGGATATGGGGTGGTATGAAAAGCATCTTTGCTGGTCTTTTCCTTCTTTGGCAATAATAGTGATAATCGCAGGGTTCTATGTTTCAGGCCATTTTCCTGTATCCAATATTTTGTTATAGACTCTGCACAGTGTGGCCAAAAGTAGGTTTTTTAATTGTTTATAAAACTCATATGATAAGCCATCATTTCCTGGTGCTCACTGGTGATGAGTGTGAAGTCTGTGGGATCGGTTTTACAAGATAGTTGTTTTGTGCCTTTCGTACTCTTCATATACGAATCCACTTTGGTTATGTCGATTTCTTCAGATTCTGGCTTCTACAGTTGTTCATAGTCTTTGAACGTGGAAAGAACTCCCTTTTTTGTTCTCAATCTCCAACTTTTATCAATGTTTTAACTCTATTTTGTTGTTGCGGATGCTTAATTTTGCATTAAGCATCCGCTGGGCCGTATTGTTGTATTAAGTCAGTGTATTCGTCGTTGTTACTTTTTCCATTTCTTAAAGGTCAATATTTTCCCATTTTTTCCTTATTTTCTTCAGTTCCTTCTCCTTTTCTTTATTTATAAGACTAAAATTACAGACCCCAGCTTTAAACATGTGTTATTTATGAGACTAAAGTTACAGACCCCAGCTTTAAACATTTTTTACGTACGAGTCTGTTTGGAGCCTCAGTGCAGTGGCGTCCACCAGGGGGCGACAGTGCACACACAGACACACAGTACAAGCAGCAGGTTCAGACAGACATGGAACTGAGGGCTGCTCTGGTCTCCATCTCATGTTTGATCCACACCTGGTTTTGAAGAACACAGGAGAAGCAGAGAGACCAGAGAGGCCTCATATCTGTGGAGTCATGTTTCTTTTCAATATTGATGCGTTTGCAGCAGACAACTCTGAGACACAGGACACCTGCATCAAACATTTACAGCCCCCGACCCTTCTGAGCCCTGCTCCTGTTTCAAACATGTTAGGAGCACACAGGCCAGTGAGAGAGACCATAGAGAAACCATAGAGAGACCAGAGAAAGACCAGAAAGACCAGAGAAAGACAAGAGAGAGATCAGAGAGACCAGAAAGAGACCAGAGAGAGTCTATAGAGAGAGACTAGAGAGAGTCTATAGAGAGAGACTAGAGAGACCAGAGAGAGAGACAAGAGAGAGGCCAGAGAGAGGCCAGAGAGAGACCAGAGCGAGACCAGAGAGAGATGTAAAATAAACCCTACCCCCTGAGGCAGAGGTCTCCAAACCAGTCCCCAGGGGCCACTGTGGCTCAGTGAGTTCAGACTGAACCCAAGGAAATGGGTGGAGTCTGCTCTGCTCCTGGTTGGTCGTAGAGAATACCTAAACGCCTCTTGCTTTAGCCCATTCCTCGCCTCTTCATGATGGCCTCGTCTTTTTGTCTCAGGTTTGGTGCAGCGTGACTTCCTGTCCCCCACATCACCTGACTTGTCACCTGACCTGTCACCTGACCCATCTCCCACGGCGACAGGTGTGTGGGGGGGCGGAGCTTTGAGGGACAGGTGTGATGCGGCGAGGGTCACTGTCACCGTGGGTGACGCATTTCTGCAGCGAACAACAAAACTGAGAGGAGCGAGGAGGCTACGTACTCAGGTACCTCTGCTACTGGTACTGCTACTACTACTGCTACTGCTACTGCTGCTACTACTGCCACTGCTACTGGTACTGCTACTGGTACTGCTGCTGATACGGCTGTCGGTACTGCTGCTGGTGCTGCTACTGCTGCTACTACCGCTGCTGCTACTACTATTGGTACTACAGCTGCTACAGCGACTGGTTGTTCTGCTGTTATATGTACTGGAACTGTTGCTGCTGCTACTGAAGAATTGGTGAAAGGCAGAGGCCACATTCAGATACAGACAGTTTCACTCAGAGGCGACAAACTGAAGAGAAAATCCTTCAACTGAAATGAGAATAGGGGATTACATAAGCAGTGTGTGCAATTAAGAGACTTTAGTTCTGCTTGAGTCCTGCTTTAGACCTGCTTTAGACCTGATATTGTTGTCCTTTAGTCCTGCCCTAGACCTGCTTTAGACATGCTTTAGTCCTGATTTAGTCCTACTTTAGTCCTGCTTTAGATCTGCTCCAGACCTGCTTTAGAACTGCTTTAGACCTGCTTTATTCCTGATTTTGTCCTTCTTTAGTCCTGCTTTAGTCCTGCGTTAGACCTACTTTAGTCCTGCTTTAGACCTGCTTTAGACCTGCTTTAGTCCTGCTTTAGTGCTGCTTTAGACATACTTTAATCCTGATTTAGGCCTACTTTATTCCTGATATTGTCCTTCTTTAGTCCTACTTTAGTCCTGCTTTAGATCTGCTTTAGTCCTGCTTTAGTCCTGCTTTAGTCCTGCCCTAGACCTGCTTTAGACCTGATATTGTTCTTCTTTAGTCCTACTTTAGTCCTGCTTTAGATCTGCTCCAGACCTGCTTTAGAACTGCTTTAGACCTGCTTTATTCCTGATTTTGTCCTTCTTTAGTCCTGCTTTACTCCTGCTTTAGACCTGCTTTAGTCCTGCTTTAGACCTGCTTTAGTCCTGCTTTAGTGCTGCTTTAGGCCTACTTTATTCCTGATATTGTCCTTCTTTAGTCCTACTTTAGTCCTGCTTTAGTCTTGCCCTAGACCTGCTTTAGACCTGATATTGTCCTTCTTTAGTCCTACTTTAGACCTGCTTTAGACCTGCTTTAGTCCTGCTTTAGTCCTACTTTAGCCCTGCTTTAGACCTGCTTTAGTACTGCTTTAGTCCTGCTTTAGACCTGCTTTAGTCCTGCTTTAGTCCTGCTTTAGTCCTGCTTTAGTCCTGATATTGTCCTTCTTTAGTCCTACTTTAGTCCTGCTTTAGACCTGCTTTATTCCTGCTTTAGACCTGCTTTTCTCCTGCTTTTGACCTGCTTTCGACCTGCTTTAGTCCTGCTTTTGTACTGCCTTAGACCTGTTTCCTTCCACACTGCAGAAGGGGGTTTCTGATATTAGCGCTGACAGTAAAGGTTATGTTTGAATATTTGAATAAAAGTGTTTTGGAGGCGGACGTCACTCACACATAAACGCTCTGAACACAAGGCTTTCTCTGCAATATTACTGCTGAGAGAGATCAGAGAGAAACAGACCGGAGAGATCAGAGAGAAATCAGAGAGAGAGCAGATAGAGCGACCAGAGAGAAACCAGAGAGAGACCAGAGAGAGACTGAAGAGAGACCCGAGAGAGACCAGAGAGAAACCAGAGAGAGACCAGAGAGAGACTGAAGAGAGACCCGAGAGAGACCAGAGAGAGATCAGAGAGAGACCCGAGAGAGACCAGAGAGAGATCAGAGAGAGACGAGAGAGAGATTAAAGAGAGAGACCAGAGAGAGACCAGAGAGAGACTGAAGAGAGACCGAAGAGAGACCAGAGAGAGATCACAGAGAGACGAGAGAGAGAGTAGAGAGAGAGACTAGAGACCAAAGAGAGACCAGAAAGAGACCAAAGAAAGACCCTAAAGAGACCAAAGAAAGACCAGAAAGAGATCAGAAAGAGAGATCAGAAAGTCAAGCTATAATGGATCAGTTTGTCCTTGTGTAGGATTTTCAGCACATATTTTCAAACTATGAGGTCAGAGCTTCATTCACCCAAACACAGCTCCACGGCTCATTCTGCAGAGTACTGTCCGTGTGTCACTCACTTTGATGTTATTGTGTTTAAGTGATCACAGAGTGACTACAGGTCGCAAGGCGGGTTAGAGGCGCATGCCCTCATTGTGGAAGGTGACCTGAGGTAACAAAGTGAACTTGATGAAAAGCTATAATTTGAGGAAAGAATAGAGCGTGAGTGTTCCAGATGAAGGAGCAGCTCAGAACAGAGACTGACGCTTTCACCCAGACGGTTATCTGAGCTGAAGACGGGTTTACGCCCAGATGAGCTGTTACACATGGTTACCACAGCGAGAGAGGCATCTCGGCTCAGGCTGAAAACCCTGCACCTCTCTGGTCTCTCCCTCTGGTCTCTTTCTGATCTCTCGGTCTCTCTTTGGTCTCTTTCTGGTTTCTCTCTGGTCCATCTGGTCTCTCTCTGGTGTCTGGTCTCTCTCTGGTCTTTCTCCGGTCTCTCTGGTCTCTCTGGTCGCTCTCTGGTCTCTCTCTGGTCTTTCTATGGTCTCTTTGGTCTCTCTCAGGTCTCTCTGGTCTCTCTCTGGTCTCTCTCTGGTATCTCTAGTCCCTCTGGTCTCTCTCTGGTCTCTCTGGCCTCTCTCTGGTCTCTCTGGTCTCTCTCTGGTCTCTCTCTGGTCTCTCTGGTCTCTCTCTGGTCTCCCACTGGTCTCTCTGGTCTCCCTCTGGTCTCTCTTTGGTGTCTGGTCTCTGTCTGGTCTCTGTCTGGTATCTCTTTGGTGTCTGGTCTCTCTCTGGTCTCTCTCCGGTCTCTCTCTGGTCTCCCTCTGGTCTCTCTGGTCTCTCTCTGGTCTCCCTCTGGTCTCTCTGGTATCTCTTTGGTGTCTGGTCTCTCTCTGGTCTATTCTGATGTGTAATAGACTTTGCTGTGACCTTGGCTCTCCTCTCCTTTGTGAGTGTGATGGAGGCTCAGTTACTGCAGCTTTAATTTGTATCACAACATAAAGCACAAGTCCACAGCTCTTCTCCTTTAGTCCATACAGAACAGACTCATGTAAACCTGTGTCTGCACGTAACCAAGGAAACCAGACCCTACTGAGACAAGGCCAGCCACTCTCCAATCTCTCTCTAGTTTCACTCTGGTCTCTCTCTGGTCTCTCACTGGTCTCTCTTTCTGGTCTTTCTCTGGTACCTCTCTGGTCTCACTGGTCTCTCTCTGATCTCTCTCTGTTTCTCTGGTCTCTCTCTGGTCTCTGTCACTATGGTCTCTTTCTAATCTCGTTCCTGTGCTGTGCGTCTCGTTCTTCCTGATGTGTGTTTTGTGTGCGTCTGTGGGGAGCCCCCGGCACACGCCACGCTCAGCGCCTGTTGCCGCGGTGACGGTATATTACCCCCCTGCGGTGACCGAATCGGAGCTGTGGACCCGGATCTACTGCAGAACCACTTATGAAACTCACACAAACACAGGCTTAAAACACTACATTTTGGCTCTGATGAACAGGGAGCTAAGGTCTCTCTTGTCTCTCTCTGGTTTTTCTCTCTGGTCTTTCTCTCTGGTCTCTCTCTGGTCTCTCTCTGGTCTCTTTGGTCCCTCTCTCTTGTCTCTATCTGGTCTCTCTCTCTGGTCTCTCTCTATCTGGTCTCTCTCTCTGGTCTCTCTCTATCTGGTCTCTCTCTCTGGCCTCTCTCTCTGGTGTCTCTCTCTGATCTCTCTCTGGTCTCTCTCTGGTGTCTCTCTCTGGCTTCTCTCTCTGGCCTCTCAATCTGGTCTCTCTCTCTGGTCTCTCTCTGGTGTCTCTCTCTTGTCTCTCTCTCTGGTCTCTCTCTGGTGTCTCTCTCTGGTCTCTCTCTCTGGCCTCTCAATCTGGTCTCTCTCTCTGGTCTCTCAATCTGGTCTCTCTCTCTGGTCTCTCTCTGGTCTCTCTCTGGTGTCTCTCTCTGGTCTCTCTCTGGTGTCTCTCTCTCTGGTCTCTCTGTCTTGTCTCTTTGTGACAGTGTTTCTCTCCTCCACAGACAGGGGGCAGCGCTGGACCCTTCACCCTCAGGAAACAGTGAGTTTGCTTTTGTTTCTCTGTGTGCGTGTGTGTCTACAGCTGTGTATGTGTGTGTGTGTGTGTCTACAGCTATTTGTGTGTGTGCGTGTGTGTCTACAGCTGTGTATGTGTGTGTGTCTACAGCTGTCTCTGTAGACTTGTAGCAAATGCACTCATTTGCAATAAAATTGTAAACGCACAAACATTTTGGCATTTTGTCCCAGGCCAATTAAAACTCTTTGGTCTCAATCTGGTCTCTCTCTCTCTCTTGTCTCTCTCCGATCTCTCTCTGACATCTCTCCGGTCCCTCCCTGCTCTCTCTCTAGTCTCTCTGGTCTCTCTTGCTTGTATCTGAGGAAATGCTCTGGGCGTCCTCAGACTAAAGCTCTCTGCATTGTCATGGTAACCAGAGTATAATGGACTTTCCCATCCTCCTCCTCCTCTTCCTAATGTGAGGTCTATAACACAGGTGTAATGTGAGGTCTGTAACACAGGTGTAATGTGAGGTCTATAACACAGGTGTAATGTGAGGTCTGTAACACAGGTGTAATGTGAGGTCTATAACACAGGTGCAATGTGAGGTCTGTACACAGGTGTAATGTGAGGTCTGTACACAGGTGTAATGTAAGGGTCGGTACACAGGTGTAATGTGAGGTCTGTAACACAGGTGTAATGTGAGGTCTGTAACACAGGTGTAATGTGAGGTCTACACAGGTGTAATGTGAGGTCTGTAACACAAGTGTAATGTGAGGTCTACACAGGTGTAATGTGAGGTCTGTAACACAGGTGTAATGTGAGGTCTGTAACACAGGTGTAATGTGAGGTCTGTAACACAGGTGTAATGTGAGGTCTGTACACAGGTGTAATGTGAGGTCTATAACACAGGTGCAATGTGAGGTCTGTACGCAGATGTAATGTGAGGTCTGTAACACAGGTGCAATGTGAGGTCTGTAACACAGGTGCAATGTGAGGTCTGTAATACAGGTGCAATGTGAGGTCTGTACGCAGATGTAATGTGAGGTCTGTAACACAGGTGCAATGTGAGGTCTGTAACACAGGTGCAATGTGAGGTCTATAACACAGGTGCAATGTGAGGTCTGTACGCAGATGTAATGTGAGGTCTGTAACACAGGTGCAATGTGAGGTCTGTAACACAGGTGCAATGTGAGGTCTGTAACACAGGTGCAATGTGAGGTCTGTAACACAGGTGTAATGTGAGGTCTGTACACAGGTGTAATGTGAGGTCTATAACACAGGTGCAATGTGAGGTCTGTACGCAGATGTAATGTGAGGTCTGTAACACAGGTGCAATGTGAGGTCTGTAACACAGGTGCAATGTGAGGTCTGTAACACAGGTGCAATGTGAGCTCACATTACAACAGCGAGGTGGGCTGTGATTGGCTGACAGGTCTGACATGATGCTTTTGTTCTGTTTCTTTAGACACAAATTAGTCTTTGTTTGAGACACAGAATGTTCAGAGCATTCAAACACAGACTGGAGCAGTCAGGCTCTAAAGCTGGGGATGTGACTTTAAAGCTGGGGGAAGTAACATTAAATATACTTCTGAAATACTATAGTAGAATCGGTATGAATGGCCCTAAACCTCATACTGAATTAAGTCCAGCTCCATCACCTGCCGTCGCCATGGAAACTGCCTCCTGGGTCAGCCAATCATAGGTCTCCGCTAACTCACCTGTTTGAAGAGCCCTACGGGTGATATTCCTTCACAAGTTTGTGTCTCTCCTGGTTCAGTCCTGGTTAAGACCTGGTTTAGACCTGGTTCCATCCTGGTTCGGTCCTGATTTAGACCTGGTTCATTCCTGGTTTCAGACCTGGTCCTGAAATTCTACTGGTTATACGATGATATTGTGGCTTCACCTGCAGGTATAAGCCGGATCCCCTCAGACCTCTGAGGCTAAGCAGGTCAGGGCTTGGATAGTACTGTGATGGGAGACCTCTGGGAACACCAGGTTCCACAGTGGGGCGGCTGCAGCTGCAGCTGTAAAATGCTTACATTAGAATGAGTCTGGTGTGTGTGTGGTTGGTGGTGGTCGGAGGGGCCGATGGCACAGACTGGTTGCCTCGCTTCTGTCAGTGTGCCCCAGGGCAGCTGTGGCTACAGTAGTAGTTTATCACCACCGTGCATGGAGTGCCATGTCAACCACAGAGAGACTAGACACTAGGGGTGTGACGATATATCGCGATATTTTCTCTCGCGATTTGATTATCGATATGCATTTGCCAAGTATCGATATCAATTTACTACTTTTTTTTTGCATTGGTATCATTACTTAATATATGGCTACATTACAAATCTCCATTCTATTTATCATGAAATAAAGAGTATTTTTTCTTTTATTTATGCCATGAATTGGCATATTGTATATTTCTGACCAATATATCAATAATCGTCATATTGTGATAAAATCGTTATCGTAATATCGTTATCGTGATATTATCGTTATCGTGAGCTTTGTATCGTGTATCGTATCGTATCGTGAGGTACCCTTAGGTTCCCACCTCTACTAGACACCAGAGAGAGACTAGACACCAGAGAGAGACCAGAAAGAGACCAGAGATATAGACAGAAAGACCAGAGAAAGACCATAAAAAGACCAAAGAAAGACTAGAGACCAGAGAAAGAGCAGAGCGAGAGACCTGAGAGAGACCAGAAAGATCAGAGAGAGTGACCAGTGAGAGACCAGAGAGAGCAGACCTGAGACTGTAAGTGCAGCGGTTGTGGAGGATTCCTGTGTCGCTCAGAGACTTCAGCTTTTACAGCTCAGTGGAAAGTCACGGCAAAAAAAAATAAAAAAAATAAACTCATTATAATAAGATTTGTTAATTTATCCCATTTATCTGTTTGTGTTTGAATAAAATGTATATATATTTTTCATATAATTTGACTTCAAAAACCATTATTTTACAAAAATAACAAAATATTTGTGTGAAATGCAGAGGAGCCTAGTCATCTATTATTCCATTAAACACATACGTGAGAGAAACCAGAGAGAGAAACCAGAGAGAGACCCCATAGAGACCATAGGGAGACCAGAAAAACCAGAGGGAGAAACCAGAGAGAGACCCCATAGAGACCATAGGGAGACCAGAGAGACCAGAGGGAGAGACCAGAGAGAGACCAGAGAGAGAGAGACTGCACGTGTATTTCAAAACTGCCACATTCTAAATCATGAAATGAAAAGTGAAAACACGGGTAAATAATTGTCGTCTTTGTGATTCTGAAACACTCAAATATTCCGCTGCGATGGTCTCGTTCTCCCTGAAGCCGCATCATTTTAGAAGCCCTCCCCCTCAGTGTGTGTGTGTGTGTGTGTGTGTGTGTGTGTGTGTGTGTGCGTGTGTGTGTCAAGTGTGTTTGCGTGTGTATGTACGTGTGCGTAGCTGCAGTAGTAACAGGTGTAGTGTGAGGCTCCAGTTTGATGCAGTGAGAGGCTGTGTCTCCGC
Source organism: Knipowitschia caucasica (assembly GCA_964034765.1). Taxonomy (NCBI): domain Eukaryota; kingdom Metazoa; phylum Chordata; class Actinopteri; order Gobiiformes; family Gobiidae; genus Knipowitschia; species Knipowitschia caucasica. Next base: position 8,240,730 of record OZ035845.1, on the reverse strand, counting down.
TCTCACACCCAGAGATGAGGCTGTGATCCTGGGCAAAGCCGCGGACTCTACTCCCTCTGGACGTGGATAACAACCAGGGACTTTTATTACTCGTTTAGTCCAAGAAGGAGAGCTCCGACTGGGGAGAGAGTCAGTGGTGAGTGAGCAACAGGCTGGAGACCACTTAAACTGTTCAGACTGGAGCAAGACTAAAGCAGGTCCAAAGCAGGTCTAAAGCAGGTCTAAAACAGATCTAAAGCAGGACTAAAGCAGGTCTAAAGCAGGACTAAAGCAGGTCAAAGGCAAGATTAAAGCAGGACTAAAGCAGGTCTAAAGCAGGACTAAAGCAGGTCTAAGGCAAGACTAAAGCAGGTCTAAGGCAGGTCTAAAGAAGGACTAAAGCAGGTCTAAAGCAGGACTAAAGTAGGTCTAAGGCAGGACTAAAGCAGGTCTAAGGCAGGACTAAAGCAGGACTAAAGCAAGTCTAAGGCAGGTCTAAGGCAGGACTAAGGCAGGACTAAAGCAGGTCTAAGGCAAGACTAAAGCAGGTCTAAGGCAGGTCTAAAGAAGGACTAAAGCAGGTCTAAAGCAGGTCTAAGGCTGGACTAAAGCAGGTCTAAAGAAGGACTAAAGCAGGTCTAAAGCAGGACTAAAGAAGGTCTAAGGCAGGTCTAAAGCAGGTCTAAGGCAGGTCTAAAGAAGGATTAAAGCAGGCCTAAAGCAGGACTAAAGCAAATCTAAAGAAGGTCTAAAGCAGGTCTTGGGCATGTCTTAAGCAGGAAAAAAGCAGGTCTAAAGCAAGTCTAAAGCAGGTCTAAAGCAGGACTAAAAGAGGTCTAAACCTGGTCTAAACCTGGTCTAAATCAAGTCTGTGTGTGATATCTTGGATCCTGCGTCTCTCACATCTGTCTCGTCCAAAACCCAAAATCACACATCTCCACATCGCAGCAGGTGATGAGTGGGCAGTCCTCTTTCTCACAGCCAGAAGGTCCCCTCTGCATGTTCTTCCTGCATCTAGGAAGAACATACAGACGCTTCGGTTTTCCCAGCACCACGTGGAGCTGAACCTGTCTGATCTGTGTCCTCATAGACCACTTTACATTAAATTACATCTGTGTACTGAGGCTAAAGCTGGGTCAGTGAAGCTCAATAGGAAAGTGCTCATAGTGAAGTTTGACTCCTCTCTCTGGCTCCCTTTGACTTTCATGTAAATCAGACTTGGACCTTCAGTATTTTTGACCTCTTTATGCTTATATTCTGTTTAAATGTAGTTGTTTACCTGTTGTTGTTGTTGTTGAGGTTTACCTGTTGTTGCTATTGCAGGCCTGCAGGGGGCAGCGCTGGCAGGCCGTGTCAGTGGAAACGCTGGTCATTGGGAGATGGTCTCCACACAGAAGTGACATCACTGTTCTCTTCAGACCTCCACAGGTGAGACCTAAGACCTGAGACCTCTGATCTCTCTCTGGACTCTCTCTGATTTCTCTATGGATTCTCACCGGTCTCGCTCCGGTTTCTCTTCTATTATGGCCAATAACCGATATTTGCCTTTATCTGTTGATAAAAGTTTGTAAATACTGAATGTAACACTCTTTTTCCAGACTGTATTTTATTTTAGTTAGAAAGGGTGATGCGGGAAAACGCACACAGGAGCTTTTTGTGGCTTAGTATCACTCAGAGTGAAAACTATTTTTAATGCAGTATATGCAGTAGTTATACAAAGAGTAATAGATAAAAATACAGTAAAATAGACAAGAACAAATAGTTACCAATAATAATTTACAGGACATTAAAAACAATATAAATTTAAAATGGCTTTAAAAGTTGTACATTTCATTATATAATAATATTATTGATAAACTTTGTTATATTTATGGTTCCGTAATCGAGTATCCATTAGCAAGCCTGAACATGGATTGAGTGATTGGTTTTACCTGCACTGGCAGATAGGGGAACCTTGCGCTGTTTTCCCCATTGTAATAAACTGCAAGTGAGAAACGCATCCACATCACTCTCGTGGTTTCTTTCCTTATTTCAGGAATGTGTAATTGTTCAGACGCGCAGGAACGGAAAATTGACGCACACTGGAGATAAATACAGCTGAACGTTTCCTCAGGACGCTCGTCCAGCGACCAATAAGAGAGCCGCAAAGTGGTCACGGGGACATTAGTGGTCTGAGCGAGCAGACTGAACATACTGTAAACAGCCAAAACAGGAGCTACACCAGGACTAAAACCAGTGTTGACAATGGGGGACTGTGTGCTTGTGAACATATGCGTTTTCATGCTCCCGTGACTTTATGCAACTGCTTTGAGCGTGTTCGCCGATGCGGAAGTACCGTTTAATAATAAAATAAACGTATGGCGCACCTCCGTGAACACATACATGCTAATTTTTAAAGTCTCTGGAAGGTCTCTGAACACAGAGACCCTGCAGAGCTGCATTATTGGAGAAGAACTTTACACAAAAAGCCGCTAGCTTAACTCCGTTAGCATCAAAGTCCACCCGCTACTTCCGCTAACTTCCGGCGGGCGCCACCGCAGGCCAGGACTTCTGGTCTGAAGACTCCTGCGTCTGAAAATTAGAGAATGTGCGTCTGGTGCGCGAGGCGTCAGCGGTCCAGCGTCAGCGGTCCAGCGTCAGCGGTCCAGCGTCAGCGGTCCAGCGTCAGCGGTCTGAACGCACCTTCACACGTATGCCGTGAACAGTTTGAAGGAGTTCAATTATTTCAATAATGAGGAGGATTAAGCGGCTGTTATAGCGACGACAGTTCTGATCAATAATACAATAAATAAGGCACAAATGTGACCCTTTGTTTTCATTTCGGTGATTTGTTAAAGTGTAAATAATAAAAAGTTTTAAGCTACAGGGGGAAGCGCCGCAGTGTTAAGCTAGCAGCTCAGAATGTATAGGCTGCTTTTAGTTTTCTAAAAGAACACCTTGGTTTGGTTTACTTTAGGCATTTAAAAATGTATTTAACAGTTTTTGGGCAGTTGGGCGGCACGGTGGCTGAGTGGATAGCACTCTCGCCTCTCAGCAAGAAGGTCCTGGGTTCGAATCCCGGTCGGACCAGGGCCTTTCTGAGTGGAGTTTGCATGTTCTCCCCGTGTCTGCGTAGGTTTCCTCCGGGTACTCCGGTTTCCCCTACCACTAAAAATATGTCCAATAGTTCTGGCATGCGCCTCCTGTACCGGCGACCCCGCTCCCATCTCTGTGTGGAGTGAGAGACAAATGCCCATAATTAACAATTGTAAACCGCTTTGAGACTCAGATCTGCAGTGAAAAGGCGGTATATAAATAAAGATTACTTTCCTAAAAATCGATACTCGTTAGATAAACGCATTTTAGCTAAATATTTAGGGTTAGACACGAGCAGTTGCCACAACTGTACACGCCACAGAAAAAGAGCATTTTGACTGTGAATCAGTGAATATTTACATTGTTCTTAATGGGGAGATTTATTTCCTGTCCCTCGCGCCACTCTGTGATGTTAGCTGCAGCCGAGCAATACACATCCGATGCTGATGCCGGTTAAAAAATGATGAACATCGGCTGATATTGATATTTATACCAATATATCGAGCAACCCTACTCTCGGGTCTCTCTCTGGTCTCTCTCTGGTCTCTCTCTCTGGTCTTTCTCTGGTCTCTCTCTGCTCTCTCTCTGGTCTCTCTCTCTGGTCTCACTCTGGTCTCTCTCTGGTCTCTCTCTGGTCTCTCTCTGGTATCTCTCTAGTCTCTCTCTCTGGTCTCTCTCTGCTCTCTCTCTGGTCTCTCTCTCTGGTCTCACTCTGGTCTCTCTCTGGTCTCTCTCTGGTCTCTCTCTGGTATCTCTCTAGTCTCTCTCTCTGGTCTCTCTCTCTGGTCTCTCTCTGGTCTCACTCTGGTCTCTCTCTGGTCTCTCTCTCTGGTCTCACTCTGGTCTCTCTCTGGTCTCTCTCTGGTCTCTCTCTGGTATCTCTCTAGTCTCTCTCTCTGGTCTCTCTCTCTGGTCTCTCTCTGGTCTCACTCTGGTCTCTCTCTGGTCTCTCTCTGGTCTCTCTCTGGTATCTCTCTAGTCTCTCTCTCTGGTCTCTCTCTCTGGTCTCTCTCTGGTCTCTCTCTGGTATCTCTCTGGTATCTCTCTAGTCTCTCTCTCTGGTCTTTCTCTGGATTGCAGTTTTGTTAAAACTCGCCTCAGTCCTTGAAGGCCGCTGCTGTATTACACAGTCCTGCGTTTCCATGGCGATGTATGGAGTCCCAGAGCTGTGTTCTGATTGGTCGCCTTAAGTCGTGACAGGTCTTTGATGTGACCTGGAGACCCACAGAGACGTCAAGTCTGAGGAGAGTCACACTAAACCTCCTCCTGGCCAGTTCAATTCATATCAGTTAAATTCAATGTATCCTTGAATCGTCCTAAATCACAGCATTAGTTATGTCTGGAGACTAAACAAAGTTGTCATTTCTCCAATAAAGATCAGAGAATCAATCAGTTGAAACATGGGAAATGCAAGGATATCAAACACATAGAGACATTGGTCCATAAGGAGCCGAGACCACTGTCCAGAAATGTTGAATGTTGAGTGTCCTGGATCATCAGGGTTCTTAGAGCCTTCTGCATCAGAGAAACAACTCTAAAACACTGTGGGAGAAAAGTGAGAAACCTCAGACCTCAGGGAGAGATCTATTTCCATGGACTGAGGCTGTAGATGTCCTCTCCCTTTTACCTGTGCCCTCAGACGCGCAGCAGCCGTCATGCAGCAGATGCAGAGCCTGCAGCTGACCCCCAGGGGGCGCACTCCTGGCCCCACGTCTCCAAATGCAGCCAAACGTCTTTATCGAAATCTGTCGGACAAACTGCGAGGAAGCTCCGCCTCCTTTGAAGACACGCACTTCTTCGGGAAAACTGAACGTCTACGGAAGGCGTCTGTGAGTACACTGTGCTGGGTCAGCTCTAACCCTCATGAGTCAGCTCTAATCCTCATGAGTCAGCTCTAATCCTCATGTTAGAGTCAGCTCTAATCCTCATGTTAGAGTCAGCTCTAATCCTCATGTTAGAGTTAGCTCTAATCCTCATGTTAGAGTCAGCTCTAATCCTCATGTTAGACTCAGCTCTAATCCTCATGAGTCAGCTCTAATCCTCATGTTAGACTCAGCTCTAATCCTAATGACTCAGCTCTAATCCTCATGTTAGACTCAGCTCTAATCCTCATGACTCAGCTCTAATCCTCATGTTAGACTCAGCTCTAATCCTCATGAGTCAGCTCTAATCCTCATGTTAGACTCAGCTCTAATCCTCATGAGTCAGCTCTAATCCTCATGTTAGACTCAGCTCTAATCCTAATGACTCAGCTCTAATCCTCATGTTAGACTCAGCTCTAATCCTCATGACTCAGCTCTAATCCTCATGTTAGACTCAGCTCTAATCCTCATGAGTCAGCTTTAATCCTCATGTTAGACTCAGCTCTAATCCTCATGAGTCTGTACTTTCATGTATTCAACAGGTGCTTACAAGTCACGATTGTTCCTTCTGTGCGGCGGACATTTTGGATCAATGCTAATGCAGTTAGCGGGCCGTAATCCAGTTAGCATATTTAGCATTGTTAGTAGCTGTGTTTCCTTCACATGTTTTGATCACTGTTGTGAGGAAGGACCAGAAAGAGACCAGAGACAGAGACCAGAAAGAGTAGTAGTAGCAGTATTAATAGTCCAGGGCCTGGTCTCTTTAAAGTGCTACATAAATAAACATGTTCCCTGTGCAGACGATGCAGATCAGTGAGGTCCTGTTGGAGGCCGTGGAGCAGCAGGACCTGGACACGGTTCAGATTCTACTGTTTCAGTTCAGTCCTGAAGAACTGGACCTGAATGCCCCAAACAGTCAAGGACTGACCCCTTTGGACATCTCCATCATGACCAACAACCAGCCCATCAGCAAACTATTGTTGAAGGCAGGAGCCAGGGAGAGTCCCCAGTGTGAGTGTCAATAGGCACACACACACACACACACACACACACACACACACACACACACACACACACACACACACACACACACACACACACACACACACACACACACACACATATACACACAAACACACACAGGTTTAGACCTTGAACAAGTCGACCACAAACGTTCACTCTGTAAATACATTATTTTCCTGGGAACTGTTTTGTCCATCCTCCTGTGGACTCACCACCTGCAGGAGGATCAGTGAGGGGCTGGTGCTCTGTGAACTGGGTGCAGCTCTGGCTGCCACCCCATGACCCAGAAATGGATTAAGGGGAAGAAAATGGATGGCTGTTTTGTCCATGCGACTCTGGTCTCTCTCTGGTCTCTCTCTCTGGTCTCTCCCTGGTCTCGCTCTAGTTTCTCTGGTCTTTCTCTGCTCTCTCTCCCTGGTCTGTCCCCGGTCTCACTTTGGTCTCTCTCTCTGGTCTCTCTCCCTGGTCTCTCTCCCTGGTCTCTGAAAGAGAGATCAGTTAGAGTTACGAGAGAGAGAACAGCTCTCCCTATTCTAGCTGGTCTCCCTGGTCTCTCTTCTGGTCTCTTTCTGTTCTCTCTCTCTAGTCTCTCTCCCTGGTCTCTCACACATGGTTTCTCCTCAGTCTCCTCGGTGGAGTGCAGGGACCAGCTGCTGTCGTCTCTGGTGCAGGAGTCGGAGCAGAGGGCAGCAGACCTGTCGGCTCAGGCCCAGAGAGAAGGTCTATCTCTGGAGGAACGTGAGAAGAACCAGACCCTGAGGAGCTGGGAGTGGAGGAGCAGGCTCTACGCGCGCATGAGGGCGGGTTTCCAGGGCACGCGTGAGTGAAAGCTGAGGGGGCGGGGCTACAGCCTGAGTGACAGCTGAGGGGACAGGGCACGTGTTGCTTTTTACTTTGTACACTCACGATTGTGTGTCCTCCTCTGACTCAAACTTGATCATCAAATATGCTGATGACACCACCATCATCGGTCTCATCAGTAACAATGATGAATCCTCTTATAGAGCAGAGATACAAAATGTGGTTCAGTGGAGTAAAACTAACAACCTCCAGTTGAACGCATCCAAAACATGTGAACTGGTCTACGACTTCAGTCGCAATAGTTCTCATTTGCCTGTCGTAATCGACAACTCCCAGGTGCAGATCGTAGAGGAGTGCAAGTTTCTGGGTTTAACTCTGTCTAACGACCTGAAATGGGTTAAAAACACTGACCGAGTCGTTAAGAAAGCTCGTCAGCGTCTCTACTTTCTGCGTAAACTTAGAGAATTTACCACTAACTCTAAGATTCTGCTTAACTTTTATCGCTGCACCATTGAGAGTTTACTTGTTGGTTCTGTGTCTGTGTGTTTTGGAAACATCACAGATAAAGAAAAGAGCTTTAAACAAGGTGCTCCGCTCTGCAAAGAGGACCGTGGGCTGTGAGCTTCCTGTTCTGGAGGTTCTTTATAAATCCAGACTTTTAAACAAAGCTCTTAGGATTGTCAATGACTCTTCTGGCCACCCTGGGAAAGCCATGTTCCAGCTTCTTCCCTCTGGCAGGAGAAATCGCTCTCTGAGATGCAGGACATCTCGTTACGCTAACAGTTTTTATCCACAAGCTGTTATCAGTGTGAACAGAGCACTTTAATGATTTGCACTTGTTTTGAACTGTTTTAGTCGATCGATTTCACAGTGACTTTTGTTTACTGTTTTGTTTTATTTTTGTCTTGTAATGTTGTTTTATGTCTGTATTTGTCTGTGCACACTGGAGACTTTTTGCAAATGTATTCCAATGTGGTTTTTTTACTGCAAATGGCAAATAAACTGAATCTGAATCTGAATCTGAGTGACAGCTGAGGAGGCGGGACAACAGCACAAAGAGAGTCAGATAAAGGCAGGGCAGCATCATACTGTGGGGCTGCTTTTCTTCAGCAGGGACAGGGAACATTGTCAGAGCTTCCCGGTCTGACCTCTGACCATGGTCTGTTGCAGGTCCTCCAGAAGCCCCATCGATGATGCGTCTGACAGTGAGCAGCAGCTCCACCCTGACTGTGAGTTTCCAGGAGCCACAGGGTCTAAACTGTGCTGTGGTCACCAAGTATAAAGGTAAGTATAGTACTCGAGTACTGCAGTACCAGTGACGTGCGGTGAGGTTGGTGATTGGTGAGGCACTAACTTCAGCCCAATCAGATGTACATATATATATCATATAAATCAACACGACCTATAGAGCGGCTTATTCACAATTTGTTTGGCTAAGCAGAATATGTTTCATGCCCGCATTGTTTGTTCATACAAAACGCAAAAGTATGTAAAAAGCACATTTCAGAGTGTCTTATGGGTCTTACCTTAAACATAAACTGCACAAACCACTTCAGTTCAGACCAGTTTCATGTTTAAGTCCAGATAATAGTTTCATGTAATCCTCCATTTGGAAATAAGTCCAATGAGTTTTAAAAAGTAAAACAAAACGGGTCTCTCCTCCATAAACGCCTCTCGTGTTTTGCTAGCAGCAGCCTCTCGGGTGCATCCAATTTCTAATATCAACCTTACCCTTCACTTCTCTTCCTTATCATTCATATCATCATTAGAAGCATAAAATTACCCTAAGTGCATTTTAAATTATCTAAAAATGTGTTATGTATGTTAGCCAAACCTGTAGCTGCCCTTAGCAGGAGAACAAGAAAGGGGCTTTCTGATGAAATTGGATGCAGTCGAATTCTGCGCTCACATGCGCCCCCCTGAGGCTGGCCTCACTTGGTGATATTACAAGCTGTGGTTGAGCGCGATTAAGACCCATATTTGTTGTCAAAAATGTGGATTGTAAATGAAATATGAAGAGAAAACATTTCAATAGCAGCACACGGGCCTCTCCCCCAGTGAGCTATCGGCTTTTACGTCTCTCAAGTGAGGCTCGGCTCACAGCACCACTCTGTCAAATAGGTAAAATAAATTAAATAAGGAAAAGTTACATTGAATTAATACGAAAGCACAAATCACTTGATATAATGACCGAATATTATTGTTTCCATTTTATTCTTTTTTCTTTCCATAATCTTAGGTGAGGCCGGGCCTCACCTGCCTCATCTGATTGCACGTCACTGTGTAGTACTAAAGTACTACTACACTACTGGTCTCTCTCTCTGGTCTCTCTCTGGTCCTGGTCCTGGTTTCAGACCTGGTCCTGATCTTGGGCTTGGCCCTAGGCTTGACCTTAAACCTGGCACTGGCCCTGGTCCTGGTCTCAATTCTGGTCTAATTTCTGGTCCTGGCCCTGGTCTCAGTCCTGGTCTCACTCCGTTCTCTCCTCAGTCCAGTGGAGCTGTCTTCAGGACTTCTCTCTTGTCGCTGGTGAAACTGTTCTGGAAAACCTTCAGAGTCTGAGGTTCTGCATCACTGGCCTCACCACGGTAATACTCACCCCCTCCTCCTCTGTTGTGTCTTCCTCATGTGTCCTCCCCTGACCTCCGCCTCGTCCTCCCCCTCTGTCCTCCCCTTCTGTCCTCACCCCCCTCCCTCTCTGACCTCCTCCTCATGTCTTCACCATGGCTCTATAACAATAACTGGATAGAGTATTACTAGCTTATAGCTGTCCCACCCATTGGCACAGGGGGCGCCTGTGGTACTGCAGACTAAATTCACGTGGGCTACCCAGAAATTTTCCCCATAAATCCCAATGTAAACTAAACCAGCTTTCATAAAGATTGGATTTTGTGGGGATTTTAGTGTCCCTTGTCATCCTGAATTTGTTTTTCTTCTTAAATCCTTCGGTTTAAGAAGAAAACTCTGCTCTTTTCCTTCCCGCTCTGGCTCCGCTCTGCTGCTGCTCTGATCAGCAGCTCTGATTGGTCAGAACACGGCCGAGCCCCTCTGTGCACGTGCATAAGAGCCACACACACGTATTTGGCGCAACGCATTATGGGAGCTCGTCCACTGCGCAGAACCGGGAGGACCAGACGATGCCCAAATATAGGCGAGTTCCGCTAATATGTCAGCACTCGCGATGTACCATTCCTACCTACTGAGCACAAGCCATTCATTTGAATAGGGCGCAATCTTGGATCACCAGGGGTTGGTCTTCATCCCTTACCGTCTCTGCCTTCAAACTCCCTAAACAACATACATGTGAAAACTAGATCAGGATCCCAGGTTTTAATAAACACAGATGTTTGTTTTTCAGGGTCAAGTTTATTTTGTTCGAGTTTCTGCGTTTAACATGAAAGGCTGGGGTCCTCCTGCCACCGCCCAACCTCCAGGAGCAGCTCCATCTAGTGAGTACTGCTGCTGCTGCTGCTGTTGCTACTGCTGCTGCTAATTCCGAGACTACATGTGAACAGAGTACCACAAGAGATTTGTTCTGGGCCCATAAATATTCACAGATGTATCACTGCTTGGTAGTAATAGTGGTATTCCTGTGTAGTAATAGTACTCCTGTGTTTTCAGACTGGAGAGACTGCGACGGCCGCGAGCAGAAGCGCAGAAGTCAGACTGACGCCATGGAGAAACTTCTACTGCAAGTCCAGAGTACACACTCCGAGTACTGCAGCGGGGGTGAGGAGTGTACTACTACTATCTCTGCTACTAGTGTCTCTCTGGTCATTCTCTGGTCATTCTCTGGTCATTCTCTGGCTCTACAACTGGTTTTCTGGTTGCAGATGTGAAGCTTCAAAACTCGAGGAAACAGTCCGTGTCCCGGAGTCTGAAACATCTTTTCAGCAACAACAAGTTCATCAAGACACTCAAGAGGTCAGAGGTCATGTGATGTCACATGACCAAACGAGTGTGGTTTCACATCATGGTAGAGCATAGCTGAAACATCTCTCCTGTTATCAGCAGTGCTCCTCCTCTCTTACTCCTCCCCTTTCATTCCTCCTTTCCTCCTGCCTCACTCCTCCTCTCTGACTCCTCCTCCTGTCTTCCAGAGGAGTGTACCTGGCCACAGTGCTGTTCCACAGAGACTGTCTCCTCCTCACGGCTGAGGACCATGTTCCCATTGTGGAGGTGGACGACAGCTTCGGCAGCTCGCTCCTGCAGGACTTCCTTTGGTTCACCAAGGTTTGTGGACTCCTGTCCCGTTCCTCTCAGATGTCTGTTAAAGCTTTACTTTTGTCCCGTTCCTCTCAGATGTCTATTAAAGCTTTACTTTTGTCCCGTTCCTCTCAGATGTCTATTAAAGCTTTACTTTTGTCCCGTTCCTCTCAGATGTCTGTTAAAGCTTTACTTTTGTCCCGTTCCTCTCAGATGTCTGTTAAAGCTTTACTTTTGTCCCGTTCCTCTCAGATGTCTGTTAAAGCTTTACTTTTGTCCATTCCTCTCAGATGTCTGTTAAAGCTTTACTTTTGTCCATTCCTCTCAGATGTCTTGCATGTGGGAAGATGTGCGGTGGCTGAGGCAGAGTATGTCTGTTTCCATGTCGTCGTCTTCAACTCTTCAAACACGACACAAGATGCTGACGGCAGCTGCTCACATGCAGGTACTGGTACTGTACTACTGTACTACTGTAGTACTGTACTACAATAGTACAGTAGTACCACAGTAGTAGTAGTGTTGAATGCTCTCCCTCCGCAGAGCTTGCTGGGCACACATAACCTTGGTCGTGCGCACTATGAGCCCATTAAGGATCGTCATGGTAACGTGCTGCTGGTCACCGTGCGGGAGGCGGAGTCTCAGAGCTCCGCCCTCAACGGGAAGTGGACCTCGGTCACCAAACTCCAGAGTCAGAGGAAGAGTCTGTCTACACCTGAGGAACCATATGCACTGGACATCCTCATCATCACCATGCAGGTACTACAGGTACTACAGGTAGTACAGGTACTACAGGTACAGGTACTGCAGAGTCAGAGGAAGAGTCTGTCTACACCTGAGGAACCATATGCACTGGACAACCATGTAGGTACTAAAGGTACAGCCACAACAAGTACTACAGTTACTATAATTCGATTTGACCGTCCCCTCCTCTCCTCCTCTCTGTAGACCTAGAGTTGACCCTCTCCTCCTCACCTCCTCTCTGTAGACCTGGACTTGACCCTCTCCTCTTCTTTGTAGGACCTTCTCTCGTACCATCGTCGCAGCTGCTATCGTCTCTCTTCTGGTCTGTACCTGGGGTACCTGAAGCTGAGCTCCTCTGTGGATCAGATCAGAGTCCTGGTGTCTCAGAGGACTCCCAACATGCTCCCCCACGTGAGGGTCCGAGATAACAGCAACGTGTCCAGGTGAGCTACTGCTACTACTGCTGCTGCGACTACTGCTACTACTGCTGCTACTGCTACTGCTGCTGTTACTTTTACTACTGCTGCTTCTGATACTGCTGCTGCTACTACTACTGGTGCAACTGATGCTAATACTGCTCTTGTGTTTTCAGGGAGGAGTGGGAATGGATCCAGAGATTGGCTGCTTCCTCGTCCAGCGCAGCTGTGATTGGTGGAGAAGCTCAGGAGGCGGGACTTGCAACTCAAAGAAACACCCCTATGCTTTACTACGAACTTCAAACAGCGATAAAAGCTTTACTAAAGATCCTCAACCTACAACCGAGTCAGGTCTGTGCAGAGATGAGCCGGGCCAAACAAGGTCTGTGCAGAGGCGAGCCCATGGATCTATAATACTATCTGGACAGGGTATTACCAGTGGGGGAGGGTCCCAGCTCAAAATTGGCCAAAATGACGTGCGCTGACATGCTTGCAATACCACCCCGGGCCGATGGGGGTGGACCCAGAAGTAGAATTAGCCAATGCTAACATATAGCATTGGCAGACCTCTCAAAAACGTCTTTCCAGGATGGACCAAAAGTTGGCTCTTGGCCCAAAGCTCCGTTCCACATGTGTGTCAATGCTGAGGGGGGTGAATATTTTTTGGTCCACTCTAGTTTACTTGCTGTGAATTTTTGAAGTCTCTCGTTCAAATGAATGGAGTTGCGCCGGCTGACGCATGCGCAGATGCGTTTTTTCACAATTTTCTTGTGGGCGGGACCACTTTTGGATAGCTCCCGAGTAGAGCACATTTTTTGGCCCATTAGTTAGAACGGCGGAGATAGGCGTGACTCTGTCCGTTAATATGGGTATTACTAGCTTATAGCTGTCCCACTGTAGTGCTGCAGACTAAAGTCTTGTGGGCGACCCAGAATAGTGTCCCGTAGAACTCACTGTAAACTAAAACAGCTCGACCTCAGCTGACAGAGAACCTACAGATTTCATAATGATCGGATTTTGTGGAGATTTTAGTGTACCTTGTCATCCTTGTTAAATACTTCGGTTTTCTATAAATCTACACTTTAATGCAACAAACTTAGCTTGTTTGTCTCCCGCTCCACTCTGATCACCAGCCGCTGATTGGCCAAGCCCCTCTGTGCACATGCATTAAGCGGCGTTCACACCGGACTCAACTTCCACTTCAAAAGCGTAAGGTTTGCATTGAAAATGAATGGTGAAGCGCGTCAGGTGACGCGAGGGGCCCGGTGTCATTTGACGCGCATCAAAAGTTTCAAAAGATCCAAGCGTTATGTGCGTCACTTGAAGCTTTTGACGCGCGTAACGCTCGTGTCTCTTTCTGCGTCAAAAATCCCTTGACGCCAAAGTTGAGAAAAGCTGAGCTTTTCGAGCTTGACACCGGGCTTCAACCAATCAGGGGATGAGGAGAAGCAGCAGCAGCAGCAGGGCTGTCATGGAAAGAAGTCATGTAGCTGGTGCTGCTGTTTTTTTATTGTCATTATTGTAATTAGTAATATTATATGTATAAATAGTAACATTCTTAATAAGGAAGTAACAAAATCAATGTACACATGCTGTGAAGTAAAAGTAATTTATTTAATAACAAAACAAGCTGAGGCGGGGGCGAGACGAGCTCTAGGCGAGGGCGAGGCGGGGTGCGAGTACTCAAACTGGGCGAGTGACATGCGGAAGTACCGCTGAAAACTAAACTCATCCGTACGCAGCTCCTGGAGTAAATGGTGAAACTCAGCAAACACTGCAGCCTAAAGTCTGTGGTGAACCCAGAACACGTTTTATAGAAACCCTACGACAACGTTGTTTGGCTTTATATAACAACTAAAGGCTCGCTGCTCTCGGGAAATTGTCTCTGGACTATACCGGCAATGGAGAAGCTCCTCCAAGTGACGCGTCAGGCGCGTCACTTGGAGGAGCTTCAAGCACCAAAATGTCAACAACAAAAAACGGCGTTGAAAGCGTTCTGAAGCTTTTGGTCTGAACGCACTTTTAGAGTCACACACGCGTATTTGGCGGCCTGTGCAGAGGCGAGCGTAGGTTTTATCTGCGTAGGTTTCCTCCGGGTGCATGGGGGAGGGCACCATGAGTAAGCATGGTGCCCTCCCCCCATGCACCTCCTCCTTCTCTCTCCTCAAACCTGTGGGTTCAGACTCCTCCATCAGGAGGAGATGCTTACTCATGGTGCCCTCCTCCTTCTCTCCTCAGACCTGTGGGTTCAGACTCCTCCATCAGGAGGAGATGCTTACTCATGGTGCCCTCCTCCTTCTCTCCTCAGACCTGTGGGTTCAGACTCCTCCATCAGGAGGAGATGCTTACTCATGGTGCCCTCCTCCTTCTCTCCTCAGACCTGTGGGTTCAGACTCCTCCATCAGGAGGAGATGCTTACTCATGGTGCCCTCCTCCTTCTCTCCTCAGACCTGTGGGTTCAGACTCCTCCATCAGGAGGAGATGCTTACTCATGGTGCCCTCCTCCTTCTCTCCTCAGACCTGTGGGTTCAGACTCCTCCATCAGGAGGAGATGCTTACTCATGGTGCCCTCCTCCTTCTCTCCTCAGACCTGTGGGTTCAGACTCCTCCATCAGGAGGAGATGCTTACTCATGGTGCCCTCCTCCTTCTCTCCTCAGACCTGTGGGTTCAGACTCCTCCATCAGGAGGAGATGCTTACTCATGGTGCCCTCCTCCTTCTCTCCTCAGACCTGTGGGTTCAGACTCTTCCATCAGGAGGTGGTGGAGCTCGGTCATGGCGTCTCATTCTTGCTCCTCCTGCCGGCAGCTGACGATGTGTGTTCTGCTCCAGGACAAACTCCTCTCTGCCCACGGTCTGGGTTCCTCCACCTGCCCCTGCAAATGTTTGAACTAGGTACCTTTAGTTCTGCTTTTGTCTTGCTTTGGACATGCTTTAGTCCAGCTTTAGACCTGCTTTAGACCTACTTTAGACCTGCTTTGGTCCTGCTTTAGACCTGCTTTAATCCTGCTTTAGACATGCTTTAGACCTGCTTTGGTCCTGCTTTAGACCTGCTTTAGACCTGCTTTAGACCTGCTTTAGGGCGAGAGTGGCTTAGTTGGTAGAGCATTGGCCTTTGGGCCTGAAGGTCGTGGGTTCGAGCCCACCGTAAGACTTACTTCACGACTCCCACTGATGACTGCTGTCGTTGTGTCCTTGGGCAAGACACTTAACCCCACTTTGCCCAAAGCCCCCACTGAAAGATCTCAGCTCCTGTGGACTCACCACCTGCAGGAGGATCAGTGAGGGGCTGGTGCTCTGTGTACTGGGTGCAGCTCTGACTGCCACCCCATGACCCAGAAATGGATTAAGGGGAAGAAAATGGATGGATGGATGGATAGACCTGCTTTAGACCTGCTTAAGTCCTGCTTAAGTCCTGCTTTAGTCCTGTTTTAGACCTGCTTTAGTCCTGTGCAATCCTGGTTAAGTCTTGTGTCCACAGTCCACCTGTCCTCGTATAAGGAGCGCCTCCTCAGTCTGTACTGTCGGATTTCCTCGGTCCTGGACCTAGACCTCCTCCTCACACAGCAGAGTTTGAGAGAAGCCATCACTGATACTGAGGTCTGCATCTCCAAGAGAAGGAGCCAGACCATCCAGGACTACAACCAGGTGAGCCAGGCCATCAGGACTACAATCAGATGAGACCACACCAGGGTGTAGAGCAGTGGTTCTTAACCTGGGTTAAATGCGTACCTCTGAGCCTGTGCTGCAGAGGTACGGACACACACAGATGCAACACTGTTTTGGAGCGTGTATCAAAACAGCCGTAAACAGCGTGACAATGTCTCGGACTCTGCATCACTGCTTTGCTGTGTTTGCTGTGTCAGTGTGTCGAAGCGGTTCATTGGTTCGATGCACTTGAAACAGTCTCAGGCTCAGAGCGCTACGGGGCTTCATATGTCCAGTTATTACTAAGAAGTCCTGGATTTTTTAATACCATTTGTTACAACATATCTTTGCAAGCAATCCTTTTCAAGGATGCTGGACATAAAAACAAAGAAAAGGAACAGACTTTGCTGTGAAAATGACATGAGAGTGACACTTGCCAAAGAAAGGCATATTTGAACTGGTCTCTCAAAGGCAACAGCAGAAGTCACACTCATTGTGTTGGTTTTATTCTATGTATGAACCAGGTGATGTTCATGCACGGCTCATCATTTTCTGCACCACTAAAGACATATGTCTTGTAAAAACACCATTTATTTTTTGAGGGCTTAGGTGAATGCTCATATATAACTGGTGGGGTTCTGTCCCTCCAACAAGCTTTAGAACCACTGATCTAGAGAGAAACCAGGGACCAGACCAGACCAGACCAGAGAAGGTGTCTCTTTGGTCTAAGTCTCCTTCTCTCCTCTTGCTCCTATCTTCCTCCTGCTCCTCCTCCTCCTCTCTCTACAGCAGTTGGAGGAGATGCGCAGAGACCTCCGGTGGCTGACTGAGGCATTGCAGTTTGCTCGGTACAAACAACCGAGAGGAGGAGTCCCTGTACTGGCCCTGTTGCCCTCCCACTCGGACCTCCCTCATAAGAGTGGCTCCACCTCCTCCACCATCGACTCCTCCATCACCTCCTCCCCTGAGCTAAGGCAAAGACAGCCCCCCAGTGGTAAGTTTGAGCCACTCACAGGAGAGAGAGGAGAGAAGAGAGAGACAGGAGAGGGGGTGGAAGGGGGAGAGAGGAGTAAAGAGAGAAAGGAGAGGTGAGAGGAGAAAAGAGGAGAAAGGTGAGAGAGGAAAGAGCGGGGAGAGAGAGGTCAGAGAGGTCCATCATCTTCATCTAAAAGACATTCACCTCCTCTTTCACCTCCTCTTCTGCAGACACTGTGTGCTCTGATGAAGACTGCTCCTCCGAAGTCTTTCTCCCCACAGACAGTGACTATGACTCCAGTGAGGCCCTGAGCCCCCGCCTCTCCCTCTGCTCCCCCCCCTCCCCCCACACAGAGCCTCTCCGGAGACAGGCACTAGGGGGCAGCGCTCCAGACAGACTCAGGTGAGAGTCACAAAAACGTCAACAGGAGAGCGAATGGGAGGGGCCAATGGGAGGGGCCAATCATGTAATTTTGGTGTTCTGGTCTAGTTCTGACATTTATGTGTTTTTAGCCTCTGTCACAACTTTACTATTTTTTTGTTTCCAGGTGCAGCATATCACACTCTGACCTCTCCCCCTCCCTCCCCCTCTCCCCCTCCCTCCCTCTCTCTCCCTCCCTCCCTCTCTCTCCCTCCCTCCCTCTCTCTCCTGCCATCAGTGAAGCCTCCTCATCACTGCAGCTGCTGTCTCTGTCCGTGCCCAGACCAGAGATCGGACCAGAGACCAGACCAGAGATCAGACCGGAGACCGGACCAGAGACCAAAGCAGAGACCAAACCAGGTCCCAGACCCTTGCCCAAACCAGTCAGTGCTCCGTCCAAACGTAAGCTGCTCTCGCGCTCCACCAGAGGGCAGTACTTCAGTGGACCTCAGCGATGGATCAGAGCACAGAACAGAGAGACCAGTCTGTCTGAAGGAGTCTACACGCGGAGCAAGGAGGAGGTGCACACAGGTATGAGTCTGAGGCAATCTACACCAAACGCAAGGAGGTGCACACAGGTACAGGTCAGAGGCAGTCTAAACCAGGAGCAAGGAGGAGGTGCACTCAGGTACGAGTCTGAGGCACTCTACACCAGGAACAAGCAGGAAGTTCTGACATGTACAAGTCTGAGGGAGTCTACACCAGGAGTAAGGAGTAAGGAGGAGGTGCACACAGGTACGAGTCTGAGGGAGTCAACACCAGGAGCATGAAGGAGGTGACAGGTACAAGTCTTAGGGGAAAGGAGACAGAGTGTACATCAGGAGGAGGAGTTTGATTGACACCTGTCTTTAATCTTGTCTTGTTTATTTGCAGGGGATACATTCATAAGCCATGCCTCTTGCGTCCTTGAGAAACGCCGCCGCGAGCCCCACCCACACGTGCGGCGCATCTTCACCGACGCTACAACAACAGAGACCTGTGACATCACCACTGACATCACCAGTGACATCACTGCTGAGCTTGGGGGGAGGGGTTTCACTTTGGGGGCTGGGCCTGAGCAGGAAGTGGATTCAGACGAACAAACAAACGCTCAGGTGCAAGAGATCCTCAGCAGCACTTTATGAAAAGAAGCTAACGGAGGCTAGCAGTGGCTAACATAAGCTAAAGGAAGCTAGCAGCATCCAACAGGAGCTAACAACGACTAAGACGTCACAACTCCAGCGGCCATTTTGAGAAGTTAACAGCCTCAGCCACATCTGCCGCAAGTCTTGAGTTTACCGTGCAGAGACTATGCATTCAAAGTATTTATTTAAGTATATTGTTCGAGTTTGTATGCAACGGCAGCTTAAGAAACACAAGACTTTGAATATTTATGGAACTCAGTTCTGTCCCCACTTGCAAAAATGCCAGTATTACATGCTCCAGTCCTGTTTCAGTCCAGGTCTAGTCTTGGCTCAGTCCTGGTTCAGTCCTTCCGGCTCAGACTGTTTGACAGAGAAATTCCACTGTTACATGAATAAAGTTTAAATGTTTATGAGTCAAACAGGAATCTGTTGTTTGTCATAAATACACACACATACATATACACACACTTAAACAAACAGAGAGACACATAGACGGACGCAGAATAAATGTGATTAAATTAATTCCTATCCCCTACGGACCAATGACCCCTACTACTCCTCTGGTATTTCTCTCGTCTCTCTCCTGTCTCTCTGGCTTTCTCGCGTCCGCCTGACTACGGTGGCCGCGTGGGGTCTGGCTCAAACGCAGACATGGAGGGCGTCACGGTGGGACAGGTTTTTGACGCCGAGTGCATCCTGAGCAAACGGCCCAGAAAGGTACCTCCAAACCCGGCTACGCACACAGCCATAGCCCTCCCCCCGTCCTCTGCGCCCTGCCCTCGCTAAACGTGTGCTCTCTGTCCGCAGGGGAAGTTCGAATACCTGGTGAAGTGGCGCGGATGGTCCTCCAAGTGAGTGCTGACCCTGGATGTAGCATTAGCGTTAGCATTAGCGTTAGCATTAGCTCCGCAGCATCAAAACAAACGGAAAGGCCGTGGTTATCTCCTGTTTATTTACCCATTTTTGCTCTTGTCTTTGCATAAAGCACCGGAGATATGCGTGAGGTGTTTACGCGTTGATTTTTTTGTAAAATACTTAAATGATAGGTTTTCTGTGTAAAGTTTTGGCTGATGTTGGGATCACATCAGCTGAATGTTCAGAACCCGCTCTGTATTTTGTTGTAAATCATGTATTAAGTTTACAATTCGTGCTCAATTTGCTCTTTATATCCATTCCTCTGCATAAGCTTCCCTTCTGTTAACTTTTGGTATTTATAACGGTTAATATACTTCATGTCTTGGGTGTGTAATTTTCAAACCACATAGACTGCATATAGATGGACAATGCTAACACGCTAGCTCAATGAATACAATAACCAGGACCGACACCGTGCATAGGTTAAAGGTGGGGTCCGTAACTTTCAGACCACAAATAGAACTCCATGTCTCCATCGCTCTAAAACGGAGACCTCAACCTCAAAAATACTAGAAATAGATAGATAGATAAACTTTATTTGCGGACTCGAGGTCCAAAGACACAAGACAAGAAAACAAATAAATAAAATAAAATACACAACAGACAATAAAAACCTCTAATCTTTCAAGAGGCAGGCATACCAGTGTTTCCAAAGCAGCGATGTGTATCGCACCTCGCTGCACACAACACTGGACAATAAAATAATCACCGAATTTTTTGAATCATTCAGCCGACATATAAACTTAAACATCAGATTTCTCAGGACAGCTTGCAAAGTGTTTACTCTATTTGACACAAAGAGATCACTGGCTCTAGTCCATCGGGGCTTTTTTAATAAAATTCTCAACGCATCGTTGTAAGCAACTGTAAGTTGTAAATAGTTCTAGTATTTTTGAGGTTGAGGTCTCCGTCCTGGTCTATTTTTCACATGTATCTCTGGCTTGTCACATCTTAAAGGTATATAGGAAAATGTTGTACTTCTGGGTGGATAATAGACTATTGGTCCTCCCAAGAGAGTTCTGTTCAAAAAGTGGAGATGGTGGTTCTTTCCTAATATTTGGGGAAATCGTCCTAATATACCTTTTTTTTAAGATCAGCTTTTTCAGACAGAAAAGTGAAACAGAGAGGACCACTCTCACTCAGCCAATCAACTCTCAGCCCAAAGAGTCAGATAGTGCTTGCATTGAGTTGCTGTGCGCACTGCCTCTCCCGCACATGCTGTTCCTCGCACATACATGCGTAACCAGTGACACAGCATTGAAACACGACAACTATGTTTCCACGAACACAAATTGCCGCGTGTTTTTGACTCAGGCAGGTTATACATAATCTATTTTTTCAGGAAAACAACCAAATGTGATGTATTCTAACATTTTAACCCAATAACACCATTAGAATTTAAATATTTCAATATACAATGTGTTTAACTTTATAGTTGATCCAGTTTTGGTTCAATCTAAACAATAAATGCATTTTGTTTTCAGAAAAACAAACCAGAAAAAACATATTAGAATTCCTTCATAATGTAAAAAACTATTATAAGAAAATCTCCTATTGTTTCGGCCCCCAACCAGTTCCCTAGATTTTTTTAATCGGCCCCTGACCAAAATGAGTGTGACACCCCGCATTAAGGCCTGACACAGCTGGTAAAACAGACCTGTAAAACCTGAGGCCGACTTCAGAACCACCTCCAAAACCTGAAGTTTTCCTGAAATTCAACGTCTACTAAATGATTGACATCTCGGCCTCTGTAGCAGATAGAAACATCATTTCAAAAGTATTTGAGAGCTGATACTTGTGGCTGTCAATAAGAATGGAATGTATTATAAACCTTCAGTATAATAACACAAAACATAAACAACTTCCACACAGGAAAGGTAATAAAGGAAAGGTAAGTCAAAAACAGCTTGGCAAAAAAGTGGCACTAACTATGGAAAAAAATATTCCACTCTCAGCCCAAAATGTCAAATAATGACTCACAGGGCTCTTTCTTAAGTAAGCAAAATAAAAAACAACTGTTGTGGTTTGTTTTGTTTGATTTGTTCACAACATTTTACTTTTGTGCACAAAAAACATGTACAGTGCCTTGCGAAAGTAATCGGCCCCCTTGAACCTTTCAACATTTCGCCACATTTCAGGCTTCAAACATAAAGATATAAAATTTAATTTTTTTGTCATGAATCAACAACAAGTGGGACACAATCGTGAAGTGGAACGAAATTTGTTGGATAATTTAAACTTTTTTTAACAAATAAAAAACTGAAAAGTGGGGCGTGCAATATTATTCGGCCCCTTTACTTTCAGTGCAGCAAACTCACTCCAGAAGTTCAGTGAGGATCTTTGAATGATCCAATGTTGTCCTAAATGACTGATGATGATAAATAGAATGCACCTGTCTGTAATCAAGTCTCCGCATAAATGCACCTGCTCTTTGATAGTCTCAGGGTTCTGTTTAAAGCGCAGAGAGAACCATGAAGACAAAGGAACACACCAGGCAGGTCCGAGATACTGTTCTGGAGAAGTTTAAAGCCGGATTTAGATACAAAAAGATTTCCCAAGCTTTAAACATCTCAAGGAGCACTGTGCAAGCAATTATATTGAAATGGAAGGAGTATCAGACCACTGCAAATCTCCAAATCCCCACTGCAAATCTCCAAATCCCTCCAAACTTTCATCTCAAACAAGGAGAAGACTGATCAGAGATGCAGCCAAGAGGCCCATGATCACTCTGGATGAACTGCAGATAACTACAGCTGAGGTGGGGATGGTGTGTTCAGGGTGATGAGCTGTGTTGCTTTTACGCCAAACATATGGTAAGTAAGTAAGCTTTTATTTATATACCGCCTTTCACAGACCAGAGTCACAAAGCGGTTTACAATTGTTAATTTTTGGGCATTTGTCTCTCACTCCATACAGAGATGGGAGCGGGGTCGCCGAACAGGAGGCACATGCCAGACCTATTGTACATATTTTTAGTGGTAGGGGAAACCGGAGTACCCGGAGGAAACCTACGCAGACACGGGGAGAACATGCAAACTCCACTCAGAAAGGCCCTGGTCCGGCCGGGATTCGAACCCAGGACCTTCTTGCTGAGAGGCGAGAGTGCTATCCACTCAGCCACCGTGCCGCCTGGTTTTGCATTGTGCCCAAAAAGTTTGATTTTGGTTTCATCTGACCAGAGCACCTTCTTCCACATGTTTGGTGTGTCTCCCAGGTGGCTTGTGGAAAACTTTAAACGAGACTTTTTATGGATATCTTTGAGAAATAGCTTTCTTCTTGCCACTCTTCCATAAAGGCCAGGGGCCGTATTCCTAAAGATTCTGAGAGTCCTCTCAGAGAGCTCTTATCTTAACCTAAAAACTCCTAGCTAGGAGTCTTAGCTTAAAAGTTATTCCAGAATTCCATGGCTGTGGTATTTATAGACTTATAAGGAAGTAAGGAAACAATATTAATATAAACATATTATACATACACTGTACAAATCAAGTACAAGGGAGCTTAAAAGTCTTATCCTCTCCCACTCCTTTTTGAGCTGAATTGTTGTTAATAAAACAAAACTGTATATTTGTACTTCTATTCTGTTGTTGTTTTGTTTGTTTTTGTCCTTTTTTCTTGTTTGCCATGGCTCAAAATAAAGTATTCATTCATTTGTACTGAATGTGTGACAATTTAGGACCACTTTTTCCTCTCTTTCAACTTTTACCATTTCTACTTACTTTTGTGTAACAAAGGTAAAATGGATGAGGTGTTATTGCTGACCAGCCAATAAGAAGCTGGTCACATGATTGACTTTTAAATATACCACAAACATGATTCCTGCTTGAATCTGTAGCGTTTCACTGATTCACTGTCATCCAGTGTATAGAATCTTTCTCCTGTCTCCACCGTCCACCATTTTGAGCTCTTAGGGAACTTTTAAGTCGCTAAAAGTCCTCCTCTCAACTCTTAAGGGATCTCCCCTTAAGAGCACTCTTAAGAGCTAGGATTTTTTAGGAATAGCTTTTATCTTAACTAGGAGCTACTCCTCACTTTTAGGGGAAATTCTAAGAGTTGGTCAAGATTCTAAGAAAATTCTTAGAATTTGGCCACTAGGAGCAACTTTTAGCAGTAAGAATCTTTAGGAATATGGCCCCAGATTTGTGCAGTGCACGACTGATTGTTGTCCTATGGACAGACTCTCCCACCTCAGCTGTAGTTATCTGCAGTTCATCCAGAGTGATCATGGGCCTCTTGGCTGCATCTCTGATCAGTCTTCTCCTTGTTTGAGATGAAAGTTTGGAGGGACGGCCGGGTCTTGGTAGATTTGCAGTGGTCTGATACTCCTTCCATTTCAATATAATTGCTTGCACAGTGCTCCTTGAGATGTTTAAAGCTTGGGAAATCTTTTTGTATCCAAATCCGGCTTTAAACTTCTCCACAACAGTATCTCGGACCTGCCTGGTGTGTTCCTTTGTCTTCATGGTTCTCTCTGCGCTTTAAACAGAACCCTGAGACTATCAAAGAGCAGGTGCATTTATACAGAGACTTGATTACACACAGGTGCATTCTATTTATCATCATCAGTCATTTAGGACAACATTGGATCATTCAAAGAATCTCACTGAACTTCTGGAGTGAGTTTGCTGCACTGAAAGTAAAGGGGCCGAATAATATTGCACGCTCCACTTTTCAGTTTTTTATTTGTTAAAGTTTAAATTATCCAATAAATTTTGTTCCACTTCACGATTGTGTCCCATTTGTTGATTCATGACAAAAAATTGAAATTTTATATCTTTATGTTTGAAGACTGAAATGTTGAAAGGTTCAAGTGCCTTGCGAATACTTTCGCAAGGCACTGTATTATCAATGCAAACGAAAATGTAGGTACCTGAGCTTTAATTCAGTTCGTTTTGGCTCCACTTCGTGAGGAGACTTGGGGGAGACGTAGGAGAGACATGGGGAAGAGAGACAGGCAAGACCCGCAACAAGCTGGGGACGGTCCTGATTGCGCGTCTATGGTCCGCGGTACAGGACCCCAATACGGCTGCACGTTCGCTGAGCTGTGTCAAAGCGGCCTAAGTTGCTCTCGGGGTCAGAACAGAGTACGTAACAAACAACTGCCCGCGGGCACACATTTCACAGAAATAATATTTTCAGCGAGAAAACGTCGGAATTCGCGGATCCGCAGATAATTCTCATTACTGGTTTATCTTGATGCATTTCATTGGTCAAGAGAATTGATCGATGAAGAGAATAGGTCAAAAAAAGACGTGTCCACTTTCCCGCCTTAAAGGTAGAAGTGCACAACAGCGCTCCCGGCTTGAAAGGTAGAAATGCGGGAATGCGTTCCCGGCCTCAATGGGTTAAAGAGGGAAAAATAATTGATTCTTGACTTGCTCAGAGGTCTGAGCGGAGGCTGCAGGGCCTTTGGTGTGATTGTGTTTTCTGTTGCAGACACAACAGCTGGGAGCCAGAGGAGAACATTCTGGACCCCAGACTCTTGGCTGCGTTTCACAAAAGGTGAGTTTGTTGTTTTGTGGTTGTGGTTTACAGAGATGTGGTCTCGCTCTGGTCTCTCTCTGGTCTCTCTCTGGTCTCGCTCCGGTCTCGCTCTGGTCTCTCCCTGGTCTCTCTCTGGTCTCTCTCTGGTCTCTCCCTGGTCTCTCTCTGGTCTCTCTCTGGTCTCTCCCTGGTCTCTCTCTGGTCTCTCTCTGGTCTCGCTCTGGTCTCTCTCTGGTCTCTCTCTGGTCTCTCTCTGGTCTCTCTCTGGTCTCTCTCTGTCCTCTTTCACATATGTTATCTGTGTTAGGGAGCAGGAGAGAGAGGAGCTGCTGCAGCAGAAGGGGAAGAGACCCAGGGGACGACCGCGCAAGAACTTTGTAAGAACTAAGTCAGAACACGCACTAAAAAACCTGGCACCTCCACCACCAAATAACAACACCAGTTTGATCAGTGGCTAATAATGCTACATAATAATTCTAACATTTCTCCACCTTCTCTTCTCTCCCCCAGCCTCCCGTGGTCACCCTCCCCTCAGACCCCCCCTCCTCTTCCTCTGCTCTCTCCTCATCGTACTCTTCCTCAGATGAAGAACGTCGACCAAAGAAGTCTTCTCGCTCTCACCGGCCACTACCTGTGCCGCGAACACGCCCCCAAATCCTGCTCAAGACTGACCACTCCCACCGGACCAGGAAGCGAGGCCGAAAACCCCTCCCCCCCGAGCTGAGAGCAAGACCTCGCAGCCCCCCCACTCCCCCAAGCACACGTAAGTGCTAACATCAACCTCTCCCTGGTCAATCTCTGGTCTCTCTTTCTCTCTAGTTTCTCTCTCTTATCCCTTGCCTCTAGAGCTGTCAGCAGTAGATAGTGTATCCAACAGGGCGATCAGTGGCTGTTTTTCCCTTGTTTAGGCCTGACCCCGCGGCCGCACAGGGAGACACCTGTGAAGAAGCCTCTGCAGCCGGCCAGCTTCACTTACACAGGGATGAACCGCCGGGACGACCAGCCCTCCTCAGCCACAAGCCCCGCCCCTAAGCAGAGCGCCACCAGCGGAGCCTGGACCAGCAAGACCAGCACAAGCAACAAGACCAGCACAAGTCCGCAGACCAAGAACAAGGAGAAGAGTGGTGCGCCGAGAGTCGAGGCCAGTGGTGAGTGAAAGCAGGAGAAAGTCACTGTCTGGTCTCCGGTCTCTGGTCTCACTCTGGTCTCTGTTCCGGGTCCCTCAGGTCTCCCTCTGGTTTCACTCTGGTCCTGGTCCCTCTAGTCTCTCTGGTCATTCTCTGGTCTCTTCTCCTGGTCCCTCAGGTCTTTCTGCGGTCTCACCCTGGTCTCTGCTCCTGGTCCCTCAGGTCTCACTCTGGTCTCTGCTCCTGGTCCCTCAGGTCTCTTTCTGGTCTCACTCTGGTCTCTGGTCCTGGTCCCTCAGGTCTCTCCAGTGGAGCTCTGAAGATGGCGTTTGGATCCTCGGTCCAAAGGAATCTATTGAAGTCTCAGAATGGAGCCAAGAACCAGACACTGAGTCTAAGAGCTCTGAACCTGCAGGGGACCAGCAATGTCTGTGAGTGAGAGGGGGAGGAGGGACATGTGACGTCATGTGACGTCATGTGACCTCTGTGACGTCATGTGACCTCTGTGACGTCATGTGACCTCTGTGACGTCATGTGACCTCTGTGACGTCATGTGATGTCATTTGACTCCTGTGATGTCATGTGACCTCTGTGACGTCATGTGATGTCATTTGACTCCTGTGATGTCATTTGACTCCTGTGATGTCATGTGACTCCTGTGATGTCATGTGACTCCTGTGACGACATGTGACCCTGCCTCTCTCTGTTGCAGCCAAAGGTCAGCGTGCAGAGTCGGTGAACGACCTGAGTGAGGGAGAGGAGTCTGACTCGGACGACAGTTCCAGTGATTCTGACAACAGCGGAGACTCGGACAACAGCCAGAGCCTACAGACTGCTAACACTGTTAACGCAGCTAACAGCGCTAACCCTAAAACGCTGTTCCCTGCAGAGGCTCGGCCTAGTCTGGGGGCACACGTGGACTCTGACTCAGAGGGAGAGGACTGGAGACCGTCCAGAAACGTTTTGGAGCATGTGTTTGTCACCGACGTCACCGCTAACTGCATCACCGTGACTGTGAAGGAGTCACCCACCAGTGTGGGCTTCTTCAGCAGCTAGGAGCTAATAGGAGTAGATGTATGCTAATGGGAGCTAACACATGCTAATGGGAGCTAAAGAAGCTAACACCAACACCGCTAACTGCATCACCGTCACCTTGAAGGAGTCTCCCAGCTGTGTGGGCTTCTTCAGCAGCTAAAGAAGCTAACGGAAGCTAACCACATTAATGCACTATAGTGCTGAAGTCCTGTTAGCATGTTGTTAACCTTATCAGATTAACAACATGCTAACATCATTCAAGTACTTCAACAGCTAAAGATGCTAATGGGAGCTAACGTTGTTCGAGTTCTTCAACAGGTAAAGATGCTAATGGGAGCTAAAGATGCTAACAGCAGGTGCGCTACCTCAAAACAGCGCCCCCTGTGGACCTCAGACTGTTTTGTTTCTTGTACAGTGTAAATATAAACGGTGCTGTTTTTACTGAAGACTTTTTTATTTATTTCACCTCAAAAGCATTTTTTACAAAATTCTTTAGATCTCGCATTTCAATCTGTCGCCTTAACCGAAGGAACCACAAGGAGGAAAATGCCCTGTTTCCACCTGCTCTACTCTACTCAACCTGGTTGTGTTTCCATTACGTTCTAGTATCTGGTACCGTATCCTATCAACCTCCCTACAACAAACCAGTATTCAGGGGAATTTCTTGGTAACCATGGCTTCCAGCAGCACTCTAGCCAATCTCTGTCAGCGAGGACACTTTAATACCAGCTCGGCCTGGATAGAATGAGGACCTGGTACCATGTGCCGGTGCCACAGGGCCGGTGGAAACAGAGACACTGTTGTCTCTGATGTGTCTGAACCATGAGTTTGTGTCTGATTTGGACCAAAGTCTTTTCTCTGTCACAGAATAATTATAATGATATTGTCTCATGTTATTTATACAGAATGTACATATCTTTTGTGAACTGTTCTCGGTGCCTCAAAAACCATAATAAAACTGTCCAACTTTAGTCATCCTAGTCATCTCTAATTTCTGTGTTATTTGAAAAGCCCGGCTGGCATTGACGGCGGTGTGTGGCGCCTCAACACTGCGTCCAGACCAGAACGGAACCTTTGGTGTGTGTTCTGTGTTCAGCCCGGACTCGATGTGTGTGGCGCCAGGTCCTGGTAATATTTACAGTCTATGGTCTGGCATGTTCAGTCTGCGTTGGTTTCATCAGATTTTGGCTAAAAAGACCCGAGGAATTGGAATTATCAGAATAATCTGCGGCTGTTCCACACGCGATCATCTCTGTGAGGCTCAAATCACTAACACTTTATTCAATTGTAGTGTTTATGTTGGTGAAAATGCTAATGCTAACGCGGCTAACAGCTGTAGGTCAGTTACAACACGCCTCATCACAACTATGTAATAACGCATTCGAAGATCAACGGACTATTCAGACACACAAAGTATAATTGTATTACATTTAAGTCAGAGAATTTACAACTGTTGAATGTTTAAAGCTGGGGTCTGTAACTTTAGTTTCTAAAATAACATTACATATAATAATAGTAATAATATAATAGTTTGAACAGTCTCCACTGAAAAATCAAGGCAGATCAGACTCGAGCAGCCGCCCTCCTGTGGACTCACCTCCTGCAGGAGGATCAGTGAGGGGCTGGGGCTTAATTGCTCGTGAAATTAGATCCGGACTGAGACACTGACCTCAAACGTGTATTTCCTTTGGGATTGATACAGTTTATTTATCTTGTAGTGATAAAACAGAACCTATTTAAAGCCAGAGGTCCATTGTTGTAGTCTGAGAGTCACATACCCGCAGCCCAATACTGACAGCAGAAGGGCTGAAGGCTGATGGTTTTTCAATTATTTATTAAACATAAACCCCCTGGAGATTGCAGCAAAAGAAAAAAAAAGAGAGGAAAAAAATGGTTCCTATGTTTAAGATCTGGTGGAACAGTCACATGGTTCTTGTGTTTCCTCAGGACCTGTTTTCCAGGCGCACCATGTTCTCCTTCAGACTGCAGCGCTCACTTCCTGTCTGTGCTGCGGCTGCGACGTCTGCGCTCCACACGGTGCGACGTCTTATTATGTCCTGAACATTGTGACATTACAGTCTTGAGGATACAGTCCTGAACTCCCCTGCTCCTCTTGGTCTCCTATGCTCATCCTGGTCTCTGGCTTCATCTCTTTGTTTCTCTGGTGCTGATGCAGATGTTCTCTGTAGGTCTCCTCTCGTGCTCCTCCTGGTCTCCTGTGCTCCTCTCCCACGCTTCCCCCAGCTCTTCCTGGTCCTTAGCCTCCTTTTTATGTTTCTCTGTTGCTAAAGCAGATGTTTCTCCTCTGTAGGGCTCCTCTCGTGCTCTTCCTGGTCTCCTCCTCCTCTCCCGTGCTCCTCCTGGTCTCCGGCCTCAGCTCCGGTTTAGATACAACCGTGCTGAGGAGGAGGCGCAGAGGAGGAATAGGAACCGCACGGTGCTGACATACATCGCAGCGGCGGGAGTCGGGATGATCGGTCTGTCGTACGCTGCTGTCCCACTGTACCGCCTCTACTGCCAGGTAAGTCCGCCCGAGTTCATCCAGACAGCAGTACCACGTAGTGGACCTAAAGTCTTAGGGTCTATAATGATGATAGTCTAGTCCAGGGGTGGCCAACCAGTCAGAGACTAAGAGCCATTTTTTTACCGTGTTACAGCAAAGAGCCACATCATACAAATGTGTACTACATAAACATCACCCCAACCCTTACACACACACACACACGCACACATGCAATCTGTCTGAGCAGAGAGAGGTGTGCTCGGCTCAGACAGATGTATTGTAAATGTCATCAACATGATAATGACAGAAATTGACTCGTACAGTACTAAAGGGCTGGACTCTCCCTGGTTTGCGGGCGCTTCTACCGCTCGCTTTAACCGCTCCCCGGTATTTTTTATTAATGGTTTGGCCCTGGTTCTAACCGGGCGAGTCGATACCAGAACAATCTCACGTCAGCGAACATCAATTATGATTCCGAAATGAATGCTTTCAATCTCTAACCAAGAAAAAAAATCAAGTTTCAACCCAGTGTTCAGCAGAAACACAACTGTCTTTATCGAACCATGATTCTCTCTCTGACTGCGTTTAGTAAAAGATATGGATTTGACACATAACACCAACCCCACTTTAGCTGATTTAGAACCACAGACACATGTTCAGTATAAGACCAGATACTTTTGCATTTGATTGAAGACAGACACTCACCAGGCAGAGTTGGCTTATCTCCTGGTGTAACGCTAGCTGGTGTTAGCTGGTTTTAGCATGTTAGCCAGTGTTAGCCGATGTCCGTAAATGTAGCTAATCCATTTGGTCAAACCACCTCCAGACTTTTCGGGTCTGCCTCTACTTCTGCTGCTGTAATCTTTCATTTCACGGTTGTCACTTTTAAGCTTTTTAACTTTTCTCTGCATTGTCATGTTTGTGGGAATCATTCTGCTCCGTCCTTAGCGCTAACTCCACAAACACCTTCTGGTTTCTGGTGGAACCATCGAGCTCACGCTGGTGTCTCCTCAAACTGAGGAAGGTGTTGCCCTCATCCAGCGACCAAGGAATTGTTTTCCGTACGGACGTCATGGGTCGAGGCAACGTGTTGTTTGTTTTGATATTTGCAACAGCTGAGGCAGCAGCTGCAGAGTGATTGACAACGCATCTGACCAATCAGAATTGAAGTTCGCCGACGTCAAATTGTTTTGGCGGCCCGGTTAGTGGAGTGGGGTCGGCCTTTACTATGGGTCAGAACTACATAGGGAATGAAAGGCAGCGCCACCACCGAGGCGTTTTTGACGCTTGTCGCGTGAAAGCCCAAGAGCCGCACGGAACCAGCCAAAGAGCCGCATGCGGCTCACGAGCCGCGGGTTGGCCACTCCTGATCTAGTAATGATGATAATCTAGTCTATAATGATAATCTAGTCTATAATGATGATAATCTAGTCTATAATGATGATAATCTAGTCTATAATGATGATAATCTATATCAGTGTTTTTCAACCACTGTGCTGCGGCACACTAGTGTGCCGTATAATATTGTCTGGTGTGCCTTGAGAAATTCGCCTACTTTGTCTAAAAATAAACGCATCCACGTGGGCGAGTGCTGACTTGTTTTGAACTGTTGAGTAACTACTAATACTTTTTCATACCAGTAGGTGGCAGCAGAAGTACTTTAAAATGTAAGAATTGGACACAACCACCAAATGTAACAGGTAGCAGGGAGCATGTGGCGAGAAACGTAAAAATTGGATGCGACCACTAAATGTAAGAGGGAGCGAGGAGCATTGTGGCTCGTGAGAAGTGAAAGTGATGGAGACGTTTTTAAAAAGGAATTATGCCATTCCTGAACAGGATTCACATTAGGGATGTAAAAAACTATGAATTTTCATGACCGACCACCGAGCCTCATTAACCGGTTGAAACCGGTTAACCGCGTAGTTTAAAATAGTCCACATTTCGAGCCGCGTACTTTCCATAAGAGCAGCTCTGCGTTCTACTGGATCAGAGCCGAGACAGCGGCGCCAAAACCCGCTACAGCTTCGGCACCTTAGCACAGAGAACTGCTTTTTTAATCTTCCCATTCTGCTGTACTGCGGGTTAACACTAGGACCGCCGTGTTCTAGACATAATTTGCACCGCCCCCTGCGGTCAGTTGACCGCTATGTATTTTGCGCTGATACAGCCTTTTGCCAAATTGATTGTTCACTAAACCAGAACTTGATGTTGCAAAGGAACCGTGATCATAATGAAACTGTGTAAATTATTTGTCTAAATATGCTAAGTAATTGTAATTCTAGCCGAAATAAAAGACTAAGACGACACATTTTGCGTGTACTGATCCATCAAAATTACGATGACCTTTCAGGGTAGATTTATTTTGTAACTTTGCAAACACGTAAAAGGTTGGTCACTATATGTTATATTTGACTCAATAACAATATGTAAATTCAAACAATATAAATGATAGTTTAGAAAAGCACGGGACCATAACGTCTTCGCGCTGCTATATGCGTCTACTTCTTACGTCATCTCCAGACTGTTTTCTCTTTCCAGCCGAAATCACCGTGGGAAATATTATCTAGATAATAATAATATTCGTATTGACACAAGATCATCAGCGAGGCTACCATCGTCAATGTACAATCTTCAATTTTACACGGGACACGTTAGAAATACAAATATATATATATATATATATATATATATATATATATATATATATATATATTTGTATTTATTTGAGACAAGCAGTGCTCTTTATGATCAGAACAAAATTATAATCATTGCCTTGCAGTGTGCGCTGTGCAGAATAACACACAGTGTTATCTGGATGAAATAAGAATGATATCCTTATTGATATGATGAGGGCCGCTTCTGCCCCACAGTCGCTCTCCTCCTGCAGGTGTCCGCGGGTGACGAGAGGCCTCACATCGTTCTATCTGCATTACGCGGGTCATGCGCGTTATTGCTTCTGGACTTGTTACAACACTGCTGTCCGTGCCGTGAATGCACTATGGGTTTATGTTCAGATTTAGAATATTATAGGTGTTCTCCCCGCTGTCACTTTCCACCTCAAAATGTGACATCTCACTTCCGTCAGACTGTTCTCATTCTTGCAGCTCTATTCATTTTGTACTCCTCTCAATTCAAAACTCTTTCTCTCTCCCAAATAATAATTAAAAAAAAACTCAAGTCCCTTTAGAGTCTAATGACAACATATTGATAATTTTTTATAAGGCACGAAAAAACCCCGGGAAAGGTTACTATGACAACAGTCGCCCCTGCGCCATGTATCCCTATGGGGCAGCAGAAAGGGCTGTGGATTAGAAAAGTTAAAATGCGTGTAAATCTTTACTTTTTCCAAAACCAAAACACACCAAAATATAAACAACAAGTACCTAATAAAAGTCATAAAATTTTAACTTCTGACGTTTTGTTTTGAATACACTAATTAGCATATTAAAGTGAGTTCTCTCTCCTCTCCTCTCCTCTCCCTTCTCTCTCTCCTCTCCCTTCTCTCTCTCCTCTCCTCTCCTCTCCCTTCTCTCTCTCCTCTCCCTTCTCTCTCTCCTCTCCCTTCTCTCTCTCCTCTCCTCTCCCTTCTCTCTCTCCTCTCCCTTCTCTCTCTCCTCTCCTCTCCTCTGCCTCCTCTCTCCCCTTTCCTCTCTCTCCTCTTCTTTCTCCTCTCTCTCTACTCTCTTCTCTCCTGTGTCCTCTCTCTCTTCTCTGCTCTCCTCCCCCCCTCTCTCACCTCCACGCTCCTCCTGGCCTCCTCCACGCTCCTCCTCTCGTGCCCACGGTGCGCCTCCTCCACACAGCCCTCACAGATGCACTCCTGGTCTGGGACACAGAACCAATCCAAGCTTTGGTGGTGGATCTCGCAGGTTCTCCTCTCCACGTCCTGCAGGGGGTCCAGGAGGCGGTGGGAGCAGAACTTAGGGTTCTCCAGATGGGGGCGCAAGTGAGAGGAGCAGAAGGAGACCAGGCAGGTCAGGCATGACTTCACTGCAGGGAGAGGAGTGTCGATGCAGGAGTCACAGAGGACCAGGCCCAGGAGGTCCTGAGGAGGAGCAGAGGAGGGTTAAAGAGACACACACAGATACACACACACACACACACAGACACACACACACACACACACACACACACAGACACACACACATAGACGCACACACACACTCTCACACACAGACAGACACACGCACACAAACACAGACGCACTCACACACACACCTCTGGACTGGACTCGGTGTTGTCTGCTGGAGCTTCGCTGGAGCCGCTGAGTCTGGGTTTCTCCAGGACTTTGGTGGAATCAGGACTTGGACCTGGATCAGGACCTGGACCTGGACTGGTGGGCTCTGGTCCTGCAGATTGAGGACTATGAGGAGCTGAATGTGACATCCCTGAAACAAGAATGTTGACTACATTAAAGCGTTGGTCTGTAACATTACTAAAGCCAATAGGTCTGTCCGGACTAAAACAGAGGAACTGAATTACCTGAGTTCTGGTTTAGTCCAAGTTTAGTCCTAGTTTAGACCTGGTGCAGACCTGGTTCAGACCTGGTTCGGAGCCGGTCTCTCTGACAGTTGCAGTCTGCTGCTGTGGTTCCTGGTTCCTCCCTATGAAACTGGGAGGAGCTTCTAGCTGCAAAACCACATTCTACACCACATCAGGGTGGTGTAGAATGTGTCTCTCTGGTCTCTCTTACGATACCAGAGAGAGAGACCACCAGAGAGAAACCAGAGAGAGACTAGAGACCAGAACGAGATCAGAGAGAGACCAGGGAGACACCAGAGAGAGAGACCAGAGAGAGACAAGAGATAGACCAGAGAGAGACCAGAAAGAGACCAGCGAGAAACCAGAGAGGGACTAGAGACCAGAACGAGACCAGAGAGAGACCAGAGAGAAACCAGAGAGAGAGACCAGAAAGAGACTAGAGACCAGAACGAGACCAGAGAGAGACCAGAGAGAGAGACCAGAAAGAGACCAGCGAGAAACGGGAGAGAGACTAGAGACCAGAACGAGACCAGAGAGAAACCAGAGAGAGAGACCAGAAAGAGACCAGCGAGAAATCAGAGAGAAACTAGAGACCAGAACGAGACCTGAGAGAGACCAGCGAGAAACCAGAGAGAGACTAGAGACCAGAACAAGACCAGGGAGACACCAGAGAGAGAGAGACAAGAGAGAGAGACCAGAAAGAGACCAGCAAGAAACCAGAGAGAGACTAGAGACCAGAACGAGACCAGAGAGAGACCAGCGAGACACCAGAGAGAGAGACAAGAGAGAGACCAGAGAGAGACCAGAAAGAGACCAGAAAGAGACCAGAAAGAGACCAGAGAGACACCAGACCACGAGAGAGAGACCAGAGAGAGACTAGAAAGAGACCGGAACGAGACCAGAGAGACACCAGAGAGAGAGAGACTAGAGAGAGACCAGAGAGACACCAGAGAGAGAGACCAGAGAGAGAGCAACAAGAGAGACCACAAGACTAGAGACTAGAGACCAGAACGAAACCAGAGAGAGACCAGGGAGAGTGACCAGAAAGAGACCAGAAAGAGACCAGCGACAAACCAGAGAGAGACTAGAGACCAGAACGAGACCAGAGAAAGACCAGGGAGAGTGAAGAGAGAGAGACACCAGAGAGATAGACCATAGAGAGAGAAACCACGAGAGAGAGACCAGAGAGAGACCAGATAGAGACCAGAAAGAGACCAACAAGAAACCAGAGAGAGATTAGAGACCAGAACGAGATCAGGGAGACACCAGAGAGAGAGAGACCAGAGAGAGACCAGCGAGAGAGACCACGAAAGAGAGACCAGAGAAAGACTGGAAAGAGACCAGAACGAGACCAGAGAGAGACCAGAGAGACACTAGAGAGAGACCAGAGAGAGAGAGAGATCAGAGAGAGTCCAGAGATGTGTCATGTGACCTGTGGGGACAAATAATGAAACAAAGACACGCTGGCCCTTTAAGTTGGTGATAAACTCATTACATTGAAGTGTCTTGTTCTGACCTGAGACCTCTGTGTCTCTGTGTCTCTGTTGGGTTCATTTATTGATCAGTGATTGTAAAGCTGCTGATTGTGTATAGTTTATTAGTTTGGCACAGTAAGTCTGCACTCCCTCCTCACACTGATGTCGCAGTTGTTTGTTATTTACCAGAAACTGAAGAAAACCTGCGGCTGAGAGCAGCACGACCCCTGCTGGAGGAAGAAGGAACAACAGAGGAACCCAGGGTACATATTCTCTGTTCTCTCCCCTCTCTCTCTTTCCTCTCGCGCCCCTCTCTTTCCTCTCTTCCCTCTCTCTCTTCTCTCTCCCCTCACTCTCTCTCTCTCTCCCCTCTCTCTCCCCTCTCTTTCCTCTCTCTGTGAAACCTCCACCAGAGGGCGCCACACTCCAACAGCCAAAAGAGACTGATGAACACGGCTCCAGTTAAAGACCTTATGCCGGGTTTTTTTTTTCAAATTGTGGATATCAAAATTGCATGACAATGTCGATCTGAAAGAGATTCCGGCAAAAAAAATCCTATATTTTATAAAAAGAACGTGTTTTTCATGAATTTAAGTTGTCTATGCTCAAACCTGTGTGTGACGTCATAGTGGGTAACGCCCATGCATTGAAAACCATGGATCAATGGCCCAGTCCCAATACCCACACTGCACCCTACACACCTCTACGAAGTGTGCATTTGTTCGAAGTGCACACCAAGCCCCGGCGATCCAAGATGGCGCCCTATTCAAATGAATGGTTGTGCTCAGTGGCGCTTTGTGACAGCACGGGGGCTGAAAGATTAGCGGAAGTCGCCTGGAACTCGCAAAGATCTATGGGAAACTCGCAAAGATCTATGGGAAACTCACCTGTATTTGGGCATCGTCTGGTCCTCCCTGTTCTGCGCAGTGGATGATCTCCCATAATGCGTTGCGTCAAACACGCGTGTGTGGGTCTCACACCGGGTCTCACGCACGTGCACAGAGGGGCTCGGCCGCGCTCTGACCAATCAGAGCAGTTCATCAGAGCGGGAGTTAGAGCGAGAGCCAGAGGAGTAGAGTTTGTGGCACTAAAGTGTGGATTTAAACAAAACCGAAGGATTTAAGAAGAAAAAAAGTTCAGGATGACAAGGGACACTAAAATCCCCACAAAATCCTATCTTTATTAAAGCTGTAGGTTCTCTGTCAGCTGAGGTCGAGCTGTTTTAATATGCATTGAGTTCTATGGGGAAAATTTCTGGGTAGCCCACGTGAATTTACTCTGGTTCAGTCTGCAGCACTGCGAGAATCCCCCGAGCACATGGGTTATTCAGCTACAAGCTAGTAATACCCTATCCAGTTATTATAATAGATCCATGGGCCACACCATGGATGTGCACCATGCTGCTGTTGGAGTGCGCAGGTTACAAGTGTGCAAAAAAGGCGGAATTGGGACAGTGGACACTGAGTGCAGGTCACGTCATCGACTCGTCAAGAGATGGTCATTTTCAGACCTAAACTTTATAAACATTAAAGGTAACTTTGTCTGACCCTTTGGGAAACAAAATGAATTGCTTCACACACGTTAAAATACATGTATATTAGTTGTTTTTAATTAGAGATAGCTGTATAATTTTAAGTTAAATGTGGGTAACTAACTAGCTGGTCAGTTTTTATACATTCTAAGATTATTGTACTAAGTGTAAAGTTTAAATTGAATGTTATATGAACGCTTGTTTGGAAAAGTTATTAAATTGTTAAAACACAATGTCCGTTTATGCTTCTTTCCAAGTAACATAGCAAAACTTATTTACACACATACTGCATATATATTTCAAAATTTATATTTAAATGCATTTTCCCGATGTTTTGGTGTGTACCGCAAAGAATTATGGGCAATATCCTTCGCCAGAGTGCGCATAGATGCAGGCTACGGCGAAGTGTGGATCAGGGGCACAAAGGGGGCGGGGCCAAAGACCTCCCTGGAGAATTGGGACACCCTACGCACTCGCACCCTTTATCGGGAACGCGCAAATGAGGGGCGCAAGGGTGGAAGTGCGAGTATTGGGACGGGGCCTATGCAAGCCCCGGCGATTCAAGATGGCGCCCTATTCAAATGAATGGTTGTGCTCAGTGGCGCTTTGTGACGGCATGCGGGCTGAAAAGATTAGCGGAAGTTGGCTGAAACTCGCAAAGATCTATGGGAAACTCGCCTGTATTTGGGCATCGTCTGGTCCTCCCGGTTCTGCGCAGTGGATGATCTCCCATAATGCGTTGTGTCAAACACGCGTGTGTGGGTCTCACACACGTGCACAGAGGGGCTCGGCCACGCTCTGACCAATCAGAGCAGTTCATCAGAGCGGGAGTTAGAGCGAGAGCCAGAGGAGCAGAGTTTGTGGCACTAAAGTGTGGGATTTAAACAAAACCAAAGGATTTAAGAAGAAAAAAAGTTCAGGATGACAAAGGACACTAAAATCCCCACAAAATACTATCTTTATTAAAGCTGTAGGTTCTCTGTCAGCTGAGGTCGAGCTGTTTTAATATGCATTGAGTTCTATGGGGAAAATTTCTGGGTAGCCCACGTGAATTTAATCTGGTTCAGTCTGCAGTACCGCGAGAATCCCCTGAGCACATGAGTTATTCAGCTACAAGCTAGTAATACCCTATCCAGTTATTATAATAGATCCATGGGCCTATGCCACAGGACTGCCTTTTCTCTCTTCTCTCCACTGATGCCCAACACAATACTGCACTCTACAGGTGACAATTGCTCACTACACATAAATTTCAGTTCTGAGAGTGAAAATGGGTCTCAGGTGGGCTTCGAACCCCAGTACCTGGATTGACAGCCCATCGACACAACCACTGGACTATCTCAGTGCCAACGAAATGTTACAATCTAGTATTAATATCAGTCTTGCTGTACACGGCCTTGTCATCTTGAATATCCGCGAAAAAAGAACGAATACCAAATTGTAAACAACTTACAGCGTTGAAACGTTCGCACTCTGACGTCACCAAGGGCTGTGAAGTTTTTTCGTTTCTAAGGGCGTTGCTATGGGGTTATTTCGATTTGGGGGGATCAGACAAAAAAAACAACTGATTTTGAAACCTTTAGTAGTTCTCTTCTAATATAAAATGGTATTAAAACTGTATTTCTAAATAAATCAAACCCGGCATAAGGTCTTTAAAGCAGGGGTCTGTAACTCACCCAGAGTCTGAGTGATGCTGCTCTCTCTCTCTGATCTCTCTCTGTTCTTTCTCAGGTCAATCTCTCATCTCTCTCTCTGGTTTCTCTCTCGTCCTTCTCTGGTCTCTCTCTGGTCTCTCTGGTCCCTCTCTGGTCTCTCTATCTGGTCCCTCTCTGGTCTCTCCTGGTCTCTCCCTGGTCTCTCCCTGGTCCCTCTCTGGTCTCTCTCTCTGGTCTCTCTCTCTGGTCCCTCTCTGGTTTCTCCTGGGTCTCTCCCTGGTCTCTCCCTGGTCCTTCTCTGGTCTCTCCTTGGTCTCTCTCTGGTCTCTCTCTGGTCCCTCTCTGGTCCCTCTCTGGTCTCTCTCTCTGGTTTCTCTCCCTGGTCTCTCTCTGGTCCCTCTCTGGTCTCTCTCTGGTCCCTCTCTGGTCTCTCCTCGGTCTCACTCTGGTCTCCCTCTGGTCTCTCTCTGGTCCCTCTCTGGTCTCTCTCTGGTCTCTCTCTGGTCCCTCTCTGGTCTCTCTATCTGGTCCCTCTCTGGTCTCTCTCTGGTCCCTCTCTGGTCTCTCTCTCTGGTTTCTCTCTCTGGTCTCTCTCTGGTCTCTCTCTCTGGTCTCTCTCTGGTCTCTCCTCGGTCTCACTCTGGTCTCTCCTCGGTCTCACTCTGGTCTCCCTCTGGTCTCCCTCTGGTCTCCCTCTGGTCCCTCTCTGGTCTCTCTCTGGTCCCTCTCTGGTCTCTCTCTGGTCCCTCTCTGGTCTCTCTCTGGTCCCTCTCTGGTATCTAGTTCTAGTAATAACTGTATATTTTAATAATTGTCTGATTTGGTTTGAGCTTCTGGACTTTGCTCGTCTCACGTCACTGCTTCAGTTTAGTTTGTGCAGACAGAGGATCAGCAGAGGTAAGACCAGCAAGAGACTGAAGAGAGACCTGCAAGAGACCAGCAAGAGACTGAGGAGAGACCAGCAAGAGACCAGAGAAACCAGAGAGACACGAGAGAGACCAGAGAGAGACACGAGAGACCAGACAGAATCCCTTTATAATGCAGATAATGTATTCAGAGATGAGATTAAAGTTCTTAAAGTCAGAAATTAAACACAAACTTTTAAAAATTAAACTAAAGAACTTCAAAGACATCACACTGTGACATCACACGCAGCCCCAGATCTTTGAAGCTTCTTCCGGAATGTTCTTATGACTGGAGGAGTCCTGGTTCAGACCTGGTTCAGACCTAGTTCACTCCTGGTTCACTCCTGGTTCAGACCTCTTTGGATCCAAAACAAAAAGTTCGAACGCCCTATAGGAGGTCACCTGTATGAGGGGGCGGGGCCAAATACTCAAGCTCCTCCCCCTCCTGTTCACCTGTGACATTCAGACCAGAGCAGGACTGAACCAGGTCCTCGTCTGGTCCCAGCTGCAGGTAAGACTATCAGCACTTTTCTCTTTCTGACTTTAACTTTAAAATGTTTAATCCCTATGGTAACGGTCATCACTGGGGTCTGCAGACGTGAGTGAGGCAGGGTCTCACTCACGCTGGTCTCACTCGGTAAAGCTGGGTAACTTTAGTCTAATAATTGATAACACATGTTTAAAGCTGGTTTCTGTCAGAGTTGTGTGAAAGTTACATACCCCAGCTTTAATATGCAAGGACAAGACCAGAACAAGTCCAGCCGAATACTAGCCATGGTTCAGAGTTCAGACCTGAACCAGACCTGGTTCAGACCTGGATCAGACCTGGTTCAGACCTTGTTTTTTTGTGTCTTTGTGTCAAATGTTTCTCAGATTTCATGTTTAGTTTTTGTCGCTGTGACACTGGAGAATTCTCACAAACAAAAGCGAATTTTCTTTTGTCTCGAGAATAAAACTTTAGAATTAGTAATAACAGTAGAACTGCAGTAGTAGAAGCTGTAAGTAAGTAATGTTTATCTATATGCCACATTTTTACATACCAAGGTCACCCAAAGCGCTTTACAGTAGTAGCAGTGATAGCAGTAGTACTGCAGTAGTCGTAGTAGTAGTAACAGTAGTGGCTGTAGTAGATAGACAGATAGATACTAGATCCCCGTAGGAGAAATTCAGGCGCCCAGTATCAGCATAAACACATCCATCCACACAAACAAAACAAATGAATAGATCATTATTGTTAGATCAAGTAGCTAACAATAGTAATAATCAGCATCAGTCGTTCAGGTCACAGCAGCAGAGGAGCCTCTGGCTTTGAACCATTTTCTCTGCTCTAGTCCAAAGTAAAATGCTGAATGCTTCTTTTGCATTTTTCTAAAAGTTAGCATTCCTCCAGTGGATTTTCGGCTGATCTGCATGGTTTGGACCATGAATCCTCTCTGCTCTGGTCTGGACCAGTGTAAAACCATGAACACTTTACTGCAGCAACATCTCAGGTAGAAAAAAGTAGTAGCAGCCCACCTCAAGACTTTCACCATCGACTCCCTCTGTCTGCTGTCGTTGCGTCTTTGGCAAGACACTTAATCTCTGGTAACACCAGGTGCCACAGTGGGGTGGCTGTAAAGTGCCAAAGAATGAGTCTGGTGAGTGGTTGGTGGTGGTCGGAGGGGCCGATGGCACATACTGGTTGCCTCGCTTCTGTCAGTGTGCCCCACTGACTACTACTACTGCAGTGTGCAGTAGTAGTTTTTTTCACCTACCTTTTTTTTTTGGGCGGCACGGTGGCTGAGTGGATAGCACTCTCGCCTCTCAGCAAGAAGGTCCTGGGTTCAAATCCCGGTTCGGACCAGGGCCTTTCTGAGTGGAGTTTGCATGTTCTCCCCGTGTCTGCGTAGGTTTCCTCCGGGTACTCCGGTTTCCCCTACCACTAAAAATATGTGCAATAGTTCTGGCATGCGCCTCCTGTTCAGCGACCCCGCTCCCATCTCTGTGTGGAGTGAGAGGACAAGTGCCCAAAAAAATAGCAAACGTAAAACCGCTTTGTGACTCTGGTCTGTGAAAGGCGGTATATAAATAAAGATTACTTACTTACCACTGTGTATGGAGTGAAAGAATAATGATATGTAAAGCGTCTTTGTGTTCAAAAAAGCGCTATATAAAACCGATGCATTTTTATTATTAGCAGCAGTAGTAGTAGTAGTAGCAGTAGCAGTAGTAGTAGTAGCAGCAGTAGCAGTAGTAGTAGTAGCAGCAGTAGTAGTAGTAGCAGCAGTAGTAGTAGCAGTAGCAGCAGCAGTAGTAGTAGTAGCAGTAGTAGTAGAGTAGTAGCAGCAGCAGTAGCAGTAGCAGTAGTAGTAGTAGCAGTAGCAGTAGCAGTAGCAGTAGTAGCAGCAGTAGTAGTAGCAGTAGTAGCAGCAGTAGTAGCAGCAGTAGTAGCAGCAGCAGTAGCAGTAGCAGTAGTAGTAGTAGCAGCAGTAGTAGCAGTAGCAGTAGTAGTAGTAGCAGTAGCAGTAGCAGCAGCAGTAGTAGCAGCAGTAGTAGCAGCAGTAGCAGTAGCAGTAGCAGTAGTAGCAGCAGTAGCAGTAGCAGTAGCAGTGCTGCAGTCTCTGTTGTGTCCCTCATGCTTCTGTGTTGACAGAACACAGAGGAGTGTGTCTCTAAACACTGACCTCAGATCAGATTACCTCAGATGACCTCTGCCCCCACCCCTTCTGTCCAACTTTCTCTTTTCAAACACATTTACTGGGCAGAGCTGTTTGCATATTCTCCCTGTGTGGCTTTCTGTCTTTCCCCCCTCCTCCCCTCTCACCCCCCCCCTCCTCCCCTCTCTAAGACACGTGTAAACACTACAAACAGCGATTAAGAACAAAGTGGAAAGTAATGGAGCGAGACACAAGGGGAAGGTCAAACACACGCACGCACACACACACAAATACACACACAAATACACACACAAACACACACAAGCACACACACAAGCGCACACACACACTCACCATAGAGGCAGATAGTGACTCACAGGGACCTGACTTAAGTATAGGATGTACCATCTTCAAACTGTCTGTGGGAGAAGGCTGTCTGTGCGCTGCAACACTGACATTTCCCTGTGACCTGTGTACAACAACAGTAACAGGACACTTGTCTCTGCAGCTTCACAATGCCAGCGCTGTACAGCCCCGCCCCCTGCTCTGACCCCGCCCCCGGCACTGGTCCTGCCCCCTCCCCTGGCCACACCCCCTCCATTGGCCACACCCCCTCGCGGCAGCGGCTGGTGCGCAGAGACGGCTCGGGGGACGTGGTGTTCCGTCACGTTCCGGCAGAATGGCTGCTGCTGGTGACGGACATCTTCACGACGCTGATGGAGATCCGCTGGAGGGTGATGTTCCTGCTCTTCGCACTCTCCTATATTCTGTCC
Source organism: Knipowitschia caucasica (assembly GCA_964034765.1). Classification (NCBI taxonomy): domain Eukaryota; kingdom Metazoa; phylum Chordata; class Actinopteri; order Gobiiformes; family Gobiidae; genus Knipowitschia; species Knipowitschia caucasica. The sequence continues at coordinate 8,197,939 of OZ035845.1, read as the reverse complement.
TGGACCTTCTTCGGCGTCCTCTTCTGGGTCGTGGCCATCGCCAACGGAGACGTCCAGAACCACAACTCTGAGCCCTGCGTCTACGAGGTCAGAAGCTTCACTGCTGCTTTTCTCTTCTCTCTGGAAACACAGACCACCATCGGGTAAGAGTTCTCTCTCTCTGGTCTCTCTCTCTGGTCTCTCTCTCTGGTCTCTCTCTCTGATTTCTGGGGTCCTGATGATGAAGTTGCCTAGATACGGTTTCCGTGGGATGTCGGAGAACTGCCTGTCTGCCATCGTCTTGGTAACGGTGCAGGACGTGATGAGCTGCTTCATAGATACCTTTGTGATTGGGATCGTCGTGGCCAAGATGGCGTCCGCTCGGAAACGTGCTCAGACCGTGGGCTTCAGTCACTGCGCCGTCATCAACCTGCGTGACGGCGCCCTCTGTCTTTCGTGGCGAGTCGGCGACTTCAGACGCCACCACCTGGTAGAAGGCACCGCCCGAGCCCAGCTGGTCCATTCCACCGTCCACTCCACCGGCAAGGTGGAGGTCCGTTACACAGACCTGGTGCTACAGCAGGTGAGCTACTCAATTCAATTCAATTCAATTTATTCTCGTATAGCCCTAAATCACAACAGCAGTCATCTCAGAGGACTTAACAAAACCATTGAAATCACCAACACAGATCAGAGAATCAACAGTTAAGAAACAAAACGAACACATGGTATTGGTCCATAGGGAGAGACCAATATCCATAAATGTTGTAGAATGTTGAGTGTCCTCAATCATCACCACGGTCCTTGTTGGACGCTAACTGTCCAACTGAAGAGGACTGTTTTAAGCCTGGCCTTGAATGTAGAGGCCAGAATGCAGCAGCCATGGGGATAGCATGCTAGCGGCTAGGCTAGCCCAGGCTACAGTACCAAAGAAAGTGTACTACAGGAGAGCTACTGCTACAGCAAGAAAGGTACATGGGAAATAAACTACCATAAAATAATCTGAATAATTTTTTTGCCATGTGAGTAACTGAAAGTCACAAAATAGGAAAAATGTTTTGGCTCTCTGTGCAATCCAAGCCCCGGTGATCCAAGATGGCGCCCTATTCAAATGAATGGCTTGTGCTCAGTAGCGCATGGGACTTCACACGGGGTGGACGAGCTCCCATGATGCGTTGTGCCAAATACTCGTGTGTGGCTCTCATGCACGTGCACAAAGGGCTCGGCTTTGACCAATCAGAGCTGCTGAACAGAGCAGCAGCAGAGCGGAGTCAGAGCGGGAAGGAAAACAGGAGAGTTTGTGGCAGTAAAGTGTGGATTTAAAGAAAACCGAAGGATTTAAGAAGAAATAAAGTTCAGGATGACAAGGGACACAAAAATCCCCACAAAATCTGATATCCGACGTAAAAAGCTGTAGGTTCTCTGCAGCTGAGGTCGAGCTGTTTTAGTTTACATTGAGTTCTAGGGTAAAAATGTCTGGGGAGCACATGGTTGAGACAGCTTTAAGCTAGTAATACCCTATCCAGTTATTATTATAGATCCATGGTGCAAACTAGTTAAATTAAAACATATAATACGTTCATGTGGGCGGAGTAAGGCTGGGCACTGGTGTTTAGTTGAGCTTTAAAATAGGTACACAATACGTTTGCAGTGCAGTAAAGTGACTGTAAAGAGTCAATAGAGTGTCAGTAAAGTACCAGTAAACTGACTGGTCTCTCTCATGGGCCCTCTGGTTCCTCTCATGGTCTCTCTCATGGGCCCTCTGGTTCCTCTCATGGTCTCTCTCATGGTCTCTCTTGTCTTTGTCTCAGAACACAGTGATTTTGGCCACCCCCAGTCTCATCACTCACCGGATCGTCCCTGGGAGCCCGCTGTATAACATGAGCCTGGCAGATCTGCGGAGTGGCGAGGACTTTGAGCTGGTGGTGACCTTCACGTACACCGACGACACCACAGGCATCCTGCACCAGACCCGCACCGCCTACACGCCCACTGACGTCCACTGGGGGGAGCTGTTCCAGGAGATGATCCGCGTCACACGCCGAGGATACCGTGTGGACTACAGCCTGTTCCACTCCACCGCCAGGGTAACCACCAGAGGACACAACACCTCTGGTCTCTCTCGCTGGTCTCTCTCTCTGGTCTCTCTCGCTGGTCTCTCTCGCTGGTCTCTCTCTGGCCTCTCTCTGGCCTCTCTCTGGCCTCTCTCTGGTCTCTCTCTGGTCTCTCTCTGGTCTCTCTCTCTGGTCTCTCTCTGGTCTCTCTCTGGTCTCTCTCTCTGGTCTCTCTCTGGCCTCTCTCTGGTCTCTCTCTCTGGTCTCTCTCTGGCCTCTCTCTGGCCTCTCTCTGGTCTCTCTCTCTGGTCTCTCTCGCTGGTCTCTCTCTGGCCTCTCTCTGGTCTCTCTCTCTGGTCTCTCTCTGGCCTCTCTCTGGTCTCTCTCTGGTCTCTCTCTCTGGTCTCCCTCAGGTTAAAGTACATCTTTCTGTTTCAGGTCCTGGTTCCGATCGTTAGCGCCGCAGAGTATGAGCAGAAGAAGCAGTTGAAGCTGAACTCCCCTCGCCACTCCCCCCGTTCCTCCCCTCGCAACTCCCCACGCCCACAAGCCCCGCTCTCAGATCGGGACGTAAACCAGAACCGGACCTCAGACCTCCTGAAGCCCCCGAGTGTCACCGTGGAGCTGGCAGACGGAGATCTCCCCCATAGAAGCCACATCTGACAAGTTTTAAGGAGTATGAGATGACCGGGCGAGAAACAGAAGGGACATTTACCAAAAGAACTCAGAGACAGAACTTTAGCGTGACTTTAAAGCTGTGGTCTGTAACTTTAAACATACAGCCCAGCTTTAAACATGTATTATTTATTAGACTAAAGTTACAGACCCCAGCTTTAAACATGTGTTATTTTTAAAGTTACAGTCCTCAGCTTTAACATGTGTTTGTTTTGACACATAGTTTCTTTATTTTGTTAAAGATCAAAGTGTTAAAAATGTCACATTGTGTTTGTGTCGTCTGTTAAACACAGAATGAATAATTAAAGTGATTGTCTGGAGTTTGTCAGAAAGAGAGAGAGAGAGGTACTTGATTTGAAAAAAACGACGCAAGCTCCTCCCCCTTCCTTTCTGATTGGTCTACACCTACGTTTCCGTAACACTTTTAAATGTTAATCAGAGAACACATTATACATATACATTATTAATACACATGCACGGAGGATTTCTGAATTATTTGTTAACGTTTTCATGAAATAATAAATAAATAATGTTTATATTCACAAAAAAAGCGATCGCGGCAAACGCGGAAGAATTTATCATGTATAGGACACATCTGCAGAGGATCTGATTATGGATATAGGTTCAGTATATAAATGATTATGGATATAGGTTCAGTATATAAATGATTATGGATATAGGTTCAGTATACATAGTTCCCACAGACCAATGAATGTCACATGACCTCCTCGGAGACGCCATCTTTGATGGCACGCTGCTGTGTTTGTGCATTCCATTAAAGGCACACCGCGGACTTTGTGACCTAAAGAGTTGACACATATGAGTTATTTTATATGAATACTTGGGCCAATATACAGCGCTTGACACTTGCAATGCTCCGAGCGGGGCTGCCCTCTTGAAATACCGCCCATGTAAGTTTCGAGCAGACGGACCGTCTGCCACCAGGTCACGTGACTTGGAAGAAAGACTTGCTTTACGGCTACAGGCGCTGATATACTCATGGAGCTAAGGCTTTTGCTACTCATTTTTCACCTGCTCGACTCCTGGTCATGGCTGAGGCAAGGAAAAATTTTAAACCTTCGGAGGAGGCTAAAAAGAGGAAACGCGAAAGGGATCGTGCTGTAAGCTGCATGTCTGTATGAGCGCTGCTCTTCACCTGGTTCCTGGATGTCATCGACTGCAAAGATGTCATTCCACGCAGCACGAGCTAGACGCAGAACTCCCTCATCCAGGATATAGAAGTCCATGTGTGGTAGATTACTAATGCAGCGGTCTGGAGGCTGACCACAGCAGAGTCTCTCAATATCTGTAGGCATGTCTCTACAGTTTGAACACACACACCAGTGCATGCTGTCTGAATACACACTCAAAAGACACCGGCTGACTGTTTGTTGACTTTTGCGACAGTGCTGAGTTGCTTGTGGCCACTAGGGGCGCTAAACGTGAAAGTTGCAGGTCTAGCGCCCCTAGTGGCCAAGAGTTACACGGTGTGCCTTTAAACAGAAGAATGAGAATAAATGTAGATATTCAAACGCAAATTGGAAAAAAAGGGCAACTTTTGAGCAAATAATTGTATATTAATACAATGGCACCACAGTTTAACGTGCTACGGACATGTTTTACATATTTGATCAAATTATGCAGCAAAAATTAACAAGCAATGCAAACATTTCTCAAAAACTTTAGATTTAATACCAGTTGGAGCTCCATTTAATTATTTTAATTATATTAACAATTAATTTAATTAATGCTAATGCCACACGGACACTCTGGATTGCTGTTATTGTTTATTTCCGCGTTTTTGACCGTATGTTTTGGTGAATGGTGGGCAACTGATTTTTCCAGGCGTAAAGAGCAGTTTATTTTATGACACAGATCTTTTTACAGAAGCAATGCTGTTTTTTAACATTGTTTTAGCCCACCATAGAACTATTATTATCTATTTAATACATTTACGTTGCCCTCGAGAGCCTCGGACGCGACACCGATCCTCCTCATAAGACCCATAGACATAATCTTTTTTTACCAAGACTTTAAGTAATACAAAACAGTCAATAGAAACCAAACAACTATTTTAAAGGAATTTTATTTTAGATTTTGTTTTCGAATTGCAGTGATTCTATTTTTGACATAGAATTTAATGCCACTCCATGTCCGATGTCTAAGGTCATCTGGTGAGGCATTAATGCAGGCCAGGCAGTGAGACTTCCCAGGGACCTTTCCAGTCTGTATGAAAGGTGTCATGGTCTTCTCCACAGCCTTCACCTCAGATGCAGACCATGGCTTTCTTACACGTTCTAGGGAGAGAAATAAAAATATATTAGCAATATACACTCCCAGGGTGAGGACCAAGCAGCCTGGCTGTAATCCCCCACCTGGTACACTTACCAGAAGGGGCACTGCCACTACCATGGGGTGCATCTGGATGAATGGTTGAAGGTTCTCCGCTTGAAGTTTCTTTTAGCCCGTCCGTTTGTGAGAGGATCTCTACTGCTCTCCCTGTCGCACAGAAAATAAAAATACAAGTGGCCTTTAGGGGAAAAAAATCATACATATTTTAATAATATCAAGAATTACCTTCAGGCTCAATTTGTATCTGGTCGAGGCTCTTTCCTTCGAATTCCGTCACTCTTCCCTGCTCCATGGCCATCAACACTTTGCTGATTTTGGCCAGCTCCAGTGTCCCCTCTGGTAGTCTGTAATATTGCCTGTGGATGCGAATGTCATGGCCGAGGAAGTTGGCAAGTATGTCCATCTCATTCTCTTTCATATTGAGAACTGTAGACATAGTAGCTATGTGCTTTCTAAGTTTGGTTGAGGATAGCATCTCTGGATGCACCGCACCACATTCTTTGGCTACCTGGCGTAGGGAGTCTGATCCCCTGATGTGGGTGTCTGCGCCCGGGCGGGAAAAGAAGTATGGGTTATGGTCAGAGATGGAACAGGCCCTTCTGTTCTCCACCAGCACCTCCATCGAAGCAATCATTTCAGGAGTCAAAAGAACCGGCACTTTCCGACTTCTTTTCCCTTTAATTTCAATGCGTTGAAAATGCTGACACAGCTTTTTCTCAAGTTGGGACAGTCCCAGAGCAATGTCAGAATGGATCCCAGTCTTACTTCTTAAGGTAAAGGCTGTCAGTGGCATCTTTGAAACCTCACCTTCCCTTCTTCGATTGAAAATGATGACCTCACAAAGAGTCAAAACTGCCAGTTTAGACCAATGCTTAGACGTTGGCTCACTTATTAGGGTTTGCACATATTCAGGTCGACATACCTCAATATGTGCATGCATGGCTCTAACGTCCTCAGTCAGAGGGAGCAGGTCCGGAGTGTTCCACTTGGCTTGCCGGAGGGTCTGTAGGGCAGCAGAAGAAACACAGACGTCCCACCTCTTCTCAAAAAGCAGCCGGCTTCGTTGGAGGTTTTTAATAAATAGTTCATCAACACAATGCTCCATTTTTGAGTCACATTCAAGAATATCTGCTAGCTTTCTGAGGCTATGGCCGAGTTTGAGGGCCAAGGATGGAGTCTTGTATTGATTTGTTTCCTCATCATATCCAGCCACAGACCTGACTGCATCAATCACATGGTTAAAGTTGGAAGGAATAAAGAAATCCTTAATTGTTTTCAGTTTCCCTGCGGTTTTTGCTTCGTTAATTAACCTACCGACTTCTCTCATTTTCTGCCTAATGTAATCATGCTT
>OZ035845.1:7990638-8191518 GCA_964034765.1 Knipowitschia caucasica | reverse complement strand
TCACTCACTCGTGCGTGCGAACTTGCTTTTTCAGAAGCCATTTCTTAGTCAGCCAAGAAAATGTTTTAAATGTAGTACACACAATGATCTCTGTGGGCAGTGTGTTCCACTGACTCATGGCCGTCACAGAAAAAGCAGATTTAGCAAAAGTTGTTCTACATTTTTTGACGCTGCATTCTCCTCTAGAAGTGGATCGAGTGGTTCTGGTCATTTTGTCTGCACTCAATGAAACAAATGTTCTTAGAGGAGGTGCACTAACACCGTGGATGATTTTAAACAGCAAACAAACATTGGAGTAAAATGTTAGGTTTTCAAAGTTGAGAAAGTCATATTTAGAGAGGATGGGACAGTGATGGTACCGCCTGGACTTCTTATCATGGATCTTAAGGGCACACTTGTACAGTGACTCGAGAGGTCCCAGAGTGGTTTTACAGCCCTGAGACCAGCTCGAGACACAGTATACACAATGTGACAGGATCATGGAGTTCAGATACAGATGGGACGCCTCAGTGGTGAGTGACCCCCGAATGTATCTGAAGTTGGCCAAATTAAACTTATGAGTGTTACGGTTTCTTTACATGATGTTTGAAGGTCAGGTTTCGATCCAGGGTCACTCCTAAATATGAGAATACATCAACATTTTTAATTTTACTGCCATTAATAAAAATATTTGGACAACTGATATGCTTACCTTGGTTTGTAAAATACATTGAAACGGTTTTGTCTGTGTTTAATGTCAGACAGTTTTGACACAGCCAGTCAGCAACATTTTGCATTTCATTTGTTAATTTTGTGGCCACATCACTTTCGTTTTTGCCGTGAACAAACAACACTGTGTCGTCAGCATACATGATGACATTTGCAGTGCAGACAGAGGGGAGGTCATTTATATAAATGCTGAAAAGCAGAGGCCCCAAAATGGAGGTCCCATGGTGAAGTTTTTGAGTGGAGAGAGGGTGTTGTTCACTCTCACACTCTGCTGTCTGCCACTGAGGTATGACTTCAGCCAGCTTATTGTCTGGTTAGAGCGGTGGAAATTAGTGAGTTTGTTCCGGAGGATGTCATGACTGACTGTGTCAAAAGCTTTTCGGAGGTCGAGAAACACCGCCCCCACCACTCCTCCTTGATCAAGGCTAGATCTAATCTCTTCAGTCAAGTAGCAGCAGGCGGCTTCTGTGGAGTATTTGCTTCTAAAACCGAATTGTAGAGGGTTTAAGAAGCAATGGCTGTCAAAGTGTTCAATAAGCTGCTCTGCTATAACCTTTTCAAAGACCAACTACCAATGGGGCGGTAGTTGCTGACCTCCTGTTTGTCCCCAGACTTGTACACAGGTGCGACAATGCCAGGTTTCAACGCAGCCGGAAATGTTACTTATTGACTGGTTTATAGTTTTTGCCAGAGGTAGGCATAGAGTGTCCTTATGTCTTTTTAAAAACAAACTGTCCATCAACACTTTACTATTATTTAATTTATCGATACTTTTGATAACTTTTTCTTCATTTACGGGTTTTAATTTAAAAAGGGCTTCCTCATCGACTTGGGGTAGATTATAAAAACATGGTTCTACGAATGATTGCACCAGTTTTTGAACTGAATTAATAAAATAGTCATTAAAATGCATTGCCAAAAACGCACTATCATTTAGAAACTCACCATTTACTTTTAGTTGCATATCACAATAAGTCCGGCGTTTGCCCAAAAGCTTAGCAATATTTCTCCATAAAACTTTACTATTTCCTTTTGCTTCCTTAATTAAGTTAAGAAAGAATGTGGCCTTAGCTTTTCTAATTAGTGCCGTTACTTTATTTCGAAGGCTTTTGTAGACCAGTTGGTTAGTTGATAATTTGCTTTTTATAAACATTTTCTTATCTTCATTAATTTCCAGAGTTCAGCGTTAAACCAAGGCAGACTCTGCTTCTGTGTCGGTTTCCTTTTTTTCCTTTTTGTATATTTAAGTATAAGATTTTGTAAGGTCATTGTTAACTCACTACATGCTTGTTCACATGTCTTATTTCCAATTATGTAATTCCAGTTGGTTTGGTTGATATCATTTTCTAAACGAGGGAGATCTTTTTGAGGTATATGAGTGAACAAATGATTATCCATTTCCTGGTGCTTGTGTCTAGATTTATTTAGTTTTCTTGCTACTAATGTGAGGTTGTGGTCAGATAGACCAGTAAGTAAACTGTATGTTTTTATTATCCTTTCGGGTTTATTTGTGAAGATGAGATCAATTCATGTTTGAGAAGTTTTGGTTACTCTTGTTGGTTTATTTATCATTTGGGTCATCTGATATGTTTTCATCATATCCTTAAGTTTTATCTTGCATGCTGCATCATTCCAGTTTATATTGAAGTCTCCCATGAGTAAAATTTCTTGAAAGTGTGAAAGTGCAATTACATTTTTCAAACGTGTAAAACATTTTGTGAATTAAAATCTTGTTCTGAAGAACGAAAGTTTCTGATGTTGTCTTCCGAGAGTTCAGTTGAACAAATAGTAAAAAAAATAAGATTAATTTCCAATAAGTGCTTTATAAATAAATCTGCAAACAAATTTGCTCGGTTCAAATGAACAGCTCCAGCATTTGCATAAAGTTTGAGATGAGTTGTTAAGATGTGAAAATATTACTGTCTATATTAGTGCACGTAAAGTGCACGTTTACATTATACCTATGTATAATGTAAACGTGCACTTTATTCTCCCCGTAGGGAAATTTGTCCTCTGCATCCTCTGCTCCTTACGTCAGGAGCAGTGGTCACCATAGTACAGCGTCCGTGAACCCATCTCCAGAACATGCAAACTCCACTCAGAAAAGCCATATTCCGACTGGGATTCAAACACAGGACCTTCTTGCTGAGAGGTGAGAGTGCTATCCACTCAGCCACCGTGACACCATAATTTATTTCCTGTAAGTCGTAAAACAATAAACATAGAACCCTGACCTATAATGAATAAACTATTCATTGCATTATCAAATGTGCAGTGTCCTCAAACCTGGGCCCGCCCATGTATTACTCAGGGAAGTTTCAGGAATTCACAGACCTGCACCAGACCTGCACCAGACTTTCACCATGTCCAAGTAAGTGATTTCATGACAATTAGCTGTTTCTTTTTGACCATGCTTGTTTGAGAGGTCAGGGTGGGTCCTGTAGAGTGGGTAACACACTTGAAGCCTGTGCTAAAATCTGACAGACATGTTTAGCGAGAATGATTGACAACAGTGCAGCCAACAGAAGACGAATCAATGAAACTGTAACAAATTATGTGAGCAAACAGATAACATGAGAAGGCAAATGGTTAATAGAAGTTACGGCTGTGTTTCACATATGTCAAACATGAACATTGTGTGTCTGCACAAGGCGTTTCACAAATCAACAATATTTTTCTATTAACACTGTGTTTTTCTGATCAAAGAGAAGATTCTGATGGAGACACTGGCAGTCAGGCGTCCCTGCGCAGTGATCGGTCCATGGATCGACCCATTGACATTCAATGTCCTGATCGTCACAAGTAAGAAACCTCACTGACCCTTAATAAGATAAGATAAACCTTTATTAGTCTCACAGTGGAGAAATTTCAGTGTCATCGTTGCGCACATTACAGCAGAGAGAGGAAATAAGAGCACTCAAACGCACACATCAAATAGTCTATTATTTAAGGTAATAGACAATTTAAAAAAAAGTCAGACACTTATACAGACACTAGCTCCTGATGACAGAGACACTAGCTCCTGATGACAGAGACACTACTTCCTGATGACAGCTCTACAGAGACACTAGCTCCTGATGTTCCCATACACCAACATGAGCTCCTGATGTTAGCGCTACACAGACACTAGCTCCTGATGACAGAGACACTAGCTCCTGATGACAGAGACACTACTTCCTGATGACAGCTCTACAGAGACACTAGCTCCTGATGTTCCCATACACCAACATGAGCTCCTGATGTTAGCGCTACACAGACACTAGCTCCTGATGACAGAGAAACTAGCTCCTGATGACAGCTGTTCAGATACATTACCTCATGAGGACAGTTCTACAGACACATTTGCTCCTGATGACGGAGACACGAGCTCCTGATGCTAGCTCTACAGATACACTAGCTACTGATGCTAGCTCTACCAAGACACTTTCTCCTGATGCTAGCTCTACAGCAACACCAACTCCGGATGTTAGCTCTACACAGACACTAGCTCCTGATGACACAATTCAATAAAACCATAACTGTAACAAATGATGTGAGCAAATAATGATGTGAAGGTATAATAATAATAATAATGTAACAGAAGTTACGGCTGTGTTTCACATATTGTGTGTCTGCGCAAGGCGTTTCACAAATCAACAACATTTTTCTAATATCATTGTGTTTTTCTGATCAAAGAGAAGATTCTGATGGAGACACTGGCAGTCAGGTGTCCCTGCGCAGTGATCGGTCCATGGATCGACCCATTAACTTTCAATGTCCTGACCGTCACAAGTAAGAAACCTCACTGACCCTTAATGTCAGACACTTATACAGACACTAGCTCCTGCTGACAGAGACACTAGCTCCTGATGACAGAGAAACTACCTCCTAATGACAGCTCTACAGAGACACTACCTCCCAATGACAACTCTACAGAGATATTAGCTCCTGATGACAGCTCTACGGAGACACTAGCTCCTGATGTTAGCTCTACAGAGACACTAGTTCCTGATGACAGCTCTACACAGACGCTATTCTAATTGTGCATGTCTTTTTTTTGTCACCACAGTCACCCAGATGTGAAGACCGTACTCCCCATGACAAGGGATGATTACCAAAGGAAACTGCAGGAGGCCATGTAAGCTTTAAGCCAGACATGACCATGTCAGCGTCTGCTGTGCTGATATTTTTGTTTATGCAGATCCAAACAGAGGAAAACAGAGAAGGAGTTTAAGGACTTCAAAGAAAGGTGCAGTAATCATAATCTTATTTTCCCAACAATGTGTTATAATCCCACATGTTCATCCAGGGTGTCGCATCAACTGTTGCGCTCTTTGGAAACTCAAGACACAGAAAACATAAACAAGCCGGTGAATAAGAGTCGGCTTAAAGAAATGTATGACCACCTGAGGATCAACGAGTGGCCAAAGGTCACTGACCAACTCCGAGCCGGAGGAGAGGACCCTGACAGCGTCTGCAAAATCATACAGGTTTGGCACCATTAGCCTGTAATGGCCGCTCTCTGCTCCTGGTGCAGACAGCTCCTCAAATGACGCTTCTGCAGCACCCAGCCATGTTCTTTCATGGACTGTGTGTGTGTGTGTGTCTGTGTAAGCATGTGTCTATGTAAGCATTTAAACTGTGTTGGTTTTTTGTATGATCAATTTTAAGAATGTATCATAAAAAACATTTCTTAAATCTATTTTGATTTGATGTATGTATTTTATTTAAGTAACCTCTGTATATCTAAAAGATTTGTATTTTAAACTTCACTACACTGTCAAAACTTGGTGCCAAATCCCTTCTAGGGCGGCACGGTTGCTGGGTTCGAATCCCAGTCGGAACAGGGTCTTTCTGAGTGGAGTTTGCATGTTTTCCCCGTGTCTGCGTAGGTTTCCTCCGGGTACTCCGGTATCCCCTACCACTAAAAACATGTACAATAGGTCTGGCATGCGCCTCCTGTTCGGCGACCCCGCTCCCATCTCTGTGTGGAGTGAGAGGACAAGTGCCCAAAAAATAACAATTGTAAACCGCTTTGAGACTCTGGTATATAAAGGCGGTATATAAATATAGATTACTTACTTACTTCTTGCAGCAATTATATTTAATAATAAAATTATATAAGTATAATGATCATACTGCCTGACTGTCCCTGTGCTAAAGACATACTTACATTTAATAATAATAATGCATCGGTTTTATAGAGCGCTTTTTTGGACACTCAAAGACGCTTCACATGTCCTTATTCATTCACTCTGTACACAGTGGTGAGGGCACACTGACTGAAGCGAGGCAACCAGTTTGTACCATCAGCTCTCTGACATCACCAACCATTCACACACACTAGACTCATTCTAGGCCATGTAGGTGAAGTGTCTTGTCTAAGGACACAACGGCAGTTTGGCACTTTACAGCCGTAGCCGCTTCACTGTTGCACCTGGTGCAGAAATCTTGTGATGAGCTCGAACCCACGACCTTCAGGCTCAAATGTCAATGCTCTACCAACTGAGCCACTGTCGCACCAGTTGTGAGGTTTAGGACTGTCAAAGGACAAAGGTTGGAAGACAAAGGATGCGAATTAGTTTTATCTGATTCACAGAACACTTTTGAGGAAGCCATCGATGATGTCGAAACTTTGAAAAAGTCTATGGACAAACTTTTTCGAAACGATCTTCCTTTCAAGGTATTTGTTCCAAATGTGTAATCTGTAATCTCACACGTCTGAGAGCCTAACAACACATGACTCCTCCAGGTTCAAGAGCACCTCAAGGCCAGTGTGGAGAGTCTGCAGATGGCCATGTTCCACAACAGAGAGGTAACCGTCTACTGAGTCTGAGGTTGAGTGAAAAAAGCCATAGAACCAGACTGAGGAAGAGTGGACAGGCTGCAATGTTAGGCACCTGGACTCTGAGGATGTAACAATCTCATTAGTCATACGTCCTCCTATCGTGCCTCTGTCACTCCCATCCTCACTTCAAACTGTCAGGTTTTGACTGCTTACTAGTTATGTATAATATTAGGGATAATTGAGCACTCTCTTCCATAGGTTAAAGCATCAACAGCAGAATTGGCTCCGCTCGCATGCCAAAGGGTGGTTTCTGAGTGTTACTGGCTCGGCTGCCTCATGGCTCTGAATGACTCTCCTCTTCAGCTTGACTGGAAAAACACTCACAAACAGATGGATGTTTGGGACTTTCTGCCCCGTCACATCATATCTAGGTATGGGCTGATTGATGATGCTTTCAGAGACTCCTCTGGTCACATGACTGACTCAGAGGATAACTGTGAGTATTGAATTGATTCTTGTCCATTTAAAGGGAGGAGTCGCAGGATACACACAGAGCTTTACATTATGTAAGTACATTAGATTATAAATGTAAATCCAAAGTCAGACATAAAAACCCCTGTTTCAGGATGCGGAGAAGAGCGTACTGACCCATGTGAAAGTCGAGCTGCAGAGTTTATTCAGAACCCTGGACCCAGACTGGTCTGAGCTGCAGCAGGATCAGCAGGAGCAGAGCAGCAGCAGAGACAGAGTTCTGGAAATCACTTTGGACGTGTTGAGAGGCACTGGTCAAGAGGCGCTGGCAGAACTTCTGAGCTCCAGTAAGAACTCACACTAATTGTGTCTTAAGCCCTGTTCGCAAACATCGGGAAGTCTGTAAAATTTGAATTATCATTTACATATATTGTTACAGCCTTTACCTTTACTGAAATGACAAACCTAAAACCCATCTCATCTAATCTCATAAACTTGTGGGGACCTCCGTGTTTGCTGATTTTGGTTTTATTCTTGACATGACGTCTTTAATTATTACAATTCACTAGATATTCCTCAGTGTCCGCTAATGCTGCAAAAAAATAGGTAATAGTTGAATTGAAATTTTCTCATTCCAAGGGAGACATTTCTTGTACCTTTTGATGATTTAACTTTGTCCCATTGGCAAATCTTAATCTCAAATTAAGATACATTTTGCAACATTTTAACATTTGTTTTACTTAGTTTCTTTGCTTCTTGTAATGCCTGCCTGAATGTGGTCAACTGACAAATTCAAAGGCTTACGATGGAGCTGTAGTGTAGATAGTAGAGCTGTAGTGGTGTCTGGATGCTCAACAGGCAAAAAACTTAAACCTCAAATATTCCATGTGTGTAGGTGGGGTTTAAACATGTCTTCACAGGTGATGGTGCTCATTATAAACAAGGGCAGTTGGAGGTTAATGTAAGTGGGAGGAGCTGGAACTTGGCTAATATTGTTTGTTTTTGTGTTTCAAAACAGAGACAGCAAACAGTGTGTTTACCCGTAAACTGAAGTCTGATCTGAACAAAAGGTTCAGCCACGTGTTTGAGGGCGTGGCTAAAGCAGGAGACTCCGCCCCCCTGTCCCAGATCTACACAGAGCTATACATCACAGAGGGCGGGGCCTCAGAGGTCAATCAGGAACATGAGGTCAGACTGATGGAGATCGCATCCAGGAAACCAGCTGCTCCAGAGACCACCATAACGTGTGAAGAGATGTTTAGGCCCCGCCCACACTCACCACAGCCAATCAGAGCAGTACTGACGAATGGCGTGGCCGGCGTGGGGAAGACTGTGCTGACTCAGAAGTTTAGTCTGGACTGGGCTGAAGGCAAAGCTCATCAGGACTTCCAGCTGCTGTTCCCTTTCTCCTTCAGAGAGCTCAATGTTCTGAAGGACAGGAGCTTCAGCCTGGTGGAACTCATAAACCACTTCTTCAGCCCACCTAAAAGTCTCTGCAGCTTTGAAGACCTCCAGGTGCTCCTTATCTTTGACGGTCTGGACGAGTGCAGACTTCCTCTGGCCTTCAGCAGCTCCCGTGTCCTCTCAGACCCCACCGAGTCCGTCTCACTGGACCTGCTGCTTGTGAACCTCATCAGGGGAAACCTGATTCCCTCCGCTCGCCTCTGGATCACCACACGCCCAGCAGCAGCCAATCAGATCCCTGCAGAGTGTGTCTCCATGGTGACAGAGGTCCGAGGCTTTGCTGACCCACAGAAGGAGCAGTACTTCAGGAGGAGGTTCATAGAAGAGCGACAGGCCACAGCGATCATCTCTCACATCAAGAGCGTCCGCAGCCTCCACATCATGTGCCACATCCCAGTGTTCTGCTGGATCCTCTCCACAATTCTACGGAACCTTCTAGAACAAACAGAGGAACCAGAGCTGCCCCGGACCCTCACACAGATGTACACACACTTCCTGGTGGTGCAAGCCAAAGTCCACAACATCAAGTATCAGCAGCGATCAGGGGCGGAGCCTCACTGGACTCCACTGACCGAGGAGATGGTGAAGTCTCTGGGAAAACTGGCCTTTGAGCAGCTGCAGAGAGGAAACCTGATCTTCTACGACTGTGACCTGAGCGAGTGTGGGCTGGACGCTGCAGCCGCCTCAGTGTACTCTGGAATCTTCACACAGGTCTTTATAGAGGAGCCAGGAATGTACCAGGACAAGGTCTACTGCTTTGTCCATCTGAGTGTGCAGGAGTTTCTGGCTGCTCTTCACGTCCATCAGACCTTCTACAGCTTTAGAGAGAACCTGCTGTCACCAAAGCAAAGTCGAACAACAAGAGACTTCTACCGCTCTGCTGTGGACCAGGCCTTACAGAGTCCAAATGGACACCTGGACCTTTTCCTGCGCTTCCTCCTTGGGCTGTCTCTACCAACCAATCAGAGCCCTCTTCGTGGTCTGCTAACTCAGACAACAGGAAGTTATTGGACCAATCAGGACGCAGTGCAGTACATCAAAACTAAGATGAACGAAAAGACTGTGTCTGTAGAGAGAAGTCTGAACCTGCTGCACTGTCTGCTTGAGCTGAATGACCACAACCTGGTGGAGGAGATACAGAAGATGATTGGAAAGGGACATCTTCATATAAACATGTCTCCTTCTAAGTGGTCAGCTCTGGTCTTCCTCCTACTGTCTTCAAACATGGACGTCTTTGATCTGAGGAAGTACAATGCTTCAGAGGAGGCTCTAGAGCGGCTAATGCCTGTGGTGAAAGTGTCCCCCACAGTGATGTGAGTGCATTTTTCTTATCTTCAAATAGGGCTAGGCGATGACACTGTTGGCAATAATACAATAATACATTTAGAGTAAGGATGTGTAAATGAAATACGGTGACAGTATGTTTGTGGATGCCCACTGTGGCAGAGGAGTGTCATCCTCAGTCCTTTCTCCAATTTTGCTAAACTTCTGACTCTGGTTGACGGTAATGGTAACCGTTTAATTTTTAAAATACATGTTACAATGGCATCGCAGGTCATTGTGGGTTACCATGGGTTACCGATGTGTCCACACTGTGAGCCTTTAGCATCTCAGAGTCTGTTTCAAGGTAAACCCTCTGAGTCAGCAGACCGGTTCCGTTTTGGTGAAAAACTGCTGCTGTGGCCAGATGCAATAAAGATTGAGTTTTTAACCTTTTTGTTTCATAAATACATGTGTTTGACTAGTGCACTTAAAGATGCAGTCAGTGATTGTGGAAAAACGTCCCTAAACCCTAAAAGTAGTCAAGTTATCATGTGTTTTCAAATAGTAATGTAATTGACCAGCTGCTTATAGTTTTTTTTGGAGTGGACCGATAAAAATAAACCAATGGGATGTGTTAACCCCCTTCACCCTCTTCCTGTTTCTCACACTCACAATAATTATTATTATTTTCTAAAACCTTAAATGGCTGAATAGAAAATGCCAATTTCACGTTTGCCACCCACTCTTCCTGTTGTGACAAAGAAAGAAAATGCTTGATGTTTGGTTTGGTGGAGAGGCGAGGGAAGGGGCGAGTGGTTCGAGTTGGTGCAACGGCTAAGCTAACAAAATCACTTACTGCATCTTTAAGATTCTGCAGTGAATCTGTCAGCTTTTCCCCGCTCCCCTGTAAAAATAGTCATATAAATGAGACAATGAGACAAAAAACTTCCTTGCGTCGCATTGGTAAATGAAAGGTCTCACACATTTTTGCGTGCTCCATATGACATCACTTCAGTTCCTTCTACTCAAAGAGAAAACGACCTTAACATAATCTGCATCTTGAGTTTTACATTTGTCAGGTCTGTCCCGCTTTCCGACCCCATCATAATTCACATCACTTCTAGTGGTCATGACTTTAGCAACAGAGACTAGCTTAAACTGATTTAGTTTTTAAGGATTCAGATGCAGGTGTTTTTTATTATTATCAAACAATACTCTATTAGTGTTATACTATTTATGTTTGCACATTTCCTGTTGTTTGTACACAGTGAGTGATCCTCAGACATCCAGTGATCCTATTTATGCCAAATGTAATATAAATGTGGCATATGTTTATGTAATAAACATGTGGCATAAATACAGTTTTATCTGATCTTATCGTAGTTATTGAAGCAAACGGATTTGAGAGTGATATATTCCAGTTATCATCTTGTATTCTTTTGATGATTTCTCAAAGTGCAACTTATAGTGTGAATTATATTGTTATCGCAATATTTCCTTCTAATTTACTGATAAAATGTTTTGACCACATCGCCCAGCCCTCTCTTCACAGTGTGTTAAGCTCGTAATATTGTGTTTCCAGTCTGAGCGAGTGTCGGCTGTCCTTTGTGTGCTGTGCTCCTCTGGCCTCAGTCCTCAGTTCATCCAGTCTCACATTCTTAGATATGAGTAACAACGATCTGGAGGACTCAGGAGTGGAGCAGCTGTGTGAGGGACTGAAGAGCCTCTGCAGGCTGGAGAAACTCAGGTGAGTGTGTCCCTCTGAGATAACAAATCACAATATCTAGAGGAACTTTTTGAACTGAAAACATTTCTGATTTCAGGTTAAGTATTTGGCCAGCGGTTTACACAGAATCTGACCTCATTGTTGGAATGTTGGAGATTTATATGTCATATACATGTGACATGTTCTCTTATAAACCGCATCTCACTCATTCATCAATGAAGCATTGATTTTCTGAGGGAAATAATAATTTATGGAATTGCTTATGGTAAAGTTTGCTCCTCTTTCTGGCTCTTATTCACTTCCATGATATGTTAGTATATACGGAAGTAATAACATATTCTTGGGTTTCATTAACCTGGCCCATAGGGGGTGAATGAGCAGAGACAGGACAACTCAATTTTCTCCCATGTAAATCTTGTCTGTTTTGGAGTCAAAAGGCTCTCCTCCTGTCAGCCTGCAGGGGGCACTTATCTGGGAAAGCCTTGATCCACCTTGCCCGCCTCATTTGAGTGATTTTTTCAAAATGTACTTCTTGATATGAGCCCACAGTTGGAACACAAAAGAAACTCTTGTCTTTCTTTCTATTCGTACGGTTGCTGCAACCGTACACCGCACAAAAAGATGGCATTTTGACTGAAGTTTCCTCTCCGTGTTAGTCTATATACCCAGCAGACTGCACCGCCAGGGTACGTCCGGTCCGGTCCGGTCCTGTCCCATGTATGTCATTCGTGCCACTGCCCCGACGTCATATAAAACCGGTCAATCTTGTTCTTTGGTCATGAGCTTTGGGTAATGACAGAAAGGACGAGATCGCGGATTCAAGCTTACAGAGTGGCTGGGAGCTCCTTTAGAGATAGGGTGAGGAGCTCAGTCTCACGGGAGTAGCTAGGAGTAGAGCTTCTGTTTCTCCACGTCGAGAGGAACCAGTTGAGGTGGCTCAGGCATCTGTTCTGGGTGCCTCCTGGTCGCCTCCCTGGGGAGGTGTTTCGGGCACTTCACACCGGGAGGAGGCCCCGGGAAGACCCAGGACACACTGGAGGGACTATGTTCCTCAACTGGCCTCGGAAGGCCTTGTGGTCGCCCCAGACGAGCTGGAGGAAGTGTGTGTGGATAGGGAAGTCTGGGTGTCTCTGCTTAGACTGCTGCCCCCGAGACCCAGCAACGGATGAAGCGGAAGACAATGGATGGATGGAATTTGCCCACGCCAGTGTTCAGCAGATATCATTTGTTACCTTGACAAGAGCAGTCTCAATGCTGTGGTGGGGTCTAAAGCCGGACTGAAAAATCAAATGAGTTGTTGACAATAAGAAATCTAGAAAGCTGTTGGTAGACAACTTTTTCAAGAACATTCCCCATAGATGGCAGATTTCAGATGGAACGATAGTTGTTGAGTACAGTGGCTTCCAGACTGCTATTTTTTAGAATAGCAGTCTGGATGCCACTGATGACATGTTTACTATCTGTGTGAGTGAAGGTAAGAGACTGTTCAGAACAGACTTAATAAATCTAGTTGGTAGTAAATCCAGGCTGCATGTGGAGGAGCTCAGACTTGTGCTCATCACTTGGACCTTTTTACCATCTACAGGTGCAAATTGAGTTATCTCAAAAAGCCTTAATGGCTGTTGGAGACAATTGCGTTTTCGATGCCTTGAACCTGAGAATATGCAAATTCATAACAATTACGTCTGGAAGTTAGCTCTAAGGCCAGCTGAACAGGGGAGTTTGTAAATCTATTAACTGTTTCAAAAAGGTTCATTTTGTTTTAATGTTAAAAGGGCTTTTTGAAAGACAAGTTTAGATGTATTACCTTGTTAACATGTTTCAACTGCAGAGCTGCGAGCCATCACAGAACTGTCACCCGCCTTGGTGACATATCATTTATCAGTAGATATAAGTGTCGGCGCTATTGAGCAAGTGGTGAAAAGGTGGTACTGCACCCTGAACTCCTCAGAATAGGGTCGGCGCTATTGAGCAAGTGGTGAAAAGGTGGTACTGCACCCTGAACTCCTCAGAATAGGGTCGGCGCTATTGAGCAAGTGATGAAAGGTGTTACTGCACTGTATTTTCCAAGAGGTGTCACTTTTGAATAGTTAGCCTCTGTCTGTAAGTGTGCTTCACAGTTGTCTAAAAAGTGGTTTATTAACCAGCGCGTAGCGTAACACAGAGGGACGGTCACACACGCTTATTCTAAAACAAATAGCCTATGCCTGGTCTGTAAGTGAGCTTCACACTTGTCTAAAAAGTGGTTTATTGAGCAGCGTTTAGCGTGACACCTGGGGACGGTCACACACGCTTATTCTAAAACAAATAGCCTATGCCTGGTCTGTAAGTGAGCTTCACACTTGTCTAAAAAAGTGATTTATTGAGCAGCGCGTAGCGTAACACCTGGGGAGGGTCACACGGGCTTATTCTAAAACAAACAAACAGTGATGGCTTAGTGGGAGACACGTCAATAACTAATTAATCTACACCGAGGGCCTGCTCCAGACCTGTCAAACTATACAAACATGAGGGGAGGATGAAGGGTGGGAGGTCTAAGGTGAGCCCCCGCCCTCTAAGAAGTTTTCAATGGTTCAAACGCATTACGGCTGTCTACGGGAAGGTTATACAATATGTCTAATACAGGTAAGTTATTAATATAACATTTACAGTATTCATATTAAATGTTTTAATTTAGTTTATCTTTAGGAAAGGGTCGTTTATTGACACATTATGACACCGATGATGATTTAACCCCATCACCAAAAGTTACGAGAGGTCTACAACCAACGGAGGAAATATGGTAAGATCTAATCTAACTTAAGGTCTTAACCAGATGCTTAATACTTTATTACATTTTATACAGCACAGGTAAAACTAAGACCAAGTCAATGCCCTTGATGTATAAATTAAGACACGTAAATCAACGCAACGCAAGTCTAGTTCCGTAAGTCCGTACATATACTAACTAATTTTATATAACAAGCTTTATGAACGGTGTAAATCTTTTTTCTAGAGCAATTCTATCACGCCGCAACGGACACAAAATACATAATCACGGGGATGATGATGCTGATAAAAGGTGAGTTACATATTATAATTTTATAATGATAGAGGTTATAATTTTCTTCTCACTATTTTTAGCTCATCAGAGGGTGACGAAGACACAGAGAATCAGCCCTCGGTAAACCATCATTTTAACATACTGGATTTTGCAACAACACTGGACATTGATGCTATTATAGGAGATGAAGGTATATCAGACAACTGTCAAGATGTATTAAACGCTGGATCACCATTCCCGGACCGTGAGGAATACTTTGACCAAATATCTGGACATACTACAGCTGCACCAACCAAGGTGAATACTTTGCAAGAAAACACACATCTGTTAAACACCTGTAATGATGTACGTGAAAAAGAGGTGGTGAAAGCAGAGCTCTCCGACATAAAGGAGGAAGTGGAATCAAACAAGGCGCGTTGTGTTAGTGCAGAGGTACATACAAACAGGTGTCTATCAACTTTGAACCAGCAACTAAAATACGGAGAGACCCGTGTACTTAACGAAATAGATCAGTTAAAGAGACAAGTTCACCATCTTCAAACCGAGCACGTAAAAGTTACTAAACAAGTGTTGGTGTTGCAAAATCAGCGTACAAACGCTACTATACACAGAGCTAAACTACGGGCTAGAGGGCAACGAGCCCAACTACAGACACGAGCGCTTCAACGAGAGGTCCTACAATTGCAAACTCAATACACGAAAGCCTCTATACACACCCGTCAATTAGAAACAAAAACCTTACAAGGGGAAATACAAATTCAAAATTTGACTACCGAAATCAAGCAGCTTAAAAACACGGGAAACGTAATAGCTGATAGAATTGAACAAGTGGATAACCAAGCGAGCACGTCTATAGCGGCTGCTATAGAGCAAATCAATGAAAACACTACTCATTTGAAAGCCTTCGAAAATGCATACGATCCTGAAACACACTAAAAGGCCTAACGCTACCGCACCCTCTCAACTTCCGAAAAAAATAAGAATTAATTATGGCCAGCGCTCTAACACTTATGCATGTGTGGAACGTTTAATTCGTACTAATTATCAAACAACGCGTAACACTGATAGTTTAATTCGTACTAATTATCAAACAACGCGTAGCACGTATCCGTGTATTGATCGACTAATTCGCACAAATCATCAAAGTACATCCCATGCAGCAGAACGGTTAATACCACCGACCCTTGTCATAGCTGAAAGGCCTCCGCTAGCAGACAGTACCGCAAATACAGATAATGTTGTTAACCAGTCAATAAGTAAAGATACTATCCAACCCACAATACAACACCCTACAAACAACTGTGTAGGTATTAATAGTCAAACTATAGAAATGGATACACAAAATGACGAGTCACCTAGACACAGCTCTGTTTTAAGTCGACACAACAATGTTACAACTGTTTCAAGAAATTGTATAGTTCATACAGAGTCAGACCCCCTGGGGGGTAATGCTAATGAAATAGTGGGTAACGAGACCATACAAGTAGGGGGTGTTGTACAGATTACTGAACAAAGTGATATCCCCACTAACGTACAATCAGGTGGGGAGGTACATGTTAACGTAATACCAGAGTTTAATACCACAGTAATGTCTGAGCACATTGATTTTCGAGGTATAGACCCTACAGATACCGTAAAGGCTTGTGAAAGAGTAAATGAAAAATTAACGAGGTTAATAACGCAGGCTGTAAACAATGCAGAACAAGGATGTGTGATGAATGTTGCATTACGAGGGCCCTCGCTTAGTGACGATATTCAAGTTATTTTGAACTCTGACAATGACTACAACGTTGACCATTTTTTAGAGGAAGTGGAAAAAGTGTTACAAAGTAACGACAAGTCCATTATAGAAGATGAAATGACATTAATTGTGAGTATAGCACATTCACAAAGTGGCGGTGGTGGTGGTCAGCGTCTGAGACTTGGTGCAGTAGCATACGATGCAATATTGATAAAGAAAGGTAAATTTCTTTATAACCCTCACAATACCGAAAATGCCTTATGTTTTGCCATGTGTATAGCTCATGCATTTCATGCGAACTATACCCATAGTACATTACTCAATAAAGCCAAAGAGTGGCAAGCTGCAGTTGGTCTGGATCAACAAACAAGCGTAACACTGAATGATGTGTCAAAGTTTGAGAATCTGTTGAACATAAAAATTGTTGTTTTTCACAACAACCCACCGACTAAACGTCTTCAATCATTTGAAACACAGGATAGAATGCACGAATGCACAATAGCTTTATACCTTATGAGAATCACTACTATCATATCAAAAATAAAACAGGGTTCTTTGGGAGTACATATGTGTGCAAATACTGTCTCAAGCCATACGGTACTAGTTTGCATCACCTCTGTAAATACCTTTGTAA
The DNA here is from genome assembly GCA_964034765.1 of Knipowitschia caucasica. NCBI lineage: Eukaryota > Metazoa > Chordata > Actinopteri > Gobiiformes > Gobiidae > Knipowitschia > Knipowitschia caucasica. Next base: position 8,174,701 of record OZ035845.1, on the reverse strand, counting down.
CATCTGTTACACACAATGTGGGACCGCAGGGGAAAACAAAACAATTAAATGTCCTGAGTGTAAACGCATCTGCAAATCTTCCCAATGCTTTAAGCAGCATAAACTACCAGACCCTGTCCACGATAGAATACCTTGCTTTTCTGTGACATATTGTGAAGAATGTAAACATATGTATCACAACACAGCTAAAAAACACGTGTGTCAAATTCAAAAATGCATCCACTGTGATGCTGAGCTCCCTGAAGGTGCTGAAAAGCACCATAGCTGCTACATCAAACCTTTAAAAGTGGTTCAAGAGACAACCAACTAAATTTTTTATGATTTTGAGACAAGGTACGATGGTAACAAGCATGTCCCCGTGTTAGTCTGTACGCTTGATCAGGACGGTGATAAATATAACTTTTCACACGATGGTTGTGTTAAACAAATGTTGAAATATTTTAGAACACCAAAGTTTCGTGATTACACATTCATAGCACACAATGCAGCTGCGTTTGACAACTATTTAATTCTAGAAGAGTTTGCGAGACAGGGGTTAACCCCACGTCTCACTGTGAGAGGCACGCGTGTGCTCAGCATGTATGACAAGCGACTTAGGCAAAGATGGCTGGACTCGTTCAGTTTTCTACCTATGCGTTTAGCACGTATGCCTGAAGCATTAGGGTTTGATGACCTAGAAAAGGGTCATTTCCCTCATTTATTTAACACCAAAGAAAATGAGTGCTATATAGGCCCCTACCCTGAACCGGCCTTTTACGGCGTTGACAAAATGGATCAAGCGCAGAAAGCTAAATTCAACGAGTGGTATGACGGTGTAAAACATACAGAATTCAATCTACAATTTGAAATGCAACGCTATTGTCTCAATGACGTAGCTGTTCTAAGACGTGGCTGTCTGCTCTATCGCGAAATGCTACTCTCTGGGACAGAGGTGGATCCGTACACGTTTGTAACTTTGCCAAGTTATTGTATGGGTGTTTACAAAACGCTATTCCTGGAGAAAAACACAATAGCTCTAACATATGACGGCTGTTATAATGGGGCCAACAAGTGTTTCTCTGACGGATCAATCAAATGGCTCGAATACCTCTGTAAAACCAAAGGGTTAACAATACAGCATGCTCTTAAAGGGGGGGAAAAGCAAATTGGCCGCTATCACGTAGACGGCTATAACCCCTCTACAAACACATGTTACGAGTTCTTTGGGTGCTTTATTCACGGACATGACAAGTGTTACCCGCCTGGAGGGATGAATCACCTATCTAAAAAGACTTTTAGTGATCTCTACATTGCAACCATTGACAAAATAAAAAACCTGAAAGATCAATCCAAAGTTAATGTGGTAGTCATGTGGGAATGCGAATGGAACAAGTTAACTAAAACAGATGCTTCTGTGAAAGAATTTCTCAAAGATTACAAAAGTCCTGAGCGTTTAAATCCACGTGATGCTCTTTATGGCGGTCGCACAAATGCTATAAAGTTATATTACAAGGTGTCTAACGGTGTAAAAGTACTCTACTATGATTACACAAGTCTATATCCGTCTGTACAAGCGTGCAAAGAATACCCCATAGGTCACCCACAAATCATCATTGGTGATTTTGAACCCCTAGAAGCATATTTCGGATTTGTAAAATGCTCGGTACTACCCCCCAGAGGGCTGTTACACCCTGTGCTACCCCATAAAATGCATGACAAACTGTTTTTCATCCTATGTAAAACATGCGCCACAGAATTGAATCAAATGACCGAGTGTGATCACACTACCACAGAACGAGAATTCACAGGGACATGGCCTGTTTCTGAAGTGCTGAAAGCTGTGGAAAAAGGTTACATTGTACAGAAAATTCACGAAGTGTGGCATTTTGCTGAAAAATCAGATCAACTGTTTAAAGGCTATGTCAAAAAGTTTTTGAAAAGCAAACAGGAAGCGAGTGGTTATCCTAATCATGTGAAAACACCTGCGGATGAGGAGAATTACATTGATGAATATCACGAACGTGAAGGTATTTTACTGGACCGTGACAACATCAAACCTAATAAGACGCGACGGAGCTGTAGCAAATTGTTACTAACTAATTTATGGGGTAAATTCTGTCAACGTTCAAATCTAGGGCAGACAGAGATGGTGACAGATCCTGCGCGTTTTATGCAACTCATGTTTTCTGATCATTTTGAAGTCACCCAATTCCACTTCATTTCCAATGCATTGGCTATAGTACAGTGGCGCTATGCTAATGGGGTTCAGTCGCATGCCAAAGATTGTAACATTTTCATCGGGGCCATGACAACATCCTACAGAAGACTCATGTTATATGAACTTCTGGACAAGCTTCAAGACAGAGTGCTATATTGTGATACAGACTCTGTCATATTCACAGCAAAAAGTGGTGAGTGGATCCCACCCACAGGGGGCTTCCTAGGTGATTTGACCGATGAGCTCGGCAATGGAGACAGCATTACTGAATTTGTCTCAACAGGGCCTAAATCGTATGCCTACAAGACGGCCTTAGGGGACAAACAAGTCAAATGCAAAGGTGTGACTCTGAGGGGGGTAAATGTGGAGACCGTGACACACGACTCTCTAAAAGACTTGTTAGATAAATTCATGGCTAATCGAGAGACGGATGAACATCTGACAACAGTATCTGACACGATTACCAGAGATAAGACACGCTTTCACCTCAAAAACAGGTCACTTGTTAAAAAACTGCGTGTGACATACGACAAACGTCGCTTGCTCAATGACTACTCTACAAAACCCTATGGATTTTAAATCAGAGCTTTTTGACTCGAGGCTCCAGCATCCTTTTAGCTCTGTTATTAGTGGACCATCAAATTGTGGCAAGACATATTTTGTTAAAGACATTATTGAAAATGCTAACGCTTTAATATCCCACAAAATTGAAAACATTGTCTACATATATTCATGCTGGCAACCGCTCTATGACGATATTCTAAAAATACGTAATGTCAACTTTATCAAAGACCTGCCTGAATCTTTAGCAGATGACACATTGTTACCACCGAGCAAAAACAATCTACTTATAATCGACGACTTGATGAACGCTGCTTCAAACAATTTGGAAGTGCAAAATGTATTCACCAAATATGTCCATCATAGAAATCTGAGTTGTATATACATGGTGCAAAATTTGTTTGTGCAGGGTAAAAGCAGTCGTACAATTAGTTTAAACACAAACTATCTAATACTTTTTAATAACCCCCGGGACAGATTCCAAATATCTCTATTAGGTAAGCAGATGTTTCCTAACAAATCCAAATTTTTTCTAGAGGCTTTTAATGACGCTACAAACAGACCCTACGGGTATCTTTTAATCGATTATAAAACTAAAACACCTGATCACTTTAGACTCAGAACGAGTCTGCTTTCGGACAAAGTAGTTGTGTATATACCTAAAAACGGCAAAAAGTAATTATGTCGGCACGGGTGGTACGAAATTTATCTTTGCTTCAGTTGTTATATAAGGCTTCACCCAAAATGAGGAAGGTTATTCTGACTAAAGCGAGTCCGGACCTTATTAACGCCCTGTCAGAGCTAGCCATTAACGTGCTCAGTGGGAACATACCTCTGACTACGAAACAGTATAAGCAACTTGAGAAAAAGAAAAAAGTTATTAGAGTTATCAGTAACAAAAAGTTAAACGTTTTAAAGAAGAGAAAAGCCTTGAATCAGCAAGGTGGATTTCTACTACCGCTTTTGGGAGCTGCTATACCGTTTATAACGAGCCTCATCACCAGTCGTTAACATGGAATATACGGAAAAAGTGTATTTGGTGCCGCAACAACAGCTGGATAAACTAACGCAGCAGGGTCATGAAAAACCCATCGCACACAGGGTACAGACAGAGTTGGACAAAGAAATGCTTGATATTTTGAATAATGTAACTATGGACCCTCATGAAAAAGCTAAACACTATACTCACATTCTACAGCGTTTTCTTACGCTGGTGAGAAAAGAGGAGAGTGAAAAATCTGTGGTCAACACAGACGTGATAGCAGCCGAGGTTATGAGACATATTCCACGAAATAGTCATAAAAACGCTAAGTTAATATTGGAGATGTTATCAAAGACACCCCGGGTGGTTACGTGGAATGGAGATGGTGAAGTTGTGATTAACGGTAGTGTTGTAAAGGGCTCTCATGTTTATGACCTCATTAAGAATGTTACAGCTAGTCATAATATACTAGAAATTTCAAGACCTATCGGATGGTCTTTATTTTTAAAAACACTAGCCGAAATGAATATTCCCCAATCTGTCATTCCTAACACTATGGTTCGTAGAACTATTAATGAGTTTAAAAATATCCCTCCTTCTGATGTTTATGGGACGCCCTTAGTTAGTGCTAAACGTAAAAAATTACTGTCACCTAAATTCACCACTCCTTTAGTCACCAAGAGTGGAGCAAGTTGGTTAAGTTTTTAAATCTTCATGTTTGTTATGAAATGTTTTTCACGTGTGTTTATCATTCTGTATGATAAAATGTATCACTTATTATGAATGTGTGTGTGTGTTATGAAATGTTTTTCACGTGTGTTTATCATTCTGTATGACTAAATGTATCACTTATTATGAATGTGTGTTTATCATTCTGCATGGAAAATAAAGATTATACTTAAATATATTTTTCTCAATGATTTTTATTATGCACTACACATTGTACACAGTCGAAATCAGTTTCACTACATATGCCCACAGGTTGTATAGCATTAACAAAATGACATACCAAGGAATCGTTACAAGCCAGGTTAGAATCATACACACGGATAAACTCTTGATAACTTGAGCCTTTTAACATGTGGCATAGAAAAAATACACAATGTTGTCCACATGTTACAGAAAGATGACTCTGTACCTGTTTTATGGAATGGTAAAAACCTTCACTATTCTCCCTCATAAATCTGTTAATGCTATTAGGGAAGCTTTTATAAGTTGGTCCGTTGCCGAAGCTGTCAAAGAAGTATCCGCGCCTATCTTTAGAAAAGTAGGCGGCGATCCAGTGTTCCCCAGAGAGGGTGGAGGGGTGGGTGTTAATGACAGCACACGCCGGATAGCGTTTTATGACACTAGGTAAACGATCTGAGGGCAAAACACCTAGGAAAAGTGTTCTACGCTTTACACACTGTTTCATGATGCTCGTTAACTCTATAGTATTCATTAGTGGGTCATCTAATAGTAGTCTAATAGAACTTGTCTTCTGTTTGAAATCTCAATAATGGAATCAAAAACTGCATAGCAGATCAAATTAACGGTACGTGCTAGTGGTGTCCTAAACCTAGCTTCTAAACGTACGTTACCGGATTTAACTAGTGAAATATTACCACCATGGCCTTCATCAGCCTCTAAATTAAAACAGAACAGAGTGTAACCATCTCCAAAATCGTCTCGATCTATCGCAAGAGACCTGTCTTTTAAATGCCGACCCGTTGCTCGCTGGTATTAAATTAGGTAACTAACTGCAGTTGTTGCATTTTGAAAGTGCAGCAGAATGAAAAAGGGCCCAAGGTGAATCTGGCAATGGGTGTGAAGTGGTGTTGGAGCTATGAACGCATGGATCAGTGATCGTTCATGCGTATCTGCCATAACCAAAGCAGCCGCTGCCGCTCCGCAGGCTCCCAGGCTGCACCTGTCTCTACGGCTCGGCTCCTTCAGACGCGTACGTAACCTGGCTCACGCTGGCGTGACACGTCTGTTTGTTCGTATGAATCGCATCGTGGTGCTGCTGCTCCCGCTAATGCTGCTTCTTGTACTGCTACCGCTACTGCTGCTACTGCTGCCGCTGCTGCTTCATACTGCTACTGCTGCCGTGCTGCTGCTGCTTCATGTACTTTGTCATCTCTCCTCACTTCGCTTCTCTTTCTGAAACACTAAACAGCTACAACATATCCTACCGCTGTGGCTTCGATACAGGTTTTTTGCCGTTGTTATCTACGGATGCTGCTGCTGCCGCGGCTTGATACAGGATTGTTGCGTTATTATCCGAGGTTACTGCTGCTGCCGCTGCTGCTACTGCTACTGCTGCAACCCACTCTCTCAGAAGCTTATCCTGCTTCTAATGGATGCAGCCCGGCCGAGCATGCCGCGCTGCGCTGGACTCGCACCTATGCTCCCAGGGTCGCTTCGGCGGTCATACTTCATCTCCCTACTTAATCTTCTGATCTATCAGATGCAGCTGGCCAAGTAGCTGCGCTGAGCTGTCAATCGGACTCCTAATCAAAGGCATCCACACCTGTATTCTTCACTCTTCTGATCGCAGGCTCCCCATCATGCTGCCCATCCTGCAGCGGCTCTGAGCGGCACTGAACTCCGGCTCATCTTCCAAGTACATGCCTGCCCTCCTCGCAGCATCTTCCTGCTCGCCTTCTGTGGCTTCTCTGCATAAGCGTTTCACTACTGCACACTCAACCTTCAGGCGGTCCGAGACACGGCTTTTCCCGACCATCCTACTATCCTGATTATCTACTCTCCAACCCAAGATTCTAAGCGTAAGGGCGCCTGCAACTTCAATGGCCCTCTCCGATATGTCTCTGCCCCTACAGGTCTCCGCTTCTACACGGACGTGCCCCTTCCGTGGGTTTTGGGGGTTTTTTCCAGGACCATTGGGTTGCCGGGCCGTGGCCGCTACTTTCTACCGGAGCATCTCCTCTGCCCTACACGAGATATTCCCAGTGGTCGTGGCCTGCGCGCGGCGGAATCACACCTGGCAGAGAAAGAGGATCTCCGTCATGCGTGATAATCTCGACTTCCAGGAGTTCCGACGCCTCTGCCCTTCTGCCAACCCATCACCATGCCAGATCCCCTGCATGGAATCCCTCGCCCTGGACTAGTCCCTCCGTCTCTTCACCTCCTCATCTCCTCCGCTGCATCCTTCATGAAGATGGGTCTCTCACCTTCCACACTGAATCATACAGTTTCGCGTGGAAAGTCTACTCCAGCTTCTGTCACGCCCACTGCATTCCACTCATTCCGCCCTCTGCTGTCACGATCCATGATGCATTACACTCGCCTCCGCTCTCGGAAAGGAGATCTCAACGGACCGTCATTTCTTACCCCTGATAACCTCCCTATGTCCTCCAACTGGTTCAGAGCCCAACTCAAGTACGTACTGCTGCTTTGTAATCTGTCTCCCCATCTCTACACAGCCCACTCCTCTCGGATAGGCGCCGCCACGCGCGCCGCGTCCCTGGGGCTCCCCCATTCCGCCCTTCAGCAGCTGGGCCGCTGGTCATCATCGGCCCTCTCCTCATACATCAGGCCTGACACTTCTACCATCCTGGCAGCCCAGCGGCTTTTGGCATCTCCATAAAACACTCGCTAAACTCCTGGTGGCGGCTGCAGCTGAGTATCCGCAAGTTTGGTCACAGCAAATAGCGGTCACAGTATATAGTGATAGCGGTCACAGTATATAGCGATAGCGGTCACAGTATATAGCGATAGCGGTCACAGTATATAGCGATAGCGGTCACAGTATATAGCAAAAAATGGTTAGCGCATGATGGTCGTCAGCATATAGCGATAGCGGTCACAGTATATAGCGATAGCGGTCACAGTATATAGCGATAGCGGTCACAGTATATAGCGATAGCGGTCACAGTATATAGCGATAGCGGTCACAGTATATAGCGATAGCGGTCACAGTATATAGCGATAGCGGTCACAGCGCATGATGGTCGTCAGCATATAGCGATAGCGGTCACAGTATATAGCGATAGCGGTCACAGTATATAGCGATAGCGGTCACAGCATAGAGTAGTCTCGTCGTTCTGTCCCCTCCAAACCAGGCTGCAAAAAACTCCATCAACACAGCTTTTTGGGGATTGGCACGCTCCTTCGCATGGAGGCCCTCCGCTCTGAAGGCCGCACCGGGGCCTAGGGCGCCAAAACCTCCTCCTAAATAAAATACTCAAAAGCTTCTTGTTTCACGTCTCTCCAAATTGAAATGCAGCCAGCGAAAGTTCAATTTGGTAGACGTCAGCCAAAGGTAACCCCTCCAGGCCGGTTCTCATCCCCAGCCTATCGCGCTGCAAACGCCCCTTCCAATCACCGCACCGGCCAGGCAAGCCGCTTAAAAGCGGAGAAACTCCCACTCTCTGCCTTCTCGAAGCCTGCAACCACCGCCTCCCCTCCTCCTCCTCTTCACCCTGCCTTCAATCCGCCTTCAACCTGCTTCCCGCTGCCAAAGGCCGCCACCAGTGCCTAGGTCCCGGGGGATTGGCACGCTCCTTCGCATGGAGGCCCTCCGCTCTGAAGGCCGCACCGGGGCCTAGAGCGCCAAAACCTCCTCCTAAATAAAATACTCAAAAGCTTCTTGTTTCACGTCTCTCCAAATTGAAATGTAAAATTGAAGTCTCTGTGCATGTGTTCATTATCTCCTGATTCTCCTCATCTCTCCCTCTGGTCTCTCTCTGGTCTATCTCTGGTCTCGTTGTGGTCTCTCTCTGGTCTATCTCTGGTCTCGTTGTGGTCTCTCTCTGGTTTCTCTCTCAGTCCTCAGTCTTTGATGTCTCTGTCCTCAGTCCTCAGTCTCAGATGTCTGCTCTGTGGTGGACTCCCAATTGGACGTCCTCTCGGCCTTTGTGGAGCAGACCAAACGTTCTCTGATGGACCTTCTAGAGGCCGAGGAGAAGCAGGCTCTGAACCAGGCACACGGCATCCAGGTCCATCTGGAAAACCGGCTTTTGGACCTCAGGAAAACCCAGGTCCAGGTCCAGAGGATCAGCAGGACCAAGAACAGCCTGGACTTCCTGCAGGTACCACACACACCCAGGTCATGGTCCTCTCCCGATGCAGATGGAGTAGCGTCTGCCGTCAGAGCTCTCATGGTGTGTGTGCTGCAGAGGGAGCAGCGTCTGCCCTCAGAGCTCTCATGGTGTGTGTGTTGCAGGAATACTGTGAGTGGAGGCAGCAGGCCCTGGACACGTCTCTCCCCAGTGTCTGCATTGAGCTCAAAGATACTTCAAAGTTTTTTGCAAAAATTATCACAGAATCAACGGAGAAACTGTGTGTTGCCATGACAACGGAGTTTACAGATCGGCTCCATAAGGCCTGCACCCATGGTGAGTAAGAGAGGGGGAAGAGAGGAGAGAGAGACAAGAGAGGAGAGAGAGAGAGGAGAGGGCAGTTTGAATAGACAGTGACAGAACACGCCTGCTCCGATAGTCCGTGTTGATGGTTCGAGCAGATGTTGGTCTCAGCTCATGGACCTAATAAAAATAGAGCCATGTTTACATTAAACCAGAGGATTATTCCCCACTCATCAGGAATCCCAGCAACTGGGACCAGAAACACCACTCTGGGACCACTCACATACTTTACACTAGTCTTATTTCAGAACAATTCCAGGCAGATTTTCCCTGGTCTCTCTCTGGTCTCTCTCTCTTGTGTCTCTTTGGTCTCCATCTGGTGTCTCTCTGGTCTCCATCTGGTCTCTCTCTCTGATCTCTCTCTGGTCTCTCTCTCTGGTCTCTCTCTCTGGTCTTTCTCTCTGGTCTCCCTCTTGTCTCCCTCTGGTGTCAGAAGTGCAGGGAGAGTGTAGAATTTAGAGTGTGGGTTTCACACAGAAGTGTTCTGTGGAGGGTGAACATCAGAGGACAAACCATGAGAGTACCATGTGTTTACAACAGACACACACACATGTACACACACACACAAAGAATAGTATGGCATGTGTTGTTGGTAGTTTTCTAATCTCTTGTTTCTGTTTCAGAACCTGCTTTAGGCATAAAGACCACAGTCCAGAAGATCAACGCAGCACAACGCAACAAGAGGCTTCCAGACCCACAGACCAGGAAGGACCTACTGAAGTGTGAGGACCAGGAAGACCAGATAGGAACCAGGGAGACCAGAGAGACCAAAAAGAGAGGCCAGAGAGAGAGAGAGACCAGAGGGAAACCAGAGAGAGACCAGAAAGAGGCCAGAGAAAGACCAGAGGGACCAGAGAGAGAGACCAGAGGCACCAGAGAGAGACACCGGAGAGAGACCAAAGGGACCAAAGAGAGAGAGAGAGATCAGAGGGACCAGAGAGAGAGACCAAAGGGACCAGAGAGAGAGGTGGGAGAGAGAGACCAGAGGGACCAGAGAGAGAGACCAGAGAGAAACCAGAGAAAGAGAGACCATTTATTTCGTCTTTCCTCAGATGGGAAGCAGCTGTCATTTGATGGTACCTCTTCTCATAAGTTCCTGCGTCTGACGGAGGAAGGTCGTAAGGTGACGAACACTACGCCCTGGCAGCACCCGTACCCCGACCACGACCTGCGCTTCGACCACTGGCGGCAGGTTCTGTGCACCGAGTCCGTCTACCTGGACCGGGTCTACTACGAACTGGACTTCAACGGAGATGGGACCCACCTGGGACTGGCCTACAAGAGCCTGCCCCGCAAAGGAGCTGAGGCCGAGGGCTGCCTCTGCTCCAACAATGGGTCCTGGTAAGAGACCAGAGAGAGACCAGAGAGAGACCAGAGAGAGACCAGAGAGAGACCAGAGAGAGACCAGAGAGAGACCAGAGAGAGACCAGAGAGAGACCAGAGAGAGACCAGAGAGAGACCAGAGAGAGACTAGATAGTGACCAGTTAACCTGCCTTTCCCTGCCTCAGGTGTCTTCAGTGGACCGGTAAGTCCTTCTCTGCGTGGCACGATGATGAGGAGGTGATCCTGCCGGTGACCCCCGGGCCGCGGTTCTCCCGGATGGGCGTGTACGTGGACCACACAGGGGGGCTGCTGCGCTTCTACGGCCTGCGCCCTTCCCCCGTGGACGATGACGCACAGATCTGCCTTGTACATGAGTTCACGGCTCAGTTCCGGGAGCCGCTTTATCCTGCCTTCTTCCTGCCCAAGAAGGAGAACGCGGTGATGCTGGTGCCACCAGGAGAACCGGTGAAGAGCCCCACCCCGCCTACCTCCTCCAACAATAACGAGAATGCTAACAACAACAATGGGAATGCTAACAACAACAATGAGAAAACTACCTCACCTCTGAACGGTGATTCTAAAACTGTAACTAGTGAAACTGCTCAAAATGTCAACGCTAAAAATGCTAAAAGTGAGGTGGCTGAAGAGGCAAAAGCTAATAGCGACGGCAATGCTAACAAATGGAATGCTAACCCTACTGAAAACAGGGATTCAAATACACCAACGAAAGAAACTGCTCCAAATGCTAACGCTAATAACAGCAGCAATGCTAAAAGCGACATAGCAGATATTGGGTAACAGTAAAATCTAGATTAGAAACGGTTCACTGACTTCGTTGACAAAAACGTTTTGATTTTAAAAGTGTTTATTTACTAGATAGATACTTTACTGACATAAAACACGGAGCGACAGAAGTCTTGAGTCACATCTGGGGATTTGTCCTTAGCACAAACGTTCGTATATGACTTTAATCCAATTACTTCAGGTAACCGATAAAAACACAAAAAATTGTGATGCTAACTGCAGATGGACCAGGATTCTAGTGAGAATGCTAATTCTCATACTGGGACAACCATAGACATAAAGAGTATGAGCATTACTTCCTACTGACACTGACGAGCCTTGGGCCCACCATCTTGGACAGGTAAGTAAGTAAGTAAGTAAGTAAGCTTTATTTATATACCGCCTTTCACAGACCAGAGTCACAAAGCGGGTTACAATTGTTATTTTTTTTGGGCACTTGTCTCTCACTCCACACAGAGATGGGAGCGGGGTCGCCGAACAGGAGGCGCATGCCAGAACTATTGCACATATTTTTAGTGGTAGGGGAAACCGGAGTACCCGGAGGAAACCTACGCAGACACGGGGAGAACATGCAAACTCCACTCAGAAAGGCCCTGGTCCGGCCGGGATTCGAACCCAGGACCTTCTTGCTGAGAGGCGAGAGTGCTATCCACTCAGCCACCGTGCCGCCGAATACACCCGCTACATTCGGCGGCACCCGCTACACTCAGTGTCATCTGTTTGGCAGTGCAGTGATGTGTCAGTGAATCTAATCAATCATAACTCGCTGAATACTTGATTTCCACGCATTGTTTTTGCTGTAAACGTCACACATGTAGCTATGATACAGGACATTAATTCTATATTACTTAATATTTGTAGTGGGCTTAACCAAATTGAATATTCTGATATATGATATGTAGTGTATGATAGGTATTTTGTGAGTCTAAACAGAAAAAGTGACTTTCGGGTGAAATTTAGGTAAAATTGTGCAACAATTACTGAAACACTAAAGAGTTTGACATGTGCATTCAAAAGTTTAGAGAAAGTGCTGCTGCGGCCGGCCCCAGTAGCCAATGCGTCGTCTACTCCTTGTCTATGGGTCAGCACTAGATCATATACGGAATCGGGACGGAAGCAGAACTAAATATAACAAACTACCTATTCATGCCTAAACTTAACCAGCCATTCCCATAAAATAATCCCAACCCACCCTTAACCCTAACCTTAACCATCTTACTCAGACACCTATAACTTAACCAGTCACCATTTATGGACTTATGGGCTCTATGCACGCACCACTTCCACGTTTAACCCCACTTGACTTCCTGTGCGCGGGGAACGGTTCAGCAGATGTTTACATGAGTTTACTAAATATTGCTCAAACGGAAATTAAACTGTGGATACTGTTTATTTTTGGGACACAGCAGTGCTTTTTGATTGTGCTGTCATCGTGCTTTTATAAAGTTAACTAATCTCTCTGAGTGGCCACAATCAAAGCTATTCCTCAGAGAGAAAGCACAGCAACACTTTTGGGTCTGTCTCACAGCTGAACATATCAATCTAATTACTAAAAAACGTCACTAAAACTCACCTAAAAGCCATAGCGATAGCATAGACAGGAAGTGAACGGGCTGGTCTTTGTTAACAGGAAATAACATCACACCTCCCCGTGCATATAGCCCATTAGTCTTGTCACTCCCGTATTCGTCCCGGAAACCGGATTCGTCCGGAAGTTCAGTTTGATCCAATGAGCATACGCAGCAGTAGATTACGTCATGGAATCTGGACGAAAGCGGAGGTAAATATAAAAAACTACCTATTCATGCCTAAACTTAACCAGCCATTCCCATAAAATAACCCCAACCCAGCCTCAACCCTAAACTTAACCATCTTAATCAGACGCCTAAACTTAACCAGTCACCACTTAAGGACATATTAAACTTTTTGACATGCGCAAACTGAACTTCCGGACGAATCCGGTTTCCCGGACGAATACGGGAGTGACAAGTCTAAAACTAAGTAGGATTGTTACTTCTGTTACTTCGTCCCGATTCTGTATATGATCTAGTGCCGACCCTTGTCTATGGGGACAACACAGTGGGGGCGGGTCCCGGCTCAAAGAGGTCCATGAGCATGTGCGCTGACATGCTCGCAATACCACTCCTAGCCAGTGGGGGTGTACCCAGAATAAGAATTAGCCAATGCTTTTGTAAGGCCTCTCCTTTCCTCTCGAAAACAGCTTTTCAGGATGGTTCAAAAGTTGGCTCTTGGCCCAACACTACGTTTCAAATGTGTGTCAATGCTGAGGAAGGATGTTTTTGGACCAGTCTAATTTAGCCGCTGTGGACTTCAGAATGCCCTCGTTAAATGAAAGGAGGTAGTGCCGGTGTTCTGCCGAGTTGTGCCGCTCTGCCAAAAAGTGACGCTTATGTAATGCTCAGCTGTTAATGATGTAATGCAAACCTGCGCGTCTCACGGCAACCAAAGCATACCAAGATGGCGGACCGTGAATTGCTTTAAAAGTTGAAATACGAACGAATAAAGACACGAATGTCACTTTTAATGCAATTTGAGGCGAGATGTTGATGGTTCCGTTTTGTCACATGTGGGTTTTAAGAGTCAAAGTTTTGTGCAAAGTTTAGTTTAAGCAGTCAACTGCGCCTGTGAAACCACAAAGCTAATGTTTTCATAGCAGTCCGCGGCTGCTGACGTAGGCTGATGACGCGTCCTGTGGCCACTCTACACTCTTACACTGGTCTGTCGGGTTGATAATGGAAAATGGGGAAAAAAATCAATCTAATTAAATATTTTGTTTGAACACACTATTGTTAATCATATTAAATACAGTACGATACATGTATTGAATGAAATTTATTATTTCCATTATCAACCCGACAGACCAGTGTAAGAGTGTAGAGTGGCCACAGGACGCGTCATCAGCCTACGTCAGCAGCCGCGGACTGCTATGAAAACATTAGCTTTGTGGTTTCACAGGCGCAGTTGACTGCTTAAACTAAACTTTGCACAAAGTCTTTATTCGTTCGTATTTCAACTTTTAAAGCAATTCACGGTCCGCCATCTTGGTATGCTTTGGTTGCCGTGAGACGCGCATGCGCGCAGGTTTGCATTACATCATTAACAGCTGAGCATTACATAAGCGTCACTTTTTGGCAGAGCGGCACAACTCGGCAGAACACCGGTGTTCTGTCGAGTTGTCTGCCCGTCGAGATGATCTGGCTCAGCTGTTAATGATGTAATGCAAACCAGCGCTGCGCGTCTCACGGCAGCCAAAGCTATCCAAGATGGCGGACATGTAGCCCCCGAATTGCTTTAAAGTTAAATACGAACGAATTAAGACACAAATGTCACTTTTAATGCAATTTGAGGCGAGATGTTGATGTTTCCGCGTTGTGATATGTGTGTTTTTAGAGTAAGAGTTTCGTGTAAAGTTTGTTTTAAGCAGTCCACCGATCTTGTGAAACTACACTGCCCAAATCTGACTTGCGCATGCGCAGAAACCCGCCAGAATGGGGAAAAAACTTGATCTAATTAAATATTTCGTTTGAACACACTAATATAATCATATTGAATACAGTATGATACATGCATAAAATTTAATTTATTATTTCCATTATCAACCCAACAGACCAGTCACAGGACGCGTCATGGGCCTGACAGGGCTTTCACACCGCCAACGCTGAAACGCTGAAGCCCCGCTCACCAGACGCGCATTCTCTAGTTTTCAGACGCAGGGGTCTTCAGACCAGAACGTCCTGACGCGAGCCGGAAGTACCGGAAGTAGCCGGCCGGCTCTAATGCTAACAGAGCTATGCTAGCGGCTTCTAGTGTACAGATCTTCTCCAATATGCAGCTTTGCAGCGTGTCTTTGCTCACAGACATTCCACAGGCTTTATATAACAGTAGTATGTGTTCACAGAGGTGCGCCATACGTTATTTCATATTATTAAACGGAATTTCCGCATCAGCGAACTCACTCAAAGCAGTTGCATAAGGTCACGGGAGCATGACAACGCATGTATTCACAAGCACACAGTCCCCCATTGTCAACCCAGGTTTGAGTTCTGGTGAAGCCTGGTGTGAGTCCTGTTTTGGCTGTTTACGAGTATTTTCAGTCTGCTCGCTCAGTCCGCTAATGTCCCCGTGATCACTTTGCTGCTCTCTGATTGGTTGTTGCACGAACGTCCCAAGGAAAGGATGAGCAGAATCCATCTCCTGTGGGCGTCGATTTTTCGCTCCTACTCCTCCCTTTTCACTTTCCCGTTCTACCCAGTGGGGGAGGGTCCCAGCTCAAAAGTGGCCAAAATGACGTGCGCTGACATGCTTGCAATACCACCCCGGGCCGATGGGGGTGGACCCAGAAGAAGAATTAGCCAATGCTAACATATAGCGTTGGCAGACCTCTCAAAAACGTCTTTACAGGATGGACCAAAAGTTGGCTCTTGGCCCAAAGCTCCGTTCCACATGTGTGTCAATGCTGAGGGGGGTGAATATTTTTGGTCCACTCTAGTTTACTTGCGGGGAATTTTTGAAGTCTCTCGTTCAAATGAATGGAGCTGCGCCGGCTGACGCATGCGCAGATACGTTTTTTTCACAATTTTCTTGTGGGCGGGACCACTCGCGGCCATTTTGGATTGCTCCATGAAAGCACTTTTCATGGCCAACTCAAGCCCCGGCGATCCAAGATGGCGCCCTATTCAAATGAATGGTTGTGCTCAGTGGCGCTTTGTGACGGCATGGGGGCTGAAAGATTAGCGGAAGTCGCCTGGAACTCGCAAAGATTTATGGGAAACTCGCCTGAATTTGGGCATCGTCTGGTCCTCCCGGTTCTGCGCAGTGGATGATCTCCCATAATGCGTTGCGCCAAACACGCGTGTGTGGGTCTCACACCGGGTCTCACGCACGTGCACAGAGGGGCTCGGCCGCGCTCTGACCAATCAGAGCAGTTCATCAGAGCGGGAGTTAGAGCGAGAGCCAGACGAGCAGAGTTTGTGGCACTAAAGTGTGGATTTAAACAAAACCGAAGGATTTAAGAAGAAAAAAAGTTCAGGATGACAAAGGACACTAAAATCCCCACAAAATCCGACCGTTATGGTCGGATTTTGCTGTAGGTTCTCTGTCAGCTGAGGTTGAGCTGTTTTAATATGCATTGAGTTCTATGGGGAAAATTTCTGGGTAGCCCACGTGAATTTAGTCTGGTTCAGTCTGCAGTACCGCGAGAATCCCCTGAGCACAGCTACAAGCTAGTAATACCCTATCCAGTTATCATGATAGATCCATGGGCCAACTCCTATATCACGCCTATCTCCTGACTCTGTCCGTTAATATATACAGTCTATGGTTCTACTGTTCTACTGAACAGTCCGTTCGTGCGAACCGAGCGGTCTGTGCGTTGCGACGGCCGAACGCGCGTCAACATAGACTTTGCATTGAAACCCGACGCAACGCATGATCAGGTTTGAAAGCAACATACACCGGCTAACGCATGAGCAAATGCGTTTTTTCACACTTTTTCCTTCCCCGGGGTCATTTGAAAAAGCCCATTGAAGGCAAAAGTTATGGCACTTTAGTTTCAACAGCGGAGATAGGCGTGACTATGTCGGTTAATAATTACAGTCTATAGGACAACAGCGGCAATGCTAGCAGCAGCAATGCTTAAAGGGAACATGCTAACAGTGCAAACAGCGGCATTGCTGGCAGCAGTGATGCCAGTGTTAACACTGTTAAATATTATAAAATGATGAAACAAAAATGTTAATGCTAACAGATGGTTGCAACCTCCTCCGCAGAGTGCTGAAACCATAGACTGTAATGTTGAAACTCAAGCTAAAACGCTGTTTACTCCCATCGATCGCACAGTGACACACTGTTCAAATACTTTTGATAAAACAGAGCTAACAGCTACCTACATAAAGAGAGCAGCGTTGTTAGAAATGTTTTTAATCATTTTATTTCTTTAAAAAGCTGCAGAAATTACGTATTTTTTTATTACTGTTTAAACAACGAGGTCAAAATTAAACTACTTCTTCTAATATAATAAAACTAATATATGCAGTCTTTAACAAGTTGAACCCATAATCATATTAAATATAAGTCGTGCCGATCAGTATTAAGGTCATAAAACTAACCACATCTTTGTGTTTGCGTGTGTGTTTGTAGATTTTTACTGTGTTTGTAGATTGTTTGTGTTAATATTTGTAGATTGTTTGTGTGTGTTTGTAGAATTGTTTGTGTGTGTATTTGTAGATTGTTTGTATATGTTTGTGGTGTGACACTCACTGGGCCTCACGTTGGGAAACACTGGTCTAACATATGGTGAAACTTGAAGCAGAATCTTCTGAAAGTGTTTTTGAAAAGAGACTTTAATGATCACAACTCAAACTTATGGTGCAAGTTATGGGCTTGCGGTCACTTTACTGTGGTGTATACTCAGTGGTTCTCAGGTTTATTACACTGTAATCATGTCTGATAAAACAAAATGTGCCAAATGTCTTCTACACTGAACTGTTACGGCTGCTGCTACTGAATAAAACTCCTACTCTCTCTGGCCTCAGTTTAAACTTTCATGTGTTTGAAATAGGAGTCCTCTAAGATGAATTCTGTTGTGATATAGGGCTATATAAGAATAAATTGTATTGTATTGTATTGTAATATTGACGTGTATATATAATTTATATATATATATATATATATATATATATATATATATATATATATATATATATATATATATATATATGACACTCTCGTTGTGTGCTCTTAAGAAAGGGACTACTTAAACTGCAGACACACGCAAACACATGCGCACACACAGACAACTGTTGTTCTGGTTATGTTGTTATGGAGACGGATCAGGCGGAGTGATATGGAACCATAGACTGTATATATGAATGGAACCCGTGGTTTAGCATGAGTTTTAAACCGTGTCAATCACTGATAATGTGATAGAATCTTTTCTGACGGAGGGATAAAACAATACGCACATTTAACACACATGCAGAAACTTTACAAAAAGATCAAACAAACAAAATCAAAATCTGTGACGTAACCGGAACTGTGACGTTTCCACAGACCCGGAAGTGGCGGCTTGACTGTCATCATGTTGACGGACGTAAGTGGATCAAAGTCACACTTTTACCCTTTTCCTCGCGTTTCCCGGTATTCATAATGATTTCAAAGGATTTTGGTGTTGGTTCGGAGACTGTCACGTTCCCTGCGTTTGTCAACATTTCTAAAATCGAGTTTTAATTCCATTGTTTGCTGTCAGTGCTAACACGGCTAATGCTAATAGCTGCAGCTCGTCATAATCTGCCGTTTAAGGACATTTTTCTTTAATATGTTTTTTGTTTCGTTAGTGACTGTGTGTGAGAGTCTGGAGCCGTGTTTATCCAAGCTACAGTTCCACCATAACTTTAAATACAAGGAAAGATCAGCGAGAAAAGTCTTCGGCTACAATCTGACGTGTCGACAAATATGCCCAACATGTTCATTGACATGTACTGTCCCAGTTAAATAAATAAATATACACAAATATAAATACAAACCAGAGAGAGAGAGACCAGCCACCATCAATGTTATTGCAACATGAGCTTGTGTGATACGATGTAGCTAGTTAGTATTGTAGCTTAGAAGCCACAGCTGCCCTGGGGAATTAGACGGTAGTATTCACTCGTGTGAGAGTAACATGTGTGTTTCTGATTCATCATTCTGAAGTTTGTACTGCTACTTCCTCCAGTCTTTCCCAGGGTAGGTGTGGGGCAGAGGTTTAGATACTTACTACATGTATGGTTGTGCTATACAAATAAAGCTGCCTCCCTTCCCTCTAGTGTTCTGACCCTGAAGTCTCTGTTTCAGAACGACGAAGACGTGTCGCTTTTTGACGCAGAGGAGGATTCTGGGAAACGCAGTCTGAAAGGGGGAGGAGTCAAGTGAGTGACGAGTGTTGTGTGTGGCCCATGGATCTATTATAATAACTGGATAGGGTATTACTAGCTTGTAGCTGAATAACTCATGTGCTCGGGGGATTCTCGCGGTACTGCAGACTAAACCAGACTAAATTCACGTGGGCTACCCATCTTGTTTTAAAACTTCCGACACCGGTAAATGGACATTACCTTTGGGTTCAGTGACAGGTGGAATTGTATTTGGGCATTTTCAAAATCGGTGTTATGACTTCGAAGGCCTTGTGGAAGAAGCCTTCCCTTGAGGAGATGACCACATGCCCCAACGAACAGCCTCCTAAGCACTTGCTGGCATTTTAATATTTTATATATTCCAAACAGGAGCAGAAAGACGAGATCCGGGCGTCTGCTTGTGGATGGCTTGGTGGAGTTGGGTCTGCTCTCGCAACCAGTGGCTCCTGAGGGGATGATGAGTAGTATTGTGCCTTCGGCGGACCCAAAGGGGAGTGAGGAACTGGGACCTTCAGATGGTTCCCCATGGGCAAGGACAGAGCGGGCGCGGGGGTGATGAACCGCCTAAAACTCACTGTACACCCTTCCCCGGTGAATGACCCACATCTCCTCCACCTACTCCTCGGTCCTGGATTGCTGCCCGACTCGCTGTGCGCCTGGCCCGCATATTACATGGAAGCTGAGCAGACGGAACGGGAGACCGCCGGACAGTGCGAGCTCGAATTCCGGAGCGCAAGCTCGAGTTAGAGGCTGACCAAGACGTCAACTGCGCGCTTGAGTGGAGGTGACGGTCTCCTCCCACCCAGTTACTCGGCCCTGGGACCACCGCGAGGCTGCCTCCCTCCCCATCCGTTCACGGCGGCCGCCCTCGATGTAAGTAAATTTTATTACCTTGTACCCCCTTCGGAGAGGGAGAAGTGGGCTTATCTTTTGCTGCATCTCGCGCGCATCGCCTCGGCCTTAAATGGCCACGCGTATTTGGCCCTCTTTTGTCAATGTAAAATGTACGGAACGCCCAAGAAATCCTTGCAGCCATGCCTCTTGCTGCAGTCCAGTCGGTACGAAGCAGCAAGGAGCGCCACTGCTCTGGCTTCAGCAGGGGGACCACATCAGGCCCTTGCAGGATTTGGTTCCTGTCGTGTAGTGTGTTATGCTGGTAACCTTTGTCATTGGTCCCAGTTCATGCAGGTAAATCACCAGGCCCCCCCGTTGGTTCTGGGATTTTTGATCACTGTTTCATGAACATTTTGACCCACACAATGAGATCTTGCGTGGAGCCCCAGACCGAGAATATAAGTGGTTCTGTATGTCTTCATTTTCTGATAATTGTCCACAGTTGATTTGTTCACATCAAGTGCTTTGTTATTGTAGATTCCTCTTCCCGTTGGTGGTCTAACAAATTCTTTATGGCATCTTTTAAATGCCATTTGTTGTCATGTCGTTTTCAACGCCACGTTTGTGTACATGCATGATCAGCTCCGGCAGCAAGCAGCAAGCGCACGCACACACACGCAACTACGAACCCCAAAAGAGGAAACAGAAGTCTGTTTCTGCAATTTCAACAATGTGATGTGAACAGACAAATGTGTTGGAGCCCTGAATTTAGAGAAAGAACTAATAAAGAGAGTATGACTACTAAATCTTTTACAGTCATATTACACGAAAATTGTCAGACCAATGTTATGGCCTTAAAGGGGTTAATATGTAAAACTGTATTTTTCCTTGTTCAAATACTGGTTGTTATGCGAGCAGTGATTCATGAGAAGAGCTTTGGGATCTGCAACGGCCCACACATATTCACTACGGGCTGAGAAAAGTCTTCGGCCAAATAGTCTATATTGTGAGGGCTACCTTTGAGTACCTCTATGGAACTGAGGACACAGGACTGTCGCCGAGTCCCCGGCCCTGGTTGGCCTTGTCCATGAAGGAGCTGCAGCTTGTTTTTGAAGCAGAGTGTGACAGGGGGGCTACTGTAACCGTCCAAATACAGGTGTAAATGAAGAGTGTTCTGCTCCTGTTCTCACATGTGCCTAAGGTAAAGACGGTAAACGAGCCATGTTCTACCCTTTGCTTCAGAAAGTTGTCCTAGTGGAAAATATAATGGAATGAGTCTCTGGTCTCTCTCTGGTCTGTCTCTGGTCTCTCTCTCTGGTATCTCTCTGGTCTGTGTGCACTGTACTGCATGGTGATTGGCTTGGGTTGTGGATGCAATCATAATCAGGTGCGTGTTCCGTGCGCGTACATGCGTCTCGGCCTGGGTGTGTGACCTGAGCCGCTCTTATTCTGAAACATTTTAATTTGAAACTACTTCCGGCGCAACCAGCGTTTCCGCCTGACTGCTGCGCTTCATTGTCATGTATCACGCACGGACCCGTCTGCCTCGAACTCTGAGCAACTTTGAGCAAACTTTCTGGAGATTCTGCAGCTTTTGCCCCGATGCCCATCCCGAAAAGGACAGATTGGTGAGTGTTTCGTAGGGATGGGTTTATGATGCCACAAGTTAGTGAGTTAGTTATTTCAAAACATGCACAACACAATGAAAAAATATAAATGATCAAATAAAAAACATGTCACAAGTTTTGAAAAGGGGGTTGGGTGAAGCAGACGCGTATACATTTGCAACCCCCTCTCACGCATACAGCAAATACAAATTACACTTACATTGTACAGTTACAGCATTACTTCAAATTCTCCCTCACACAGACACTGGCCCAAACACTCCCTGACCACACACCTCTGTCCAGGCTCAGGGCATCACTCTCTGTCCTGAGTCCTCCATAATATATTTCTTCAACTTTTTAGATAGTTTTAATTCTTCTTTTAATCCATTCCAAATGTCAGCGCCTCGGACCGAGATACACACAGATTTTAATGTTGTCCCAAATTTAGGTGCATAGAATAGTTTGTTTCCTCTTAATCTGTAAATATGATGAGCATCTCTGTCGCTGAAAACCATAGACTGTATATAATAAACTGAAAACACTTAAATTGGACGGTAGAGTTTTCAGATGCCCTGAACATTATCTGAGCTGTTTTAAGGACGATCAAGTCCTGCAGTTTCAGTTGTTGGTTTAAAACAGGATTAGAAGGAAGTCTGTAGTGGACGTTGGACACAATCATTATAGCCTTTTGTAAGATAATCAGAGGCTGTACGTGAGATTTGTAGCAATTCCCCCACACTTCCACACGATAGTTTAATATGACATTATAAATGAATGACACAATAACATAAGAGCATTGGTGTTGATTACGTGACTTGATCTCTTCATTATTCCCACACACTTAGCAACTTTTGTCCTCAAGGAACTTATGTGAGATTTCCAAGTCAGATCTTCATCCATTATTACTCCCAAAAATAAATTTTGTTGAACTGTGTCAATCGGTGTGTCATCAATTATAATTCTAACTGGTATTTTACTTTTACATTTACTTAAAAGCATAATTTTTGGTCTTTTTTTAGGTTAGTCAATTTGTTATTATTTAATCATATTTTTTTATCCGTTCAACTCTGTTACAAGGGATAGTTGTGCAAAATACAGAAATTATCTATTGAATAATATTCAGAGTAAACGTTTGAAGTAATATTTAGTGTGTTAATTCAGTCATATGATTTTTTTATTTTTATTGAGAACCATAGTTTTTGAGGAGTCTTTGCTCCAAGGCAGTTTCTCCTCTTGGACACTAGTTCCCTGGTCTTAGAAAACACTAGTTAGATAGAGGGACATCAGAAAAATTCTTGAACAGGCCCGCAGCATGTTGACACAGTTCGCTTCATTATAAACACAATTTGGCGCAGCACATCCAAACGACACAGTTCCTGTATTGGTCACGTGTTTTTATGCGTATCAGTGCGATACACTCACAGATACGATGTTTCACACTTGAGTACTCGGCACAGCGCCCGGCCAGTATTGGGCCCGAACCCCCCCCCAGCAGGGGGGGTTCACTTCCTCAACATTATCCTCCTTAGGCCGCTGCAAAGCCTGAGGAGCGGCTGCAGAGAAGCTCTGCTGTGATTGGTCCGTGTTTGTGTTTTGGACCGAAGCACGGAGCGGCTGCAGGAGCATGGACGAGGCACTTTGGAGCAGAGAGCTTCGCGCTTCGAAGGAACCGAAGGAAAAGCAGTTTGGGCTCGTGGCTCAGAGCCTGATATACAGGGAGACTGTGGACTAGAGTTTTGTTGCATATCCAACTTATATAACTTATAAACTGTGCAGTCGTTACTTTTGCTTAGGTCCAGCGCAATGGCAACCGTAACATGCGCCGCGCGAGTGTACACTAGGCTTAGCGGTTTCACCTGGAACACAGTCTCCATGTGAACGGAACATCTAACACTGCCGCAGCGTCACCGTCTAAATGGGGCCTTACCTTGGCTATTTTCATTCTATTTGGAAAGACACCAGTGTGAAATGACAAGTTACAGATGTGCGGTAACGGCTCAATAATTCCCTCAATCAGGTATTTTAACAAGAGTAATGTCGATGTCCTTATCAGTATATTTTTTGTTTTGACAATGTCAAGAATTTCTTTTTCCTCCTCTTGTTTAAGAAACATTGTGTGGGGATTTTTTCCTATAAACACATCCATTTTTTTACCAGCTCCCCCTGGATCAGGTATTCTATTTGCCAGGTCAGGCCCAACACGGACAAAACAATTATTTTATCCGCCACATCACACGTGTTACCCATTATATTTTCTTTATCCATAAAGTATTCAGGATTCTCACTTTGCTTCAAGACACTTTTTATAATACGGTTTAATGTATCCAACATTCCTTTGATATTGTTTTTGTTACCCATTTTTTTCCTGAAATAATCTTTTTTGCTCATTCTTATAATGATAAGTTGACACATTCTATCTTTTATATCTATTTTCAGGCTCAGTGGTTCTTTGTCTTATGAGCTCTGTACAAAGTATTATTTTGCAGGCATTTTGTAACCCTTTTGTTATCCTTGAACAGTTGATGTATTTTAGTTTTTTTTGTGTATTGTTTGGACAGTTTTTATTATCCAATCGTTTTGATACATTATGTAATGGAGCAGAGTCCATTACTCGGTGTTCATAGGTGTGGGAATTAGACAGACGTCTATCTGTTATCAGTACTACTGTGTTATTTCATATCTGATAATTCTGCCTTTCAAGTCACTTTACCTGTTGATATTATTTCTGATGTTTATTCTGCTCATATTCATATTCTCATATTCTCCGCTGCTAATGTATAATATAGACATCTGTAAATACTCCGAACCAATTATAGCCCAGAGTTTATCTTATCTTATTTTATTTTATCTTAAATTTATTGTCTATTATCTTAAATAATAGACTTTGATGTGTGCGTCTGAGTGCTCTTATTTCCTCTCTCTGCTGTAATGTGCGCAATGATGACACTGAAATTTCTCCACTATGAGACTAATAAAGGTTTATCTTATCTTATCTTATATTTATTAAAAATGGATTTATGCAAAGGTACAGACCTGTAAAGGAAAGGGGCGTGAGTGCAGGAAATTAAGTAAATAAGTAAAGTACAACATGTAAATATACTGACCTTTTGCTCTCTTGTTTGTCTGCCCTCTTTAAGGTGCTTTCAGACCGCCGACGCTGGAACGCTGACGCCTCACGCACATTCTCTAATTTTCAAACTCAGGGGTCTTCAGACCAGAAGTCCTGGGCTGCGGTGGCGCCCGCCAGATGTGGCAGAAGTAGCGAGCGGACTTTGATGCTATTGAAGTTAAGCTAGCGGCTTTTTGTGTAAAGTTTTTCCCAATTCTGTGCCAGTAATTCACTCTTGAGTGTGTTTACCGACTTCTCTGTCCATAATTGCCTATATTTTAATTTTTTATTTATGATCATAGACAATGAAAACTGGCAGATGATCACTGATGTCATTAATCAGTATAGCACTGGTTTTGTTTTCAGTGTCATTTCTGTATGTGTTGTCTATCAGAGTGGCCCATTTTGATGTGCAGTTACAACCTTATATACATTACATTTTGAGCGCATAAGACGTGTCTGTGTTTGTCATTCACAAATCTCAGACTCCGAGCCGATGAGAGTGAACACCTACAGTAACTATTCCAAATACCAAATATTGGTTACACGTGCTTTGATGACCTGGATCTTGCCGTTGTTGGAGAACTGTATTACATTGTGTTTAAACGTGGTTTTGATAAGTTGTTCTTGAAGCTATTTGGATATATTGTATTTTTGTATACTGTGTGTGGCGGCAGTTTGGACAGAACAGCGGTTATCATTTCAGGCACCAAAACTAATCCTAGTCAATTCTTTCCTTTTATGTAGCTTACCTAAAAGTTGCTTGGCTCTGCACTCATGGAGGAGGAGATGCAGCAGCTCAGGGAGCATAAGGCGGACAACAAGCGACTTCTTTGCACCACTTGGAGGGGGAGCTATAAACCAACCTCTACATAGGTTGGTGGCCTCCTCCCGCGGACGGTGAGTGTGTGCCTTTCACCGGCAGGTCCAAAACTATAGTTTAGTTTTCAATTACGGTGTTTAAATTTGTGCCTTTTCTTCAGGCTCTACTCTACGTTCTGTCCAAAAGGAGCCGCTGTTTCGTTACAATACAATTTATTCTTGTATAGGCCTAAATCACAACAGTAATCATCGCAGAGGACTTAATCACTTAATCAACGGCGCCGTAAAGATGGCGCCGTGGCAAGAGCTCTGGTGGGTGTCGTCTGGTGCAGACTGGGGTAGTCTTGCACAGTTTTTCCTATGTGGTTTTACTGCAAATGGCAAATAAATGAATCTGAATCTGAATCAAACCATTGAAATCACCAACACAGCTTGGGGATTTCAATGGTTTGTCCAGCTTTGTCCACCTCTGTCTCACCTACAGAGCATCCGGAAAGTGTTCACAGCGCTTCACTTTTTCCACATTTTATGTTACAGCCTTATTCCAAAATTCCATTTCATTTCATTTAAATCCCTTTATTTTCCATTTCTGGGTCAGGGGGGTGGCAATCAGAACTGCCACCCAATTCACACAGCACCAGTCCCTTGCTGATCTTCCTGCAGGTGGTGGGTCCACGTAGGGCTGGGCGATATGGCAAAAAAAAAAAAATCTCCGATTTTTTCACACCAAATCCGACTTTCGATTTTAATCGATTTATTTTTTTCTATTTAAAAACAAACTACAACTGACAAAGAAATAGATTTTCCTTTATGCAGTTTAATCTAAATCCCCATGGAGCATAAGTGTAACAGGAATTAAGCCTTAAAACATGCTTGTAAACGAGATGGCTCTGCCATTGTAAACAGTGAAAATGTAGCTTAACAGTTTTATAATAACTTCACTTACAATGACACTATGCACCTTCAAAATAACTTAAATCACACAAACAAGGCCCATCGCAAATATATCAATCCTATTAAACACATGCATTATTTACATGAAATATCACATTTTTAAAACTGATTACTCAAAATAGAAATGTTGTAACAGACAGTCTTTTCCAAAAGCCTCCTCGGGTTTTCATGCTTGTTCTTTCAACTGTGCCTTAGGGTTGGGCGATATGGGCCTCAGCATGTATCACGATGTTTGTTGGTATGTATCACGATATGACGATATGATAATTTTAACAGAGCCTCATATAAAAGCTATAAAAACTTAGCACTGATAATTTTAAACACACTTGCCTCAAAGTGCATTTACTGATTTATTGGCAGCAAAATGTGTAATACAGCTATTGTATATAAAACGTATTAACAAAACTGAATTGTAGAGAATTCTGTTTTGTACATACTGAAAATTGCAGGCAACATGTAAAAAAGGTGAACATTTGTAATTTGTAAAATATATAAAAGTTTGTCCTTTGTAATATAAAAAGTGTAGCATTATAAAATAATTATTTGATCACTTTGGCTTATGTTTCCTAATCCCAATATAGTCAAAATGATCAAATACTGTATATATTTTTTGTATCCTTTTGCGTTTCTATAATTATGTAATTATAACTTATTTGTAATTATATTGCAATGTAGACAAACACATGCATTGAAGTAAAATGAATGACAGTAAACAGTAAATAATGCTTACCAATGGCAGAGAGAGAGAGAGAGAGAGAGTGTCCGAAGCAAGCCACTCGAGTCCAGTTGTTTAGGGCAGCTGCTTTCACAACATTAGATCCACTGTCGATAGTTACACACAATTGCTTCTTTTTATCTAGTTCCCAAACTACTCCCATATGTTTGAGGTAGCTCCGCGTTTTGGCACAATGTCTTCTACAATCTGCATGTCTTCACCATGGTCTTCACCGCCGCCCTCAGCCATGTTTGCTCTCTGTTGTTGTTGTCCCTGCACGCCGCTCTGCTACACGTGCCGTGCAGATGCATCATCAAAGTGCGCCGCACACAAATGTATCTTCCGCTCGCTGTTTTCAGTGTTAAATGATCGTTTTCACCGGTATAAGGCATTTTCTTATCATTTAATTTACTTATACCGGTATACCGGTACAACAAAAATATCGCCCAACCCTACTGTGCCTGAGTAACTGTGCTGTAGTACAACGCTCGGTCCAGCTGGTGGCGCTAATACTAACTTCAGTGACTCCCGCATTGTGCGAGCTTCCTGTTTACATTCTGATGCTGTAGCTAACAGCTACTGTAGCAGCTACTGTAGCTAACAGACAGCGGGGAACACGTTGTTTGTATCAGAGCAATGAGAGCAATGTGTGAGACGTGTCTTTCCCCAAAGTGCAGCGGCTCAGTGGGACACGAGTGTGTGCGCGCCACGGACACGGGAGTGCGCTTTGGAATAACGAGCGTGAGAGAGCGTGAAAGATGTGGCGTACGAACACGGCGTACGAACATAGCGACCGGAGCCTGCGTGCGTGTGTGTGTGTTCTGGCGATTTAAATAAAGTCTGATTCTTGAACGTTTGAAGTGTTATTGCAACAGCACCAACTGTGAGAGCGAGCATCAGGCCAGAGGGAGACTGTTAGCATTAGGTTAGCTTCAAAATGACTGCTCAACACCATAGACTCGCGGTTAGCGCGTTAGCGCTGTAGTTCTGCGCTGGAGAAAATAAAAATCGAATTTTAAAAAAAAGAAATCGCCCTAAACGTAAAACTCGAATTAATGATTAAAATCGATTAATCGCCCAGCCCTAGGTCCACGGGAAGATGGCTGCTCCTTCGACACAGATGCAGCCTTGGTCTTTCAGCGGGGACTTCAGGCACATTGGGGTTAAGTGTCTTGCCCAGGGACACAACGACAGCAGACATCAGTGGGAGCAGTTGATATTCCAAAATTGATTCAATTATTTTTTTTTCCCTCACAATTCTACACACAACACGCCATAATGACGACATGAAAAAAGTTTGAGATTCTTGCAAATTTATTAAAAATAAAAAAAAGTAAGTACATAAGTACTCACAGCCTTTACTTAATGATTTGTTGATGCACCTTTGGCAGCAATTAAAGCCTCAAGTCTTTTTGACTATGATGCCACAAGCTTGGCACACCTGTCTTTGGGCAGTTTTCCCATTCCTCTTTGCAGCACCTCTCAAGCTCCATCAAGTTGGACGGGTCGTTGTCCTGCTGAAAGATGAACCGTCGCCCCAGTCTGAGGTCAAGAGCGCTCTGGAGCAGGTTTTCATCCAGGATGTCTTTGTGCATTGCTGCATTCATCTTTCCCTCTACTTGACTAGTCTCCCAATTCTTGCCGCTGAAAAACATCCCCACTGCATGATGCTACCACCACCATGCTTCACCGTAGGGATGGTATTGTCTCGGTGATGAGCAGAGGCTGGTTTCCTCCAAACATGGCGCCTGGCATTCACGCCAAAGACTTCAATCTTTGTCTCATCAGACCAGAGAATTTTTTTACTCATGGTCTGAGAGTCTTTCAGGAGCCTTTTGGCCAACTTTATACTAAGGAGCGGCTTCCGTCTGGCCCCTCTACCACACAGGCCTGATTTGTGGATTGCTGCAGAGATGGTTGTCCTTCTGGAAGGTTCTCCTTTCCCCACAGAGGAACGCTGGAGCTCTGACAAAGTGAGCATCGGGTTCTTAGTCACCTCCCTGACTAAGGCCCTTCTCCCCCAATCACTCAGTTTAGAGGGCCGGCCAGCTCTAGGAAGAGTCCTGGTGGTTCCAAACTTCTTCCATTTACGGATGATGGAGGCCACTGTGCTCTTTGGGACCTTCAAAGCAGCAGAAATGTTTCTGTACCCTTCCCCAGACTTGTGTCTCGAGACAATCTTGTTTCGGGGGTCTACAGACAATTCCTTTGACTTCATGCTTGGTTTGGGCTCTGACATGCACTGTCAACTGTGGGACCTTATATATACAGGTGTGTTTCCAAATCAAGTCAAATCAACTGAATGTACCACAGGTGGACTCTAATGAAGCAGTAGAAGCATCTCAAGGATGATCTGTGGAAACAGGATGCACCTGAGCTCCATTTTGAGCTTCATGGCAAAGGCTGTCAATACTTATGTACATGTGATTTCTTCTTTTCTTTTTTTTTAATACATTTGCAAAAATCTCCAAAAAAAATTGTTTTAACATTGTCATTATGGGATTTTATGTGTAGAATTTAACGGGGAAATAAGGAATAAGGCTGTAACATAACAAAATGTGAAAAAATTGAAGCGCTGTGAATACTTTCCGGATGCACTGTGTATCGGCCATATCAATCAGAAACACATGAGCACGCACACGTGTGGCGTCCTGGCCCCGAACAGGCGGCTTCTTGTTTTTAAAGGGCACGTCCCGCGGCACATTCACACTCACTACCAACCTTTCTTTATGTTCATTTATGTTTCTCCTGATTGAGTTGATCTTGATTTTGTGTTTTATTTTGCAGCAGGGCTATTTCTATTTTATTTTGCTTTATTTGCATGACTTGCTGTTTTTATTTTTGTTCGCATGGTTTTTTCCATATAATTTATTGATTTTTGTCTCCACCATTTATAACAATTTTTAACCATTTTCTCTCATAGGCCTGTAATCTTTTTAATTGTTATTTTCATAAAACTTATTTTTTTAAATTACAGTCTCAGAACTCCTATGTCCACAACTTGTGCGGCCTTTTTATAAATTATGTAGTTGGTCCCTAGACAACCTGGTGTTGTTGGAATTAGTTAAACATCCTTTCCCTCAACCCTCATGTTACATCTGTCTCTCTGGTCCCTGTACTCTTTCTGGTCTCCTTCTGGTCTCTCTCTCTGATCCCTCTACTCTCTGGTCTCTCACAGTGTAGGTGATGGTCTCCTGGGGGTAGTTGAAGAGGGCCCCTGTGGACTTGGAGACGGTGATGTTGAGGAAGACCCACTCGTACTGAGTCCTCATCACCTGCTGAGACCACCGTGTCATCAGAGACCCACTGTGAGACCTCAGCTGGATCTCTCTGTCTGAAAACACACCAGAGTCTCTTTCTTTGTCTCTTTGTGGTCTCTGTATCTGGTGTCTCTCTGGTCTCTGGTTTGGTCTTTCTTTTTCTGGTTTTTGGGAGAGACCTATAACAACACGGTAATTACGGGATTACGTTATATATAATATGTATATAAAGTATATAATGATAAAATGATATATATATATATATATCATTTTATCATTTTATATATATATGTATCATTTTAAGAAATTAAACTACAAAATGAATAATACATCAAAAATTCTAACGAGAAAACATACAGAAAATGTATTTTAACATAAAATGCTTCAAGTTTATACAGCACTTACTGCAGCAGAGGGAGAGCTGGTCTCCCTCTCTCTGGTCTCTCCTTGGTCGCTCTCTCTCTGCTCTATCTTTGATTCATGGTGTGGGACCAAGTGGATCATCCGAAAATCTACTGGACTAAATTAAGCATTTAGCATTTTACTTTGGACTAGAGCAGAGAAAATGGTCCGAAACAAGCGGCTACTCCACCTTTTGACCTGTCCTGCTCCACCCAGAGACTACTACTACATCTCTGCTGCTGCGACCTGAAGGGCTGATTATTACTATTGTTATTTTAGAATGATCAATCTTATTTTTGCTGCTTCTGGACACCTGCATTTCTCCTGTGGGGATCAATAAAGTATCTATCTATCTTCAGTCTCTTTCTGGTCACTCTCTCTTTGATTGGCTCCATGATAAACTGCCCCAAAACAAGTAAGTCATATTTATTTATATTTTTAACAACCCTAAGACAGAAGCGTACAACCGTCACCATCCTCTCATCGTTGTCTTTGGAGCGCTCTCTGTCGGCTCCTGTGCTACACAAAGACAGTTTGGGGCGACAGACAGCCTTTGAGCCAGAGGGTCGTGGGTTCGAGCCCGACTTTCACCATTGACTCCCACTGTCTGCTGCCGTTGTGTCCTTAGGCAAGACCCCGTTGCCTTGTGTGTGTGTGTGTGTGGTGATTGGAGGGGCCAATGGCACATACTGGTTGCCTCGTTTCTGTCAGTGTGCCCCAGGGCAGCTGTGGCTACAGTAGTAGTTTATCACCACCATGTTTGGAGTGAAAGAATAATGACATGTAAAGCGTCTTTTAGTGTCCAAAAAAGCGCTATATAAAACCGATGCATTATTATAGTTTATTTGTATAGCACAGTTCAATACAAGGAAACTGTGTTTGAACATAACAGACATGAGAATCATAGATAATCACAGTGCATTAAAGAGAGTAAAGATATAATCC
This sequence comes from Knipowitschia caucasica, assembly GCA_964034765.1. Lineage (NCBI taxonomy): Eukaryota > Metazoa > Chordata > Actinopteri > Gobiiformes > Gobiidae > Knipowitschia > Knipowitschia caucasica. The sequence goes on along the minus strand of OZ035845.1, from coordinate 8,142,906 downwards.
TTCAGATGTAATAACATTCATGATTGTGTTAAAACTAAAAACTTTTTCATTCTGTGTTGCTCCCAAACTGGTCTGATGGTTTGGACTTGAAGAGCACCTCTACAAGTCCAAACCAGAGGGAGACCTGCCCTGTCCATTCACAGCTGTGTGGAATTCTTTGTTTTGGCCTGGTTGGGTCTCTTGGTGGTCTTTGTTTTGGCCTGGTCGAGTCTCTTGGTGGTCTTTGTTTTGGCCTGGTCGGGTCTCTTGGTGGTCTTTGTTTTGGCCTGGTCGGGTCTCTTGGTGGTCTTTGCTTTGGCCTGGTTGGGTCTCTTGATGGTCTCTGCTTTGGCCTGTGTCGTCTCTGGTTCTCGGCCCTCTCCCTGGTACAGGTGGATGATCCCCTTGTCGTGCAGCGTCTTCCACAGCGCCATCTCCTGGTTGTAATTATGGTTCGCATAGAAGACCACGTGGGTCTTGGCTCCCCGCTCAAAGTAGTAGTTTGAGAACTTCTTGTGGTCTTCAGTGATGAAACCGTAGGCGTCGACCTGAAACAGTTTTGTGAATGTTTTACACCAGTGTCATGCAGCCAACTTCAGCTCCAACAATACATATAAGTGAAGCCTCTTGTGTCAAGCCTCTCTGGTGTCTCTGCTCTCTCTGGTTTCTCTCTTGTCTCTCTCTGCTATCTCTCTCTCGCTCTCTTGTCTCACTCTGGTGTCTCTCTGGTCTCTCTCTCTGGCCTTTCTCTCTCCGGTTTCTCTTTCTGGTCTCTCTTGTCCTTCCTCCCACTCTCCTTGTCAATCTGTCTGTCCTGGTTCCACCTGGTCTCACACCAGTAAAGGAGCAGACGAGAACTGTGTCTCACTTTGTCGCACAGCTGCAGCGCGAGGAAGACCGTGAAGGCTCCGTTTGTGGGTCTGACGATGGCCCAGTGATTGGACTGCAGCGAGGGGGACCTCAGGAACCTGGAGCGACACATGGTTCAGGACCAGAAACATGTTGTAGAATCACACACAGAATAAAAGAGACAAAGACCTGTTCCTGACGAGCCGCAGGAAGTCCATGTGTAGGACGTAGAAGCGTGTCTCGTTGAACTGGTTCGAGTACTGGATCCAGGGCCTGAAACCAGACCAGGACTGGACTTAAGGCCAGGACTGGACTCTCTCTCTCTGTACTATCTTCCTCTCACTTTCTCTCAGCGTGTACTCTCCCTCTCTCTCAATGTGTGTACTCTCTCACCGTCGGCCTTTGTATGGTCCGGTCTCCACTCGCTGGTGTCGGTAGAGTCCGGTGAGCCATTCAAAGTCCCTCATGCCCTCAGGGATCAGCACGTACTTTATCCCCTGGACACAACATCACACACAGACCTGCACTTGTTTTTGGCTCCATCCATGCTCTTCCTCATTTCAAATGTGGTCTCCCTCTCTCTCTCTGGTCTCTCTGTTTTGTGTCAAAACCTAGTGAAATTTTGAAGCATTGGTGTAACAAACAGGCAGTTTGTTACTAAGTACACTTGCACCTTCACTGAGCCACTTTAGTTGCACAAGACACCTTTATAGCACACAGCACTTTAAGCATATAAAAAATACATTTCACAGAGTTGGTTTTAAAATATATTTATTAAACAGGTCTTTTCTTTTTACCACGTTTTTATCCAGAGGTGCTGGTATGTGATTGGCTGCAGTTGGTCCCTGGAGGGAAAAGGTAGACAACAAGTTATTTTAACCAATCCCTAAAATATATGTGCAATAGGTGCATTATCTATTAAAGAATGTTTTAAGTGTTTATGTGTGTGTATTTTATATTAGTTTAGTGAAGGTGTGTAAATGTGTGGTGTGTACTTGGTTGGCACTAGATCATGTACGGAATCCGGACGAAACCGGAAGTAACAGTCCTACTTTCAAATTATTTTTAGACTAATAAGTCCTTTAGTGGTGACTGGTTAAGTTTTAGGTGTCTGAATAAGATGGTTAAGGTGAGGGTTAAGGGTGGGTTGGGGTTATTTTATGGGAATGGCTGGTTAAGTTTAGGCATGAATAGGTAGTTTGTTAGGCGACAGTGGCTCAGTTGGTAGAGCATTGGCCTTTGGGCCTGAAGGTCGTGGGTTCAAGTAAGACCTACTTCACGACTCCCACTGATGACTGCTGTCGTTGTGTCCTTGGGCAAGACACTTAACCCTACTTTGCCCAAAGCCCCAACTGAAAGATCTCAGCTCCTGTGGACTCACCACCTGCAGGAGGATCAGTGAGGGGCTGGTGCTCTGTGGACTGGGTGCAGCTCTGACTGCCACCCCCCCGACCCAGAAATGGATTAAGGGGAAGAAAATGGATGGATGGATGGAGGTAGTTTGTTATATTTACTTCCGCTTCCGTATATGATCTAGTGCTGACCGTGTGTACTTACCTTGTTTGTGTCCAGTAGGCAAAAGGGTCCCACCAGAAACGAGTTCCTCTTTCTTATTTCCGGGCCACAGGACCATTATGGAAATTGTATGGGGGAGTCTGAGCGGGAATTTCAATAGATTAGGGGTTTAACATTACTTGGTGTTGGTTTTAGGGTTTTGTATAAATGGTATGTGGCTTTTAAGATGCGTTATGGGTTTGGGTTTTGTAAAGCTAAGTATATTTTAACACACCTGCTTTTATACCTTGGTTTTACCCAGCAATCTGCACCAGATAAAAGGACATGGGAAACATCAGTCAGGGCTCTGCTGCTGGAGAAGAAGCACTCCATTTGCACAATAGCACTTTATTGGGTGTTTGCACCTTTTGTTTGCATTTTTATTGAAAAGCTATAAAAAATATTTAAAATTAAAGCCGCAAGCGGCGTCAAACGGCCCTCGCCGCACCGCGCAACTAGCTGCACCGCGCGATTACCCGCACCGCGCCACTCCCTGCACCACGCCGCCCCGCGCTACGCCGCATCGCTTATTGAAGGTGGCGCCGCCGCGCAATGATTTGGGCCCGTAGCCATAAAAGAATTCTTGTTATGGGAGTGTTCTGGACCCCAAAGCAGAGACGGAGACAGAGCGAAATTATAAGAGGATTTACTTTACAAAACGAATAAACTTAAAGCAGGCGGTTGAGACAGGGAGCTGGCTGGCTGGTCAGGAAAAGGAGGACCTGAACACAGGACACAAAAAAAAACCATAAGACAAACCGCAAAGCACAAACTCAGACTGTTGCTGTATACAGACGTCTGACATAGTATAATCTGGCAGCGACGTGAAGTTCCAACCAGGTACTTGAAGCCAGGGTGATTATGAGGAACAGGTGTGTGAGCCCACACACACCTGCTGCTGAGCCAGCCACGCCCCCGGTCTCACACATGCCTTTAAAACAACAGAAAGGGAGGGGGGAGGCAGAGCAAAACCCAAACCCAACAATTCTTGTGAAATTGTAATGAATATGATCAGTTGAGTTGGTTTGGCTCCCAATGTGAAACTTTGCCTCAGTCTGTAGGGGGCGCTAATGGGTCAATTTCAAATATTTCACTTTCACAAGACCTAGACCCTGGAGTTGAACAATGTATTAAAGTTTTGTGCAAATCACACTTAGTTTGTCCAAATGGAAGCTATTTTTTGATTGTAAAAAATGGCCAAAAAAAAGTCACATTTTGCCGCTAGGCTGCTCAAACAATGTTTCACTGATCAAAAGGAGGAGTCGCTTTCCAACCGACACGTATGAAAATGATTGCTTTTCATTTTTCCATTTTGCAATGAAATTTATGGGCTTCCTCTTTGTCAAGGGGCGTGGCCATAACAACTTTGTTTCCATGTCTTGACTTGAGGAACATGTGTACCAAATTTCATGGCTCTACGACAATTTTGACCTCGAACCCCTCCCATAGGCGTTTTCAAAATTGGCTTTTGTAGGTGGCGCTAATGAGCCAATTTCAAATTTTTAACTTTCAACTTTTCTGCTCAAACAACATTTCACTGATCCAAAGTCTGTGAAATCAAAATGATGGTACATGTGTTTAGACGATGTGGAGCGATTTTAAGACAAATCGGTGAAACAGCCGAGGAAGAGTAGCTTTCCAACCGACACGTGTGAAAAGGATCATTTTTCATTTTTCCATTTTGAAGTGAAGTTTATGGGCTTCCTGTTTGTCAGGGGGCGGGGCCATAATAACTTTTATTTCATGTCTTGAGATGAGGAACATGTGTACCAAATTTCATGCCGTTATGTCAAACTTGACCTCGAAGCCCTCCCATACTAAAAACTTTGTCCACATCTGTAGGGGGCGCTAATGAGCCAAGTGTAATTATTTCCCTTTCAAATGACCTAGACCCTAGAGTTAAACAATGTATTAAATTTTTTTGTAAATCAGACTTTCTATTTGCAAACGGGAGCAAATTTAATAGTGTCAAAAACAGCCAAAAAAAACCTAACAATTTGCCGCTCCGCTGCTCAAACAACATTTCACTGATCAAAAATCGCCGAAGTTATTTTGAAGGTACATGTGTTGAGATGATGTGGAGCGATTTTGAGGCGAATCAGTGAAATGGCCGAGGAGGAGTCGCTTTCCAACCAACATTTATGAAAACTTTTGCTGTTCATTTTTCCATTTTACAGTAAAATTCATGGGCTTCCTGTTTGTCAGGGGGCGGGGCCATAATAATAATAATTATGTAATAATTTTTTACATGTCTTGACTTGAGGAACATGTGTACCAAATTACATGGCTCGACAATAAACTTGATCTCCGAAAAGTTCCATAGGGGTATTATTTTGGCTGTTTTAGGTGTCGCTGTTTTGGAGTTTTTTGAGTCCCATAAAAATTCACCAGGTCTGATTTTTGGGCAAAATTTTACAACTTTTCATGCATGTTCAGGGGGTCAAATTAAGGCTCAAAGTGCAGAATTTGACATCTCTCGAGCAAAAACAATAGGACCTTTCCCCTTTCGAGGCTCGGGCCTAATAAATAAATAAATTAAAGCCGCAAGTCGAACGGCCATCTTTGCACACTCATTTATCACATTTGTTCATAAAGCAAAACACTCCCTGTTGGACTTCCGGTTATGGCGGCCGAGGAATAGGCGCACGTTTAGTCTGCCCCCGCACTATACTTTTCATTTTTAACCTTTTTGACACCGCAACCCCATTTAGTTACAATGTCTAAACTCAAAGGAAAACCTGAGAAAGAACCCGCTAGCGCTAGCTTAACTTTGAAAGACATCACAGCGCTACTCGAGGAGCATAGAGAAGCCATTTCGTCCGATTTTAAATCATCTTTCCAGACCCTCGCTTCAAAACTGGACGGTGTAGAGGCTGCAGTTAAGGATCAAGGCACACGTACTGTATCACTTCACTGGAGGACAACGCGAACTCGGTTGATAGCCGCCTCACACACATTGAAAACAACTGGTGCGCGTTACAAAAAGAAAATGATTCCCTCAGAGAGAGAGTGGCGGTCCTCGAGAGTCACAGCAGACGTCAAAACATTCGCGTGGTGGGCTTACCTGAAAATTTGGAGGACACACGCCCAACCGTTTTCTTCTCCCAGCTCCTGGTTGATGTATTTGGGCAGAACACTCTCTCCACGTCCCCGAAGATTGACCGAGCCCATCGAACCCTCGCTCCAAAGCCCGCTCCAGGAGCCAGACCCCGTCCTGTGAACATCCGCCTCCACTGCTTCCAAGTGAAAGACCTGATCATCCGTGAGGCCCGTAGAAGAGGACCCCTGCTCTACAAAGACCATCCGATTCGCATCTACGAGGACTACAGCCCGGACGTGTTGAAGCTGCGCAGCGAGTACCGCACTGCCATGGCCGAGCTGTATAAGCGAGGATACCGCCCGGCGCTGCTCTTTCCAACCAAGCTGCGCATCATGATGCCAAACGGGGAGAGGAAGTGGCTCACATCAGCTCCAGCAACGAAAAAGTTTGTTCAGGACTTGGACAATGACTCCTAAACGTCTGTGGTAAATATTTCTGTGAGATTTCATAACACTTTGAAGCAACTTTTGTTAAAGTTAAACTCATCATTCTATCAATGTGCAGAAGCCAGTACTTTTCCCTTGTTTTGTCTATCTGAAGGCCAAGCTACAAGCACACCGTGGAAGCTGCTGATTGGAGGTCTCCAGGCCTCCGCTCTGTATAATACACTTGCATTCTATTGTATCTGTGTTCGTGTGCTTTGTTCGTGCTGTCTCTACCATTGACAATAAAACATGTCTTCTGTCTGAATTTAAGACGCGATCCCAGACTATGCCATCTTCTTCAGGTGGTGGAAGGATGCGGGCCTTGCCTGTAACATCTAGTGAACAGAAGACTACTTTTTTTTTTTTTACACAAAAAGTGTTTTTTTTAAGCCAAAACTGAGAAACCTCAAGAGAAACCATGCATCTGGACCAGCACACTTGGACTATCTGCACAGCCCCTGATTCCACTCAGGCTGTGAGCTGCTGAGATATGGACAAGACCAGCGTCCTCTTTTGCAAGGACATCATTTGGAACAATCTGGATTTCTGAATTTGGACATAATTTGGACTGAATTGATTTGCTAAATCTGGACACTGAAGCTGAAACGTGTGATTGAAAGACACGTCACAGAAGAATTCATGGCTCGACACAAATGCAGCCTGAAGAATCCAACACGGAGAAGTGGGAGAGACTGTTTTCAAAGCAATATCTGGAACCACCATCGACTGATGAAGTTTGGTATTTTACTGAAGATTGTTGACAAGTTTTATGAAAGATCTGAACATGTTTTATGAGTTTTCTGAGTTTAAGTATTCCGAGTTCTGAGTTTTTTGAAGTACCGAGTTTATGAGTTTTTGAAGTATTGAGTTATGATGTTATGTTGCTGTTTATCGATCCTGATGGTCACACGTGAATGTATGACCAGAGGGGGGAATGTGAGATTTCATAACACTTTGAAGCAACTTTTGTTAAAGTTAAACTCATCATTCTATCAATGTGCAGAAGCCAGTACTTTTCCCTTGTTTTGTCTATCTGAAGGCCAAGCTACAAGCACACCGTGGAAGCTGCTGATTGGAGGTCTCCAGGCCTCCGCTCTGTATAATACACTTGCATTCTATTGTTTCTGTGATCGTGTGCTTTGTTCGTGCTGTCTCTACCATCGACAATAAAACATGTCTTCTGTCTGAATTTAAGACGCGATCCCAGACTATGCCATCTTCTTCATTTCCTACCAGTAACTTGCATTATTTCCTTTATAATGACAATGCCACTTGCCAAATTTGCTCATGTAGGATGTGTTTTTCCCTTTTTATTTTTAAATTTTTTTGAAAAGTGAAGGAACCGAAAATGGTTGACCAAGTAATGGGTATTAATTTATTTTTTATTTTTATTTATTTTTCATTCAGGTTACTTAGCGTCATTGAGTTGCTACAGAAAGTCCAAACTTGCTACCATATTGGATGATAATGAAGACTTGGTGTTTATTGTTCTTTCCTGGTGCGGTCGCAGAGTGTTAGGGATTAGGAAGTTTTACAAAATGCTGATTACTAGATCAGAGGCTTGGCTGTCACCTTTTGTGACAATTTTTTTTGTTTCTTTTTTATTACCCTCCACCTCCTCCTTTTTTCCTCTTGTGTTTTTCTTTTCTACAAGTGCTACTCTCTTTGACAATTACGAATTATGTATCAGCCACAACAATTGGAAACTAACTCTAACTCTGTATGTTGAATAGTAATATCTCTAGGCCGCTAGGTGGTGCCTTAAGACTGGTTAGTTGGAATGTCAAAGGATTAAACTCTCCAATTAAGGGGAAAAAAGTTATGAATCACCTGAAACAATTAAACACAAGAATTGCCTTTTTGCAAGAAACCCATTTGTCAGTCGCTGATCAACTTAAAATTCGATTTGGCTGGGTGGGACAGCTATACCATTCCTCTTTCAATAGTAGAGCACGTGGTGTTGCTGTCCTTGTTCATAAGGCTGTCCCATTATCAGTGACTAATGTGATTTCAGACCCTAATGGCCGTTATATTATAGTTTTAGGAAAAATATCTGGAAATAATCTTGCTCTTGTGAACATATATGGACCAAATTTTGATTGTGAAGATTTCTTCAAGAAATTGTTTTTTAATCTCCCTGACTTGAACAGTAGACAGTTTATTATTTCGGGTGATTTTAACTGCTGTCTTGGGTCTCTTGACCGTTCCTCCAATAAACCATACTCTGCATCAAAATCCGCAAAAACAATAGAACTATTTATGCAGCAGTATGGTTTCTCTGATGTCTGGCGGTATTTCAACCCTAGTGCCCAACAGTTTCTTTTTTCTCACCAGTCCACGGTACATTTTCAAGAATAGATTTTTTCCTGCTGGAAAATAGTTTGCTTCCTATGGTGAAATCTTGTGTATTTATACCAATTGTAATCTCAGACCACGCTCCCATTACACTAGACATATCTTTTCCAGGGAACACTCTTTCCCGATCTCCATGGCGTTTTAACTCTCTCTTGCTTGATGATGCAGAATTTGTTAAAACTATAAGCGACCGAATTGACCTTTTTATTTCTACAAATGTTACACCAGACATCTCTGCAAGTGTCACATGGGAAGCTTGTAAGGCCTTCTTGTGGGGTGAAATAATCTCTTACACAGCCTATAAAAACAATGTGACCTCTCAAAGAAGCCAAGCCCTTTACGCAGCCATTTCTGACCTGCAGGCAAGGTGTGCAGATTCACCTTCGGCGGATTTGTCTAAGGAACTGTTAGTAAAAAAGGCTGAATTTGATTCATTGGCCACGGAAGAGGCAGTTAAATCTTTAACTAAGACCCGGTTCAACTACTACGAGTTTGGTGATAAGCCCAGCAAAGTGCTGTCTCATCATGTGAGTGAACGCTGGCGCGCTTTGGCAGCCGCTGCTCACAGAACAAACACGGACTAAAACATTGTTTACGCAATATTGGATGTCGTGGTTACGTTGTGTTTTAAGGATTGTTTACCTGCTTTCGATATCAACCACAGTTTGCTGTTGTCATAAGCATTTTGGACATATTCATACCTGGGACCCCTGGCTGTCGTATTCCCCTCCTGGGAAACGATGTGTGTCTGCCATATAACGCGCTGGCTTGTTGTCATCTGGCTCATCGTGTCCCTGGTCCATCTGCAGGCCAATTCTCTCCTCCAGTACTCCGCTGCTGAACTTTTAAAACTTCGGCACCACGTCCCCGCTCCTCTTCAGCCACCGGAGCGCGGACATGACATCCCCCCGGGCATCGCCTTCCAGCCCCGGCGGCGGTACGTTCACCGTGGATCACGCCGTAAGCTCCAATACAAGGACTCCCATTCAATAAAGTCCCTCTGGTCCACCACTCGCCGCTGCTCCCGCACCGCTGGTCGGGACGCTGACAGTGTCCTGGTCAGCGTGGCCCGATCGGCTCAGCCCGCGGCAGCCAAGAACAGCTCCACCACCGTCAGCTTCGGTCTCCTCAACGTGCGCTCCCTCAACACCAAGGGCCATCTGGTCCGGGATGTCCTCGTCGTGTCCACTGCTACGCGGATGACACCCAGCTCTACCTCTCCACTAAACCATCTTCCTCTCTCCCTCCATCCTCCCTCACCCTCTGTCTACAAGAAATTCATTCCTGGTTCTCTTCCAACTTTCTCAAACTCAATAGCTCAAAAACTGAAGTCCTTCTCATAGGCACCCCCTCCACTCTCTCCAAATCTACCAGCTTCTCAATCTCCATCCATAACACATCTGTCCTCCCCTCCCCTCAAGTCAAGAGCCTGGGTGTCATCCTCGACAGTTCACTCTCCTTCCAATCCCACATCAATAACATCACTCGGTCTGCCTACTTCCACCTGCGCAATATCTCTCGTCTCCGCCCCTCTCTCACCCCCCACACCACCGCCATCCTCGTCCACAGCCTCGTCACCTCAAGGATTGACTACTGCAACTCACTTCTCTTCGGCCTCCCCAACAAATCCCTCCAGAAACTGCAGCTCCTCCAAAACTCTGCAGCTCGTATCATCACCCGGACCCCCACAGCTCACCACATCACCCCCGTACTACAACAACTCCACTGGCTTCCTGTCAAACAGCGCATCAATTTCAAAATACTCCTCACCACCTTCAAAGCACTTCACAACCTGGCCCCTCCGTACTTATCTGACCTCCTCCACCCTCACATTCCTGCCCGCACACTCCGCTCCTCCTCCACCCTCACACTCTCCGTCCCCCCAGCCAGACTCATCACTGTGGGACACAGAGCCTTCAGCCACTCTGCCCCCCAGCTCTGGAACTCTCTCCCCCCTGACCTCCGTACCATTGACTCTCTTCCACTCTTCAAATCCCGACTCAAAACCCATCTGTTCAGACTGTCCTACCCCACCTAACACACACGCGCGCGCACACACACACACACACACACACACACACCTAACACATACGCACACACACACCCTCCTTAACTCACACACACACACACACCATCCCATATTGCACCTGACTACTGTTTTATTCTGTTTATCCTGTTTTTAAATGTTTTTATTATGCCTGTACAGTGTCCTTGGGTGTTTTGAAAGGCGCTTTTAAATAAATTATTATTATTATTATCAGATTCGCCAATCAGCAGCGGCGCAGCACATCACTGAAATCTTTGCTTCGGATGTACTGACAATTAATCCTCAAACTGTTAACGACCAATTTCGGGATTTCTACTCCTCTCTGTATACAACTGAATGTCCGCCTAATAATGACTGTTATGAACATTTCTTTTTCAAGCCTTACCATTCCAACACTTGACCCAATTTTAGCTGAGAGTCTGGACAGGTGCTTCACTGCTGAGGAACTAAAGAAGGCTGTTATGTCCATGCAGAGCCAAAAAAGTCCTGGAGGAGACGGAGTTCTATAAGGTTTTTGTTGACAAATTGTCGCCCTTGATTCTCAATATGTTAAAAGAATGCTCTGACACTGGTGTCCTTCCCACCACTTTACGCCAAGCAACCATTTCATTTATTTTAAAGAAACATAAAGACCCACGACACTGCAGCCATTATCGACCAATCTCGTTGTTGGGCACAGATGTAAAAATGTTAGCCAAAATGCTTGCAAAACGTCTGGACTCGATAATGCCCAAATTAATCAGCCCGGATCAGACAGGCTTTATTAAGTCCAGGCAATCTTATCATAACATAAGGCGCCTTATGAATATCTTGCACTCCCCCTCGTCATCTCATTTGCCTGAAATTGTCATTTCCATGGATGCCGAAAATGCATTTGCCCGTATGGAGTGGCCTTTTTTATTTTACACCCTGAAACGATTACTCTGAATACTTTTCAATGGGCCGCGGTACCCGTCAAGGGTGCCCCCTGTCTCCCCTTCTTTTTGCGATTGCCATAGAGCCACTTGCCGCAGCCATTAGATCCAGTTCAATGCGGGGCATCTTGAGGGGAGACAGGGTTCACAAAGTATCGTTATACGCTGATGATCTCCTGCTTTTTGTGTCGGACCCTGATGTTTCTATACCTCCAATTTTGACTTTATTGGAGGAATTTGGACAGATCTCAGGGTATAAGCTGAATCTCAATAAAAGCGAACTTCTCCCAGTTAACTCTGTGGCCACTAAACACAAATTTTCCAATTTACCATTTAAAATTTCTCTGGATTGCATTAAATACCTGGGGATTAATGTAACCTATAACTTTTCAGATCCATTCCGTTTCAATTTTAATCCACTGCTTGATCAGCTGGCCAAAGATCTAGAGCGCTGGTCGACCTTACCACTCTCTCTTGCAGGAAGAATTGGTTGCATTAAGATGAACGTTCTGCCCAGGTTCCTTTACCTTTTCCAAAGTTTACCTGTGTTTATACCCAAGAAATTCTTTCAGACCCTTGACAATACTTTATCACAATTTTTGTGGGGCGGGAAACCCCCCAAACTGCGCAAAATTTTGCTACAAAAGGGCAAAAGGAGGGAGGACTTGCCTTACCAAATTTTCTGCTGTACTACTGGGCTGTAAATATACGCACAATGCTATTTTGGTGCAGCAACAGCAATGATAAACCACTCTGGCTGTCGGTGGAGGAGACCTCTTGTCACTCTGGCTCTTTGTTTTCTCTCCTATGTCTCCCTCTTAAATCATCACTTACATCATACTCTGATAATTTTATAGTGAAAAACAGCCTTAAAATTTGGAACCAATTTAAAGAACATTTCATTATTCAGGGAATTCCTCTTCTCTCCCCGCTTCACTCCAATCCCCTGTTTCCTCCATCGCTGACTGATGGAACCTTTACCATATGGAGAAACCAGGGACTCGCCTCAGTTAGAGAATTTTACATAGAGGGTATTCTGGCATCCTTTGCCCAGTTATCTTCCAAATTTAACCTCCCAAATACCCACTTTTTCCGCTTCCTACAGGCCCGACATTTTATTAGTAAACATTTTTCAAGTGCTCCTATCATTCCCAATACCACCACAATTGATGCACTTATGACACTCAAGCCTTCAGCAAAAGGTACAATTTCTAAAATATATAGTCTTTTGTTTTCTTTACTTAATGTTTCATCAAACAATCTGCGAGTAGCATGGTCTGAGGAACTTGGAGTGGAGATTAATGATGAACAGTGGGGTCTTGCTCTTAAACGTGTTCATTCTTCATCTATTTGTGCGCGACACTGTATCATTCAATGCAAAGTGGTCCACAGGGTCCATTGGTCGAAGAGTAGACTGGCTCGAGTCTTTCCAGGCTCTGATGATAAGTGTGTGAAATGCCATTTAAGCCCAGCAAATCTTTCTCATATGTTCTTGACCTGTCCTTCACTGACTACATACTGGGACACTGTTTTTGATTCCCTGTCCTTTATTTGTAATGCCAGAGTTCAGAGGTCCCCATTGACAGCCCTCTTTCGCACACTGCCTCCCGGCCACACCTTACAACCCTACTGTGATAGTCTTGTGGCCTTTCTAACACTGTTGGCTAAGTGCTGTATTTTGATGCCTTGGAAGGACCCTCACCCACCAACTCATTCTCTATGGATTAAGGACGCTCCTACGGGCTTGGGAATTCTGCCATTAATTTGCATTGAGAATTCTGCAATGCATTTTAATAGGCCCATGCATTTTAATAGGACTTCAGCTCTTTCAGACATTTCTACAGTTTCAATGATTCAACAGTTTCAAGGATTCAACAGTTTCAAGATTTCAACAATTTCAAGGACTTCAGTGTAATCATGTAACCTAATAGGGATTTTTTCATGTAAACCAGTATAATGCAACTTAATAGGGATTTTTCCATGTAAACCAGTATAATGCAACTTAATAGGGTTTTTTCATGTAAACCAGTATAATGCAACTTAATAGGGTTTTTTCATGTAAACCAGTATAATGCAACTTAATAGGGTTTTTTCATGTAAACCAGTATAATGCAACTTAATAGGGATTTTTCCATGTAAACCAGTATAATGCAACTTAATAGGGTTTTTTCCATGTAAACCAGTATAATGCAACTTAATAGGGATTTTTCCATGTAAACCAGTACAATGCAACTTAATAGGGTTTTTTTCATGTAAACCAGTATAATGCAACTTAATGGGGATTTTTCCATGTAAACCAGTATTATGCAACTTAATAGGGATTTTTCCATGTAAACCAGTATAATGCAACTTAATAGGGTTTTTTCATGTAAACCAGTATAATGCAACTTAATAGGGTTTTTTACATGTAAACCAGTATAATGCAACTTAATAGGGTTTTTTCCATGTAAACCAGTATAATGCAACTTAATAGGGATTTTTCCATGTAAACCAGTACAATGCAACTTAATAGGGTTTTTTCCATGTAAACCAGTATAATGCAACTTAATAGGGATTTTTCCATGTAAACCAGTACAATGCAACTTAATAGGGATTTTTCCATGTAAACCAGTATAATGCAACTTAATAGGGTTTTTTTCATGTAAACCAGTATAATGCAACTTAATGGGGATTTTTCCATGTAAACCAGTATTATGCAACTTAATAGGGATTTTCCATGTAAACCAGTATAATGCAACTTAATAGGGTTTTTTTCATGTAAACCAGTATAATGCAACTTAATAGGGTTTTTTTCATGTAAACCAGTATAATGCAACTTAATGGGGATTTTTCCATGTAAACCAGTATAATGCAACTTAATAGGGTTTTTTTACATGTAAACCAGTATAATGCAACTTAATAGGGATTTTTCCATGTAAACCAGTATAATGCAACTTAATAGGGATTTTTCCATGTAAACCAGTAAAATGCAACTTAATAGGGATTTTTCCATGTAAACCAGTATAATGCAACTTAATAGGGTTTTTTTCATGTAAACCAGTATAATGCAACTTAATAGGGTTTTTTTCATGTAAACCAGTATAATGCAACTTAATGGGGATTTTTCCATGTAAACCAGTATAATGCAACTTAATAGGGTTTTTTTTACATGTAAACCAGTATAATGCAACTTAATAGGGATTTTTCCATGTAAACCAGTATAATGCAACTTAATAGGGTTTTTTTTACATGTAAACCAGTATAATGCAACTTAATAGGGTTTTTTTCATGTAAACCAGTATAATGCAACTTAATGGGGATTTTTCCATGTAAACCAGTATAATGCAACTTAATAGGGTTTTTTTTTCCATGTAAACCAGTATAATGCAACTTAATAGGGATTTTTCCATGTAAACCAGTATAATGCAACTTAATAGGGATTTTTCCATGTAAACCAGTATAATGCAACTTAATAGGGATTTTTCCATGTAAACCAGTATAATGGAACTTAATAGGGGTTTTTACATGTAAACCAGTATAATGGAACTTAATAGGGGTTTTTACATGTAAACCAGTATAATGCAACTTAATAAGGATTTTTACATGTAAACCACTATAATGTAACCTAATAGGGGTTTTTACATGTAAACCAGTATAAAGCAACTTAATAGGGATTTGTACATGTAAACCAGTATAATGCAACCTAATAGGGATTTTTCCATGTAAACCAGTATAATGCAACCTAATAGGTTGCATTATACCACCAGACCAAGACCCAAACGAAGACTCAGACCACCACCAGATAATGACCACAGACCAGGTTTCCTTAGTTACAGGAACCAAATTGTTTCAGCGGTGAGGGGATTTTTCAGTTTCAAGGACACTTTCAATACATTCAGTAGTTTCAAGGATTTCAACTGTTTAAGAATTTAACCAGTTTCAAGGATATCAGGAGGTTCAAGGATTTCAGGAGTTTCCACACTTTCAACAGTTTCCAGGTTTAAAAAAGTTTCAAGGATTTCAGGAGTTTCAATGTTTCAACAGTTTCAAGGATTTCAGGAGTTTAAAGGTTTCAACAATTTCAAGGACTTCAGGAGTTTCAAATATCTATCAAGTATTTTAACAGTTTCAAGGCCTTTTAAAGGATTTCAAGGATTTTTTTTAGCAGATTTCCACATTAGATCTGTTCCGCAGTCAATCGCAATGGCTTCAGCCATTGCAAGTTTCTAGTTCATGCTAAGATTGCTCACATGTTCATTATGCTAACTCATAATAACTTGCTAACTCTTGCTTATCTATTGCTACATCTTGCTAACTCAAGCTTCTTCTTTATACCTCTTGCAAGCATAAGTTGGCTCATAATAACTTATGCTAACTCTTGCTAACATGTTCAGGCCTGCTGTCGGCCATGGATCTGGTTGAGGTGAACCCGTTGCGAGCGGCGTCCGAGGCCGGGGTTGTCTCCACGGTAACGGCGGCATGTGACATCATCCTCAGCTGCTGTGGGTGGAGACGAGAGGGAAGCCACGCCCCCGACTACCACCTGCCCTCCCCTGAGCCGATCGCAGACAAACCCTGTCCCTAGCACCACAGAGCCATATAAGGGACTGTATGAGAACCATATGGAAACTACCGTATACTGAGTCAAATATAAAGTTTATGAAAATAAGTTTTAAACACAATTTCAAGAAGACATTTTTATTGTTATTTTTTTAAAATTAAAAAATAAAACGTTTACTTTGTCCTGTCATGTTTGAGAATGTGACATCACATCCACCAGGAGGGAGAAGCGTCTTCAGTCAGAGCTCCCATAAATCTCTCTGCTCTGGGGTCTAAAGGTGAATGTACTACAGTAATGGTACTACTAATGTATTGAGCCTCGGGTAAAATGTGTTTTTTTTAATCAATAATTTCTGCTGCGTCCTGATTGGCCAATGAGTATTGTTGTCATGACAACAACCCAATTATTGATTAATATCAGAGAGAGATTGGAAACAACTGTCCTGGATTAAACCAGAGGAGAACTGGCACTAAAGCAGGTCTAAAGCAGGACTAAAGCAGGTCTAAAGCAGGACAGCAGGGCTAAAGCAGGTCTAAAGCAGGACTAAAGAAGGTCTGAACCAGGACCGGTCGCACAGATGGAGGCTCTGGTCTTGTTCCTGATCTGGACTTCGGCTTCAGCTGCTGCAGGTGAATTTGAACTAATGGCAAATGTGCAATGATGGGTGAGCTACTTGATTTGTGTTGTGAGCCACAAGCTACTCAAAGCTACCACCATACAAATGTAGCAAGCTAAGTTAAAGTCCTGTCAAAAGTAGCTTGACTTAAAATATAAGTCAGATAAAGGCTGAAACATGTTTATATATTTGTTGAACAATCACCCAACATTTATGTTTCATGGTGACATTTTTATTATTAAACGTGGTGCGGTTTTTGCTGTGCACTGGAGTGTTCAGAAGCTGCAATGGTTGAATTTGTCCACTAGATGTCAGTGTTGCAGCTAGTACGAGCTCAGGCTCGGGTCTCGGTGTGTTACGGGTTTCATCTGCATCTGCCATCACTGCCTTTTCTTTTCATTGAAAGTGTTGTGCTTTTGAAGGTCATGGTACCACATCTTGAGAATTCTCCACGGCTCCTGGCTGTTTGTGTTGTGGCTGAAACACTGTAATGTACAAAAATCAGAAATGTCCAGTATAAAATATCTTTGGAGGGCACTACGAAAATAGCTTAGCTAAAGAAACGTTATTTGGTTTTGTAAATCGCTATGCTAACATCAAGCCACCAAACAATGTATTTAAGCTAGTAGCGTCGCAACTGCCCATCAATGGAAATGTGACAGTATTTTGAAAAATATGTCATCAAAGCTAGGGTACGTAACATTATATGAGGCTAAGGTTTAGTCTCATAAGCTTTAAACATGTGTTATTTGACTAAAGTTACAGACCCCAGCTTTAAACATGTGATTTTTTAGGCTAAAGTTACAGACCCCAGCTTTAAACATGTGTTATTTATGAGACTAAAATGTTGTTTGTTTAAACCAGGGGCCCCGGATGCAGAGCCTGAGCTCCTGCTGGTCCACACTGGGTCTGTTCTGGGGTCTCTTAGGGACCTGTTTGAGTCTGGATCTGGTTCAGACCTGACACTGCGGGTCCAGACCTCGGACCTGGACCAGGTGGAGATCCTACCGGTCCACGCCCTCGTGCTGACCATTCACAGCCCAGTGTTTGGTCACATGATCCAAAGCAGGAAGTCCCCTGTGTTAGAGCTGACGGAGAGTCCAGAGGCTGTGGCGGTCTTTGGCAAGTTCATCCGGTAAGACCCAGACCCGGTCCAGACATGGTGTGGTCCTGGTCCAGACCCGGACCACACCTGGTCGGGACCCGGTCCTAATCCTGTTCAGGCCTGCTTATATTTAAGAGTGAGCTGTGGCTTTCAAATATGGTGGTCCTCAGGGGTCCATACTTGGGTCATTTCTTATCACATATGAGAGACCAGGAAGAGACCAGAAAGAGAGAGACCAGATAGGATGTTTTGGCTCAGATGGACAAACATTTTGGCTCAGATGGACAGACATTTTGGCTCAGATGAGTGCTTGTTTGCAGATACCTGTACACTGGGGTCCTGCTGCTCCACCAGAGGGAAGCGCTCTCTCTGCACAGACTCTCCTGTAAGTTCAACGTGAGCTCTTTGAGGCAAGGCTTAGAAGAGCACATGGCGCAGGTCCTGGACTCTGATTGGCCGGGGGCACTGGTCACTTCCTGGTTGGAGTACGCGGTGCAGACGGGGCAGCCGTGGCTGCATGAGCGGTGCATTAGCACGCTAGCTCTGAACCTGTACGCGCTGCTACAGAGCGGAGGCTTTGCTCGCCTCTCCACAGACCTGCTCCTGGACCTGCTCTCGCGCTCAGACCTGGTCCTGTACTCTGAGCTGGACCTGTTCCATGCGGTCCAGACCTGGATCCAGACCAATGACCCGGACGGGCTCACGGCCGAAAACGCTCTGCGGAACATACGCTATGCCATGATCCCGCCTCAGGTGACGTCTACTTTAACACATGACCACGGCCACTGTATCATGTCCACTTTAACGTGACATACGTGATATATTATACTATTAATGTTATGATGTTAAAATACATTATGGTTCTCCCGGCACTCCCCTCAGCACTGACCTCTCTCCTCAGGACCTATTCCAGATCCAGGCCCTGTCCCCGGTCTTGCAGAGGTACCAGGACTCTGTGAGAGACCTGCTCCTCTGGTCTTTCCAGTTCCACTCCGGCTCCCCGCGCTCCACAGGAGGGCGCTATCTGGACCTGAACTGCTCTTTGTTCATCCCTCGGGTTTATCTGGGTCCTGACTGGGGCCAGGCCTGGACCATCACAGACGCAAGACAGGACCAGCACAGCCTCAGCCTCCAGGTACTAATGTGCACTAATGTAGACAGACCAGTCTGATCTCTATCTGACAGTGTTGTGGTCTCAGACTCAGCTCGGTCCCAGTGGATCTGATCGGTTCCGGAGAGTCCAGTGGAACGTGAGGTACTCTCCCATGTGGTCTACGTCCCGCCCCACCCCCTCTTGGAGCCCCGCCCACATCAGTGTCACTCCTGCTGCCGCTGCTCCAGAGCTCTCTGGAATTCTGTTCCACAAGAGCCTCCTGCTGGTGGGACCAGGGAACTGCAGCCTTCGCCTCTGCCACTTCCACCTCAGCAGCAGCGAGAATCCGGACTGTCTGAAGACCCAGGACAGGGACCAGATACAGGTCCACCTGGTAATCCGGCCAGTCTACCATGGGCTGAACTAGGACTAGACCAGTGCTGACCCCACAGCCCTAAGAACAGACTTTCCTCATTGTCCTTAAAGGAATAGTTCACCGTTTTCACATACTGACAAATGTTCTTACCTTACCTTAGACTAGTTAATACGTACCTGTCTGGTCTTAGTCCGTGAGCTCTGTCATGCAAACGGAGCAAAAACGGGAGCACAACCGCAGCCTCCTCTGTATATTTTGTAGCACCAAAAGGTAGCTCCCGCTAGAAGCTACCAAACTCTTCCAAGTGTTCCCTATTAAATGTATATAGTTACGTGACGTGTTACACTGCAAAGTATAGTAACACAGAAATGTAACAGTCGATTTTCTCAGCGGATAAAACGGGTACTATATTGTGAGGCGTAGTAATCTGAGGGGCGCTACGTCCGCGCACTAACTTCTCTCCGGAGACTTCTCTCTCGCTCACTTCCGTCAATAGAAGCAGCGTGACTTGTAATACACACAGTAGCAGCGAGAGAGAAGTCTCCGGAGAGAAGTTAGTGCGCGGACGTAGCGCTCCTAACTTCTCTGCGCACTAACTTATCTCCGGAGACTTCTCTCTCGCTGCTACTGTGTGTATTACAAGTCACGCTGCTTCTATTGACGGAAGTGAGCGAGAGAGAAGTCTCCGGAGAGAAGTTAGTGCGCGGACGTAGCGCCCCTCAGATTACTACGCCTCACAATATAGTACCCGTTTTATCCGCTGAGAAAATCGACTTACATTTCTGTGTTACTATACTTTGCAGTGTAACACGTCACGTAACTATATACATTTAATAGGGAACACTTGGAAGAGTTTGGTAGCTTCTAACGGGAGCTACCTTTTGGTGCTACAAAATATACAGAGGAGGCTGCGGTTGTCAAGCTGGGGACGGTCCTGATTGTGCGTCTATGTTACGTTACGGCTGCACGTTCGCTGAGCTGTGTCAAAGTGGCCACAGTTGCTCCCGGGGTCAGAACGGAGGATGTTAATCCCGTTCGAGTACGTAACGCACACAACTGCCCGCGGTCATTTCACAGAAATTATATTTTCGGATCCGCAGATAATTCTCATCACTGGTTTATCTTGATGCATTTCATTGTAAGTAAGTAGTAGGAAGTAATCTTTATTTATATACCGCCTTTTCACTGCAGATCTGAGTCTACCCCTCTGGCTCCGCCACTGACAGAGCTCCCGGGTTGAAAGGTAGACACACGGGAATAAACCTCAGGTACAGAAGGAGTGCAATAACAAACTGCACTTTAGGCTCAGTGCAATAACAAACTGTTCTATACTCTTAAAAACAACAACTTTAGGTTTATCAAAGTGCAAGTCTGGAATGATTGCGACAGTAGCTCAGTTGGTAGAGCATTGGCCTTTGAGCCAGAGGGTCATGGGTTCGAGCCCGACCTTCACCATCGACGTCTGCTGTCGTTGTGTCCTTGGCAAGACACTTAACCTCTGGGAACACCAGCCACAGTGGGGCAGCTGCGGCTGTAAAGTGCCAAACTGCCGTTGTGTCCTTAGGCAAGACACTTCACCTACATTGCCTAGAACGAGTCTGGTGTGTGTGTGAATGGTTGGTTGGTGGTGGTCGGAGGGGCCGATGGCACATACTGGTTGCCTCGCTTCTGTCAGTGTGTAGCTGTGGCTACAGTAGTAGTTTATCACCACCGTGTATGGAGTGAAAGAATAATGACATGTAAAGTGTCTTTGAGTGTCCAGAAAAGCACTGTATAAAACCGATGCATTATTATTGCGAGGTTCTCTCTGTCTTGATGTCCTAGACTAGGTTTTTCTCTGCTCCTACAGGTCTCTGATGGTGCTCTTGTACTGGTCCTGATGGTCTCATTGATGGTCTCTAAATGGTGTATGTAAATGTGTGTAAGAACCATGTGAGCCTCTGTCCCAGACACATATCTCACTAAAGCAGGATCTTATAACTAGTGTTTCTTTAGAGCGGTCCTCAGGAGTTATACCTGGTCCAGGGCGCAGATCTGGACTCTCTGGGTGCCAATCTTGGTCCCGGTCTTGAGCGCCTGTATGAACAGCTGTCTGCAATGTGTGTCTGTGACCAGCAGGGGCGCCGCTGCAGCGCTGTACTTCCCCAACAGCAGACACAGAAGCACACACTCATCAGGCAGCGGAGACGGGCCATCAGGGCTCATCTGAGACAGCAGGCAATCCAGGGCTGGGAGGAGACACAACAGCACCTCCTGGAGGAGACGCGACTCATGTCAAGTTAAAACAACTCAGAGAGGAGGAGGGGAGAGGAGAGAGGGGAGAGAAGAAAAGAGAGATGGAAGAGTAGATATTGTATTCTCACCTGTCCGTGGACTTTGTGTAGTGCCTCCATCAGGACACAGGAGGTACTGCAGGGACACTGTGACGTCACCAGACTCTGAAAAAGCTTCTGGAAACTCTCCTTCACTTCCTGTTTGTGGGCGGAGTCATAGTACAGCCCCCCCAGTGCACAGCGCAGGTAACTGCAGTCCGCCACCACCTCCTCACTCGTCCGAAGGAGGCGCTCTGTGATTGGTTGATACTGCGCAGACCCGGCTGCTGATAGGCTCTTCAGCACGCTTATCCCCGCCCTCCTCATCTCTCTGAGTGGAGAGGCCAGAACCACCAGGACCGACGGGAAGACTACGGGAACAGGCTTTAAAGCTGGGGGACAAGATGCCTGTCCCCAGTCCCTGGATCTCTGTCCCCAGTCCCTGGATCTCTGTCCCCAGTCCCTGGATCTCTGTCCCCAGTCCCTGGATCTCTGTCCCCAGTAACTGGATCTCTGTCCCCAGTCCCTGGGTGTCTGTCCTAGTCTTACCTGCAGTCTTGAGGACCACCTCCTGCAGCTGTGTAGTGCTCAAACTCCCCAGGAGGGCGGCGCCCAAGAGCAGAGCAACCAGCTGAAGCTCCACCCCAAGACGAGTCTGGCCACGCCCATCCACCTGGTCGCCATAAAGACCACCATAACTCCACATCAGAGACAGGAAGCGGAAGAGGACGACCGGAGAATCCAGGTGGACCTGCGGGACCAGGGTGAGACCAGGGTGAGACCAGGGTGAGACCAGAGAGAGACCAGAGAGAGACCAGAGAGAGACCAGAGAGAGAGAAACAAAAGAACAGACACACCAGGCACCAGAGACCAGGACTGGAGCAGTACTATCAGGGGGAGGTGTACCTTGAAGAAAAGCCTAAGCAGTTGTCTGTACTGCGCTGTGATTGGTCCGTGTGAGGCCCCGCCCCCCAGCAGGCCACACATCTGGGCGAGCAGGTGCAGGTAGCAGCAGCTGTTGTTGTCCAGACGCTCAGGGTTCCACCACAGCTCACCTGAGAACATTCAACTTTATTTGCTTGGCACAGTTCATATAGTCTGACTCTCGCCAGACCCTTGTAGTTCCGACATGCTCCACCAGAGGCGTTTCGTTGAACACAAGGGTCTGGGATTGGGCGCAATGCAAACTCCTTGAACATAGCAGCAACCGATCAGGATTGCCGATGTAACGTCTGTTAGCACCGCCTTCTTGTGCATATCTCAACCGAAGCAAACCAAGATTGCAGACAACATACAGTCCGTGATCATTTTTTAAAAAGTGTAAATACGAACGAATGAAGACACGGATGTCACTTTTAATGCAATATGAGGTGTTGATGGTTTCATGTCGTTAAATGTGGTTTTCAAGAGTAAAATGTTCGTATAACGTTTTGGTTAAGTACTATTTTAACTGCTGTCCAACTACACTACGCAGTAGGGTTGCCAGGTTGGGCGGTTTCCCGCACACTTTTGTTCCAAGCGACTAGTAGTTAATAAATAGACAAAAAGACAAACAGAATCATGTCAACCTAAATTGATTGCATTACGTTTTTAGCCAAAAAAACATTCTGGGAGTTTTATTTTTTTGGGCATTTCCGCTGGTTTTAAGCTGTAAAATGTTGCCAGCATCTGGGCGTGGCCAGACTCGTCTTGGGGGTGGAGCTTCAGCTGGTTGCTCTGCTCTTGGGCGCCGCCCTCCTGGAGAGTGAGCACTACACAGCTGCAGGAGGTGGTCCTCAAGACTGCAGGTAAGACTAGGACAGACACCCAGGGACTGGGGACAGAGATCCAGGCACTGGGGACAGAGATCCAGGCACTGGGGACAGAGATCCAGGCACTGGGGACAGAGATCCAGGCACTGGGGACAGAGATCCAGGCACTGGGGACAGAGATCCAGGGACTGGGGACAGAGATCCAGGCACTGGGGACAGAGATCCAGGCACTGGGGACAGAGATCCAGGCACTGGGGACAGAGATCCAGGCACTGGGGACAGAGATCCAGGGACTGGGGACAGAGATCCAGGCACTGGGGACAGAGATCCAGGCACTGGGGACAGAGATCCAGGCACTGGGGACAGAGATCCAGGCACTGGGGACAGAGATCCAGGCACTGGGGACAAAGATCCAGGCACTGGGGACAGAGATCCAGGCACTGGGGACAGAGATCCAGGGACTGGGGACAGAGATCCAGGCACTGGGGACAGAGATCCAGGCACTGGGGACAGAGATCCAGGCACTGGGGACAGAGATCCAGAGAAGGGCCTGCCTTCTGAAATACATCTATTGTGTGAAGCTCAGCGAACTACAAGGGTCTGGCAAGAGTCAGGCTACAGTTCATACACAAGGCAACTCAAAGAGCTTAAATAAACCAGCTGGGGGCGCTATGGAGCTAGTCTAACTGTAGCACAAGGGCCCCCCTGCCTGGGCAGTGATGCAGTGATCAGCACTTTGCTTCACAGCGAGAAGGTCCTGGGTTCAATTCCACCTCCAAGACCTTTCTGTGTGGAGTTTGCATGTTCTCCCTGTGTCTGTAGGTTTCATCCGGGTGCTTCACTACAATCATGTGTACTTACAGCTGCTGCTGATCATGAATACACACTGTTCCATACAAATAAACTAATACATACAAATACAAAAAGGACCAGAGTCTGGACCCCAGGCTGATATCAAACCTTTGAAGCTTTGGTCCGGACTCTGCAGGTCTTGGATGAAATGCCACAGGACTGAGACCAGGACAAGACCAGACTGCACCTGTCCGTCACGCTGCAGGAAGACCGCCAGCCAATCGGAGAAGCAGGGGGCGGGACCAAGGGCTGGGAGATTCAGAGGGATCTGAAAGAAGAAAACCAGGTCTGAACCAGGTCTGAACCAGGTCTGAACCAGGTCTGAACCAGGTCTGAACCAGGTCTGAACCAGGTCTGAACCAGGTCTGAACCAGGTGTGTAATAACCTGCATGTCCTGGCGGTGTGTCTCCTGCAGGTGGCGCTCTATCACTCTGTAAACGCGCCGGGCAGTCAGCAAATGGTGAGTGTCACTCACGGTCCTCAGACTCAACACCAGAGTCTGGACCAGGACCAGGAGAGGAACCAGGTCTGGACCAGGACTGAACTCAGAGAGCTGCTCCACACAGGCACACAGGGAATCCAGCTGAAATCAGAGACCAGAGACTGAGACAGAGAGAGAGACCAGAAAGAGGGACCAGAAAGAGGGACCAGAGAGAGACTGTGTGTAAGTAAAGCTTCAGTTTCTCACCGTCTGATGTCTGCTCATCATCTCCATGCTCTGGATGTTCCGGCTCAAAGTAGAGACCAGAGTCTGGACCATGACCAGGACCTGGTCTGGACCCTGGGGTGCAGAGGACTGCAGCGCCACCTCCAGGTCTGAGGGGAAAACAACTTTAAAGATGAGAAATACTGCAGTAAGGCCCATTTTGGGGCGTTCAGACCTGCCGAAGCTTCTGCACGCACCAGACACATTCTCTAAATTTCAGACGCAGGGGTCTTCAGACCCAGAAGTCCTGCTGCGGTGGCGAAAGTAGCGGGTGGACTTTGATGCAAACAGAGTTAAGCTAGAGGCTTTTTGTGTAAAGTTCTTCTCCAACAATGCAGCTTTGCAGCGTCTGTGTCCAGAGACCTTCCAGAGACTGTATATAACAGTGAACGTGTGAACACATGTGTTCACGGAGGTGCGGCATAAGTTTATCTTATTATTAAAGGGTACTTCCGCATCGGCGAACACGCTCAAAGAAGTTGTATAAAGTCGCGGGAAATGAAAACGCATATGTTCACAAGCACACAGTCCCCCATTGTCAATCCTGGATTAGTCCTGGTTTAGTCCAAGTGTAGCTCCTGTTTTGACTGTTTATGACTAGTTTCAGTATGCTCGCTCAGACCGCTAATGTCCCTCTGACCACTTTGCGGCTCTCTGATTGGTCGCCGCACATCGTCCTGGGGAAAGGTTGAGCAATGTTTATCTCCTGTGTGCGCCAATTTTCAGCTCCTGGGCCTCTGCCGCATCTCTACTGCGCAGTCCGTACGTGCCAAAACGCACATTCAGTTCCCCGCGCAAACGTGCGTCACCATTGACTTTGCATTGAAAGTCGCCGCAACGCATGATCCTGTCTGAACGCGGCTTTAGAGTAGAGCCCTGCACAGGCCTATTATCTGGGCCTGAGCCTGGCCCGACATGGTTTCTGAATTCTCAGGCCCGAAACCTGTATCAAGCCTGACTTTTTTTACCTCCCATAACAATGTTTAAGCGTTGTATATGGTGCCGCGCACTGATATGAACACAGGCCCGGCTAGAGGGCGGAGTTATACATGGTAGTGATGTGATGCAATGAGTTCTGTGTGTACGGAGTGAACGGCCGCAGCTGTATGATACACAGATGCTGCAATAAACTTCAACACACGTGAAGGTAACGCGTGTGTCGTCAATGGCAATACTATACAGAACAACAAATACTACAGCGTGATAAAACACTATATTCTTTGGGTGCGTTCATAAATGTAATCTGCCGCTCTGAAAAGGAATAAATAAAAGTGCCCAAGTAATTAAACGGTCATCGGCCTGAAGCCCGGTCCTCGGGCCCCTCTGGCCAAGGGCTCAAGTGCAGGGCTCTACTTTAGAGTGAGATGAGGAGAAAGGAGAGAGGACAGAGGACAGAGGACAGAGGACATAGGACAGAGGAGAGAGGAGAGAGGACAGAGGTGTGAAGTCAGAGGACATACCTGTCCTCCAGCCTCTGGTGAGCGGATGCTGTTGGAGCAGTGGACTCTGGGACAGACTCAGGGACAGTCTGAAGCGAACAGATTCCCAGGTCCCAGACGGCACCAGGAGAGGGAGGAGCCTGAAGACCAGTCTGTCCAGGTCTGCCTCAGGACTGTCCCTCTGTAGACTGTCCCCCTCTTTACGTCCCACAGAGAGCAGCTGCACCGCCTCAGAGAACACTGGACACCTGCAGGACAAGGACACACATCAGAGACCAGAGGGAGACCAGAGGGAGACCAGAGGTAGACCAGAGGTAGACCAGAGGTAGACCAGAGGTAGACCAGTAGCTGTTGTCACTCACCAGTTCTCACTGTAGGAAACTTCAGCTCTTTTCAACAGCAACAGTAAAGAAGAAACAATGTCCTCAAAGTCCAGAGAGTTCTGCACCAGCTGTAGAACACAGGTGTAAATGAGGGACACAGGTGTAAGTGAGGGACACAGGTGTAAGTGAGGGACACAGGTGTAGAGACCTTTAGAAGCCCTAAAGCTGCAGACACCACTCGGGGCTCGTCGTCACCGAGACGGTCGAACACTGAGGTCTTCAAGAAGTCCAGGTCCACAGCCGCCTGTGCAGAGATGCAGTCTTACACACACAGGTGCAGTCTTGTACACAGGCGCAGTCTCACACACAGATTCAGTCTCACACACACAGACGCAGTCTCACACACACAGGCGCAGTCTCACACACACAGGCGCAGTCTCTCACACACAGGCGCAGTCTCTCACACACAGGCGCAGTCTCTCACACACAGGTGCAGTCTCTCACACACAGGCGCAGTCTCTCACACACAGGTGCAGTCTCTCACACAGGCGTAGTCACCTCTCCAGACGACATCAGGAGGTGGAGCTTCTGTAGCGCTGAGACTCTTAGGGACGACTGAGGGTGATTCAGACTCAGCAGCAGAGAAGAGTGAGAGTCCTCCACCATCTGCAACCAGAACAGTCACCAATCACCTGGGGTCTCCCCCTCTGGTCTCCCCCTCTGGTCTCCCCCTCTGGTCTCCCCCTCTGGTCTCCCCCTCTGGTCTCCCCCTCTGGTCTCCCCCTCTGGTCTCCCCCTCTGGTCTCCCCCTCTGGTGCAGTACCTGGTACTTCCCACAGGTGGCTGACAGAGACAGCAGTTGGTGGAACAGAAGCCTCTGGTCATCACTGAGAGAGGACACACGAGACGAGAAGGTTCTGTCCACAGACGAGTAATATCTGTAAGTACACAGGCGTAAGTACACAGGAGTAAGTACACAGGCGTAAGTACACAGGCAGAAGTACACAGGCGTAAGTACAAAGGCTTGAGAGCCCAGAGACACAAAACAAAGACTTACTTGACCTCCAGGACCCTCAGCACTGGCTGCAGACGCTGGTTCATGTGTGAGAGGTCATCCTGGGACAGGGACCGGTCCAGAAGCTCACTGAGGAAAACATGTACGAGGTCAAGTGTCAGAGGTCACATGTCAGAGGTTAGAGGTCACATGTCAGAGGTCACGTGTGTACCTGCACAGGGTCAGGTCAAGATCAGAGGTCAAAGGGACGTGACTCAGCAGCTTCTCCAGGAGCTCAGCAGAAGAACCAGCTTCAGGCTCTGAGAGAGACAGAAAAGGTCAGAGGAGTGTGTGTGTCTGTGTGCGTCTGTGAGTGTGTGTGTGTGTCTGTGTGTACCTGAGCTGAAGGTGCAGTTCAACAGGTAGAGCAGCAGGTGGCGCAGAAGTGGAGACACGTCATGAGTCTGAGACAGAGACTCCAGGGACGAGACCAGATCTGGGACAGAGACCAGACGAGACAGAGACCTGGAACCAGATGACAGGGTCTCATGATCTGAGGTCACATGGTATGAGAGATGCCTCTGCTGCAGTGTCTCAGTAGGATCTGGTTTACATGAGTCTGTTCTATATCATTAAACTGAATTTAAAAAAAAAAAAGATCTTTGGACACCCATCTATGGTATAGGTCACATGGTTCTCACTTCTTTGTGGGTCCAGCGTGGCCTTGGTTCTGAAACAAGACTATCAGAGCCCCCATGGTCTCTGGGACCAACAGTCTGTCTCGGAGGGACTTGCAGAGGACTGCAGACAGCGACTGGACCAGGACCGTCTCCATGACAACCTTCACCGCCAGCTGACATAGCACCATGAGAGACGCCGCTCTATAGTCCACCAGTGAGGACTTTAGGCCCTGAGGAGACAAGACCAAGTTAGACAAGAGACCAAA
Source organism: Knipowitschia caucasica (assembly GCA_964034765.1). Taxonomy (NCBI): domain Eukaryota; kingdom Metazoa; phylum Chordata; class Actinopteri; order Gobiiformes; family Gobiidae; genus Knipowitschia; species Knipowitschia caucasica. Next base: position 8,114,629 of record OZ035845.1, on the reverse strand, counting down.
GACCAGAAAGAGACCAAAGACCAGAGAGAGAGAAGTCTCTGACCTTCTGGACGGTGGGCAGCAGTTTGGTGATGATGGCGTCCGTCACGGTTCCTGAGTCCAGAGCGGAGACGATGGTGGAGGCGAAGAAGGAGAACAGGACTCTGAGCTGAGGTCCTCCTGCTGCAGGAGCCGAGGAGAAGGCCTGAGGAGCAGTAAGGAACAGGAGAAGCAGTGAGGAACAGTGAGGAACAGTGAGGAACAGTGAGGAGCAGAAGGAAGGGGAGGAATAAGAGTAGCAGTGAGAGACCGGGTGTTCACCGGGTGTTACCTGGACGGCCTCTGGGACCATGTTGCAGATGAAGTCCATGAAACTCAGGTCTCGCTGACAGTGAGAGACTAGAGCGAGTCTGGACAGAGGAACGCCCGGCTTCTGCAACAGAGAGAGATGTTACCATGGGTACAGACCAGGAGACACTGTTGTACGTGTAGTGCATGCAGTGCCTGTGGTGCCTATAGTATAGTAGTTTCAGCACCTGTAGTACGAGAAGTACATATAAAACCTGTAATACTCATAGTACCAGTTCCTGTAGAACCTGGTATACCTGAAGTATCTGTAGTATCTGTATTACCTGTAGTACCTAATGTACCTGTAGTACCTAGAGTACCTGTAATCCTTGGAGCCAGCTCCACTTGTCGCTGTCTTGGATTTTCAGCAGCTGAATCACTTTGACGAAGATTTTAGAATCGTGGAAAGGAAGAACACAGGAGACCAGACTGTCCTGGTTATACAGGTGCACATGGTACCTGCACAGCCAGAGGGAAACAGTTTATAGAGGTTCACGTTGGGGTGAAGCGCATGTAGTGTTAGTGTGTCCTCACCGGTGGATGAGCCACTCCAGACACTTGAGGGAGGGCCTCAGCAGGAGGTACGGGCTCAGTAGACGCAGGAACAGATGGATGTCCCGGTCCAGCTGAGCGTTGATCTCTCTGGACTGAACACTGCGCTCTAAAGTCTGAGAGGAGGAACTGAACAGAGACGAGTGGAACTGAGAGAGGAGAGGTTCTATGGACTGCACCTCCTCCAGACCAGAGCACCCTGAGGAGTGAGGAGAGGAGGAGAGGTGTCAAAGGAGGAGAGAGGATAAGAGGTGTCAGAGGGAGAGGTGGTGTCAGAGGAGAGGAGTTGTTAGAGGAGGAGAGAAGGTATCAGAGAGAGAAGGTGTCAGAAGGAGAGGTGGTGTCTGAAAGGAGGAAAAGCTAGAGAAGTGGGACAAACTGTGTGTGTATCTGCCACAGACCCAGAGAGTAGAAGGTACTGCGGTCCATAGTCGCTGCGTCGTCCCTGTCGAACAGTAAAGACGCCACATGTTTTCGGCTGAAGAGGTTTGGGTCAGTCTGTGGAAGGGCGAGTCTCTGCAGTTGCAGCTGGAGGGACGTCATCTGAGGACAGAGAGAGACACACACACAAAGACAGAGAGAGACACACACACACACACACACACACACACACACACACACACACACACACACAGAGGGAGACACACACAAAGACAGAGACACAAACACATAAAAGGGGACAGAGCTTTAATCATGTGTTGACACTAGTTACAGACCCCAGCTTTAAACATGTGTTATTTATGAAACTAAAGTATATTTTCCCTTATCAACATATTAAGCAAATATAAACGACGTGAGTCGCAGCGTCACATAGCGCAATATCAGACACATTACATCTACATTTAACACTCAGATTTTTCTCAAACCTTTCAGTGTTTTCTTCTCACGTGTGGAGACCCGGAAGCAAACGAAGCACCGGCGGATATGACGTGAAAGTCCACATCCGCTCACATTTCTAACATTTAAACAAACAGTAAACAGTAACACATGTAAAAAAAAAAAAAAAAAATCATCCGTTACCTCTGTGATAAACACCAGGTTTCTGAAACTCCAAGAGCCGTCATTTTGACTGTTCCCATTCAAAACAATGGAATTCTGAGAAATGTACCCAAAAACATTTTAATTAGAAATTTTAATTAAATTTTCAACCAGATTTATAAAAAGTTTTTACAAGGTATTGGTCGTTACTCACTTATAAATAAGTTCTAAAACTGATGACTAACTGAAATACCATCCATCCATCCATCTATTTTCTACCCTTTAATCCATTTCTGGGTCAGGGGCAAGTCTTATAGCACCAGCCCCTCACTGACCCTCTGCAGGTGGTGAGTCCACAGGAGCCTAACTGAAATACAACAGATGTATTTGTTGTATTTCAGCTAAATGCCTACGGCTGACAGTAAACCGTGTTGCTATGGTAACTAGTACCGGCTCTTCTCGATATCTCGCACATATGAACATTTCATCACAATGACAAGATATAAACTTCGTATCGATACAGAAACAGTCACAGTTATGAAGAACAAAGCTGTGACACTCTGGGAAGCTCGCAAAAAATCCTCCGTAACTTTCACCCGTTACGTCCGCCAGTGTGACATTTCCTGATATGCTTTCGTTCTGACAGCATTATATGGTCAGAAATCACATAACATCACATATAGACCACATATAAGTTACTTTTAATTGTTTAAAAGGTTATTCAGCAGGATGTTGGGTTCAGCAAAAAAGCAGTATCTATAGTTTTGGAAAATTAATGATTGTGTGGGTGTGTATGCCCTGTTTGTACAATGCAGTGTACTTCAAACTTCTGCCACCAGGGGTAGTGATGCTCAAACAGGTCAGCTCTTATGCCATTAAACATTCTAAAACATCAAACATTTCAAATAAACTTTATTCAGACGGGTAAAAAACACACACACACACGCACACACCAAAGTCACAGCTGCCTTCATGGTCTGGTCCAGTGAAGAGATTGCACACTGGGCTCTAGTCCTGGACTCAGCTCCATTTGGTCCCCACAGTGTAAAGACCCTCAGACCCTCGGTCTGGATACAGCTGGGACTCAAGCAGGTTCAGACAGTACTCCTACAGTCTCTGAAGCTGAGACTGAACCGGTCTCTAGTCTTGCCTCGTCCCCGGCCTCAGCTCCGGTCTCGTCCCCGGCCTCAGCTCCGGCCTCGGTCTCGGCCTCGGTCTCGGCCTCGGTCTCGGCCTCGGTCTCGGTCTCGGCCCCGGTCTCGGTCTCGGCCTCGGCTCCGGTCTCGGTTTCGGCTCCGGTCTCGGCCTCGGCTTCGGCTCCGATCTCGGCCTCGGTCTCGGTATCGGCCTCGGCCCCGGTCTCGGCCTCGGTCTCGGCTCCAGGCTCGGCCTCGGTCTCGGCTCCAGGCTCGGCCTCGGTCTCGGCTCCAGGCTCGGCCTCGGCCTCGGCTCCAGGCTCGGCCTCGGCCTCGGCTCCAGGCTCGGCCTCGGCCTCGGCTCCAGGCTCGGCCTCGGCCTCGGCTCCAGGCTCGGCCTCAGCTCCAGGCTCGGCCTCAGCTCCAGGCTCGGCCTCAGCTCCAGGCTCGGCCTCAGCTCCAGGCTCGGCCTCAGCTCCAGGCTCGGCCTCAGCTCCAGGCTCGGCCTCAGCTCCAGGCTCGGCCTCGGTCCTAGTCACAGGTGTCCCGTGGACTCTGAAGCGGTAGATGCAGGTGAACTCTTTCTGACCCCAGTTTGACAAAACTCTGAGGAGAATGAACTGAAAGACCTCAGTGTTCTCCTGAAAAAGAGGAACAACTTTAGTCCTGCTCTAGTCCTGCTCTAGTCCTGCTCTAGTCCTGCTCTAGTCCTGCTCAATCTTCCTGAAAATGTGAAGAGGAATTTTTAAATCCAGGTTAAAAACAGAGGGATTTTATATTTTTATCTTTCTTTTTAATGTACTGTGATTATTTATTTGTATGAATTGTGCTATACAAATAAACTTGTCCTGCTTTAGTCCTGCTTTAGTCCTGCTTTAGTCCTGCTTTAGTCCTGCTTCATCCTGCTTCAGTCCTGCTTCAGTCCTGCTTCAGTCCTGCTTCAGTCCTGCTTCAGTCCTGCTTCAGTCCTGCTTCAGTCCTGCTTCAGTCCTGCTTCAGTCCTGCTTCAGTCCTGCTTTAGTCCTGCTTCAGTCCTGCTTCAGTCCTGCTTCAGTCCTGCTTTAGTCCCAGACTCACAGAGCAGCTGAAGGTCTGCAGAGCGTCTCCATTTTCCTCGTACACATATGTTCCCAGGAGCCTCCCTGGTTCCTCCTGCTCATGTCTGAGGCCCTGAAAAAAAAACAAACACCAGAATCAGACCAATACCGTCCGTCTCCGTCCGTCTCCGTCCGTCTCCGTCCGTCTCCGTCCGTCTCCGTCCGTCTCAGTCCGTCTCAGTCCGTCTCAGTCCGTCTCAGTCCGTCTCCGTCCGTCTCCGTCCGGGCCCTCACATAGACGCTGAAGTCCCGGGCCGCACTCTGCACAGTCCCAGTTGGAGACAGAGTCTTGGGCAAATGCTCCAGGCTGAAGGCAGAGGGCAGCACCGAGGCAGAGAGCCGCACCATCAGCACACCTGAGGAACCAGCGAACGGCCAGCAGCTACCAGGATGGACGTCAGCCTGGGGACACAGGGCAGGCTGAAGACACAGGACAGAGGAGAGAGAGAGGACAGGCTGAAGACACAGGACAGAGGAGAGAGGACAGGCTGAAGACACAGGACAGAGGAGAGAGGACAGGCTGAGGACTGAGGACTGAGGAGAGAGGACTGAGGACTGAGGACAAAGGATGGAGGACAGGCTGAGGACGGAGGACAGAGGACAGAGGACTGAGGACTGAGGACAGAGGACAGGCTGAGGACAGAGTGGAGAAGACACAGGACCCCTATCCCCCTGCTCATACCTGGATGGCGGCGCGGGGGGACTGCCGGTAGAACCACAATGGGATTCCAAACAGACTGAGCAGAGCAGCTTTGGTCTCAAAGGTCTGTGAACAACGGGAACTCACAATACTACCCCCTGAGGACAAGGAAAGGAATGACACCATGAACCAGATGGAGACCAGAGAGAAAGACCAAAGACAGAGACGTTACCTCCAGACTCCAGAGCAAAGTCGGCCAGTCCGGTCCTGTCCGCAGAGAAGAGATTAAGAGCTCCACGGATCATGCTCTGGACCTCCTGTGACAGAAGGTGTGTGTGTGAAGCTGGTAAAAGGTGTTTGACGTGTGTGAAGCTGACCTGGTGTGTAGCGCCCCCTGGAGGCCTCTGTGTGAGCTGCAGGACTCTGAGCTCCAATGCAGACAGCGCCCCCTTCAGGTCCAGACCAGGATCCAGGGACCGAACTTGCTCCTGGACCATGGGCCGGACCTGCTCCTGGATCTGCTCCTGCACCAGGGACCGGACCTGCTCCTGGATCTGCTCCTGCACCAGGGACCGGACCTGCTCCTGGACCAGGGAACGGACCTGCTCCTGGACCAGGGAACGGATCTGCTCCTGGACTGAGACCTGGACCTGCTGTGTGAGCGAGCTTAGCGCCCCCTGGAGGTGAGACAGCTGTACTGAAGGCCTGAGGACAAACAGATGTGTTGTGAACAGAGCAAGCACGGCCAGTGGGAACTGCGACACAAGTCATTTGAAGCAGGGGTCGTGACATTAAAGCTGGAGTTTGTAACTTTCAGACCACAATGGAACTGTTATTTTATGAGACTAAAGTTACACACCCCAGCTTTAAACGTGTGTTATTCATGAGACTAAAGTTGCAGACCCCAGCTTTAAAAGTGTTATTTAAGCCCCGCCCCCCTCATGTAAAAGTAATCTAAAGGTTTTTTTAGAGCGTGTGTTGACGTATGTGGTGACATTCGCAAAGCAGCATTAAACATTTATTTACCCGAGTGGATCTATGGCAGAGGCAAGTCCCACGATTTGCTCCAGCTCCTGAAAAAAGGAAACTTTAGACAAGTTGTGAGGTTCTGGGTCCTGCGGGACTGGGTCCTGGACTCACCTGGGTCCGGAGGGTAAGCTGCCTCAGGTCTCTGTGTAGATGTTCCAGTTGATCAGAGCGACTCTGTTCTGAATCTTCCCTCTGAAACAGCCACATGTTCATGGCTCACGCTAAACTGTGAATGGGCAAGAATTCCAGTCTCTCGATGTGCAAAACTGATAGAGACATACCCCAAGCGACTTGCAGCTGTAATTGCAGCAAAAGGTGGCGCTACAAAGTATTAGCGCAATGGGGCCGAATAATATTGCACGCCCCACTTTTCAGTTTTTTATTTGTTAAAAAAGTTTAAACTATCCAATAAATTTCGTTCCACTTCACGATTGTGTCCCACTTGTTGTTTCTTGACAAAATTAAATTTTTACATCTTTATGTTTGAAGCCTGAAATGTGGCGAAATGTTGAAAGGTTCAAGGGCGCCGAATACTTTCGCAAGGCACTGTATGTATTGTTGATTTTTTACATTGTGGTTGTGTTGAGGAGATTGTGTGAGAGAGGGATATAAATAAGCTCTTGCCTCTGCCAACCCTCTTTTCAAACCATGCGTATGTTTAGAAGAGGAATTGTCTTAAAAATGTTATGTGCAGGTTTGAAATATATACATTGATTGTTTGGTAACAGTTTAGTTTGGAGTGAGCATCTGAACTTAAACATTCCCAACACACACACTGAACTTAGAGGGACCCACCTGCTGTTGGTTGGTCCAGACCTGGTCCAGGATTGAGCCCTGGTCCATGTCCAAGTCCTGACCTTGGATCTCCATCTGTTTCCAGAGCAAAGACACTCTCTGCTCCAAACACTCAAGACGAGATGAGTCCGAGACCTGGGTTAGACCAGAGTTGAGAACTGCTTCAGTCCTGCTTCAGTCCTGCTTCAGTCCTGCTTCAGTCCTGCTTCAGTCCTGCTTCAGTCCTGCTTCAGTCCTGCTTCAGTCCTGCTGTAGGGCACGGTGACAAAGGTTTTCCCAAACAAACTAAGCCAAGTGGCCCGGATTGTCGCCAAAGGGGTGTAAAGAGGGCCAGCGGTCAGAAGGGTTCATTTTTTCAACTGTGGAAGCCCAAGAGAGGTGTGTTAAGCCTAGCGTACATCGGACTGGCAACTGATTATATCCGTCGCATACGAGTTGCTGCCCCGCACACATCGACAATCTGACGAAAATGGGCAACTCCCAGTAGCAGACCGGTCTCGGGAATAACAGCGCGTACATCGACAGCAACTGGCCACTGTTGACTTCAGAGTGCTTGGGGGTTGTATGCAGATGCCAGGAGGAAGCAGGTTTTGAGGATGCTAATGTCTCACTGTCCTTTTGTTGTGTTGGCCTTCCGTCCTGTTTGCATATGAAGGTGTCTTGTACTTTAAAAAGGAGTTTGTCGCCTGATCTGAGGGAGATCTGATTTTGGAACCAAAGAGAGCAGCACTTTCTGCTCTGTCTCTGGTTTGGAAATCACTTCTTCTTGGAATGCAACAAAGTATTAAAAATGCCGAACTATGTCTTTTGTGTTTGTGATTTTGTCAGGATTGACTGTAAATTACAGCAATAACATTACACTAGGCTTCTGTGTACTGCGACTAAACGCTGTGAGCCTGAGAAATTAAATAATGAGTATGAAAGAATCTTTGGATTTCAAAAAACATACTATTCAAAACTTCTTTTTACTAAATGGTGTTTAAAAACGTTTAACTGTGTTATAACACAATGTTCAATTGCAAATTTTGCAAATTTAACGGAATAAAAACTATGAAAAGCCAAAATCCTAAAAATTAAAATCAGAGCAGCAGCGAGGGAGGGGGGGTTCCTGTCACACAGACGCACACACACAGGCAGAAAGTAGTGTTTTAGCAAAAATGCAAAAACAGAAAGAAGAAGAACTTTCAAGATTACTTTTTTAAGCTAATATAACTGATGTTGTAGTTTATACTTTTGTCATCCAAGTCTAAAAATGGCCACTTTCCACACTTGTAACAAAAGGCACTCTTACTCTTTAATTTCCCTTACGCTTCTATTTTATCGAGGTAGCAAACTAGTTTAAACTCAAAATCTCTTTCTAAAAAACAAAAAAACAACTGTTGGATACAGCCCGAGCCGCGACAAAAAATGTAAATAACTCACGAAAGCTCTCATAGCTCAACTTTAGATAAAACTCGGCATTCTCCGGTGAACTCTGTTCACGCCAAAAAACAAACTAAAAAACAAAAACTCCCTTTTTCTGTATGTAATTTAAACCGTGATTACTGAAATATTGTTGCTTATGTACTTTTGTCATTTATCAAGCCTGGAATTGGTTAATTACAAAACTTTTTGTGACAAAAGGCCTCCTTAACACGTTTCCCTTTTTAAAAATTGCTTTTATTTTTACACCATGGTTTCACTAAGGATCCAACACTTTTCTTTGGCTAGCAAGGGGCCTCTACCCTGGTAATTACTCAAAAAAGGGCCTCTACCCTGTAATTACTCTTTCTCTGCCCTGACTACTTCAAAGGACAGGGACCCCGATACGTCAAGGGGTTCTTTTTTTCCTATAGTAAGTAAGTAAGTAAGTAATCTTTATTTATATACCGCCTTTCACAGTCACAAAGCGTTTTACAATTGTTATTATTTTTGGGCATTTGTCCTCTCACTCCACACAGAGATGGGAGCGGGGTCGCCAGTACAGGAGGCGCATGCCAGACCTATTGTGCATGTTTTTAGTGGTAGGGGAAACCGGAGTACCCGGAGGAAACCTACGCAGACACGGAGAGAACATGCAAACTCCACTCAGAAAGGCCCTGGTCCGGCCGGGATTCGAACCCAGGACCTTCTTGCTGAGAGGCGAGAGTGCTATCCACTCAGCCACCGTGCCGCCCTAGTGGGTAACCAGTCCTATAGGGACTGGTTACCCACACAGCTAACCTGTTTTCTACAACATAAGACATGACAAAGACATGACAAAGACAAAACAAAGAAAATTTGATTTAGAGAGATTTGGACAGACCTCCGGGACAGCTCAAAATGTAGCTAGTATCCAATTATGCAGACTTTACATATTAAAAAAGGCGTCTGCTTACCTTATTTTCTTTGTCCGGACTGTTCGAGAGGTCGACCAACATCTTTTCCGCGTCGAAAAATTCAATTTAAACACAAAACAGAGAAAGTGAGGGAGCAAGAGCAAGCCCATCCAAAAGCGAGCCCTTTCAGCGTCCACTGGGATTTCTCCCTTTCCAGATAACTTGCTGTTGCTCCCACACGCCGAAAAAAAAGAAACAAGGGAAACTCCCTCAAAACAATCCAGAGAATGGCGCACACTGAGCCGCACATCCTCCACCAAATCTGTCAGGGATGAAGCAGACAGAGACGGATCGTGGTGCGCCAAACTCTGGAAGTTTATTTAAGTTTCTCTCAAGTTCCAGTGGTTTCAATTGCTTCTTTCTCTCAGACAGAATGGAGTCAGTACACAGTTTATATAGTCATTGTCACGTCACACATCGAAAGACATACGTGTCACACAGAGACAGTCACATCATAGTCAAAATAATCAGAGTTCTTGTACAGTCCTGCACGTAGGCCATATTGCTATCTAATACTAACAACATTTAGAGAACAGAAGACTATTTTTTTTTACACAAAAATGTGTTTTTTTTTAAAGCCAAAACTGAGAAACCTCAAGGAGAAACCATGCATCTGGACCAGCACACTTGGACAATCTGCACAGCCCCTGATTCCAGTCAGGCTGTGAGCTGCTGAGACATGGACAACACCAGCGTCCTCTTTTGCATGGACATCATTTGGAACAATCTGGATTTCTGAATTTGGACATAATTTGGACTGAATTGAATTGCTGAATCTGGACACTGAAGCTGAAACGTGTGATTGAAAGACACGTCACAGAAGAATCCATGGCTCAACACAACAAATGCAGCCTGAAGAAACCAACACGGAGAAGTGGGAGAGACTGTTTTCAAAGCAATATCTGGAACCACCATCGACTGATGAAGTTTGGTATTTTGCTGAAGATTGTTGACAAGTTTTATGAAAGATCTGAAAATGTTTTATGAGTTTTCTGAGTTTTTGAAGTATTCCGAGTTCTGAGTTTTTTGAAGTACCGAAGTATTGAGTTATGATGTTGTGTTGCTGTTTATCGATCCTGATGGTCACACGTGAATATGTGACCAGAGGGGGGAATGTGAGATTTCAGAACACTTTTAAGCAACTTTTGTTAAAGTTAAACTCATCATTCTATCAATGTGCAGAAGCCTGTACTTTTCCCTTGTTTTGTCTATCTGAAGGCCAAGCTACATGGCACCGTGGCAGCTGCTGATTGGAGGTCTCAATGCCTCCGCTCTGTATAATACACTTGCATTCTGTGTGTGTTTTGTTCATGCTGTCTCTACCATCGACAATAAAACATGTCTTCTGTCTGAATGAAAAGACGCGATCCCAGACATGTCATCTTCTTCATAACGTCTCACAGCAAGTAGTTTTCCCCGTGCATCTGAAGAAGATGACATAGTCTGGGATCGCGTCTTAAATTCTGACAGAAGACATGTTTTATTGTCAATGGTAGAGACTGCATGAACAAAACACAGAATGCAAGTGTATTATACAGAGCGGAGGTATGGAGACCTCCAATCAGCAGCTTCCACGGTGTGCTTGTAGCTTGGCCTTCAGATAGACAAAACAAGGGAAAAGTACTGGCTTCTGCACATTGATAGAATGATGAGTTTAACTTTAACAAAAGTTGCTTAAAAGTGTTATGAAATCTCACACATCGTTGAAAACTTTCCCTGTGCCGTCTGTATTGTAATTTTGTATTTTATTTTGCATGCTGTAATTTCTTTTGTATTTTCCTCCCAAGGGACTACGGATGACAACTAGCTTGGTAGCTATAATCCGGCATATTTACATTTGTTTTATACTCATGTTCATTAATGTGCATTGTCCCTATCAAATAAATAAATGTGGGTACCCAAGCTTTAATTTCTGGTTGTGCTTCAGGTGAGACACGGGGGAACACGGGAGAGACACGGGGGAGGCACAGGAGGAGACACGAGAGTGACATGAGAGTACACACGGGAGAGACTCGGGGGACACCTGCACATGCAAGGAAATGCAAGCCGCAGCAAGCGCAGCAGGAAGCCGTAATGTGACACACATTATCCCGCCCCCACCCCACATTGACCCCCACCAACTTCGCTTTACAAGTTGTTTAGTCCTGCTTTAGTCATGCTTATAGTCCCGCTCACTATAGTCCGGCTTTAGTCCGGCTTTAGTCCGGCTTTAGTCCGGCTTTAGTCCGGCTTTAGTCCGGCTTTAGTCCTACTTTAGTCCTACTTTAGTCCTACTTTAGTCCTACTTTAGTCCTACTTTAGTCCTACTTTAGTCCTACTTTAGTCCTACTTTAGTCCTACTTTAGTCCTGGTTCATACCTCCACTTCCATAGACTCCTCAGGCTCCAGTTTTGAGTCTTGGTGAATTTCAACTGCAGTCTCTGATTTAATAGATCCTGGGTCCGATCCTGGGTCCGATCCTGGGTCCGATCCTGGGTCCGATCCTGGGTCCGATCCTGGGTCCGATCCTGGGTCCGATCCTGGGTCCGATCCTGGGTCCGATCCTGGGTCCGATCCTGGGTCCGATCTTGGGTCAGGTGTAGTGGATCCAAACCACAGCAGAACTGCAGGAAGTCAAATAAACAGTACAATCATCTCTGGCTCCTTTAGATTTCATGTATCAGTAACTTTCTGTTTGTGCTGATACGGTCTTTGTATATCCATATAAGGACTGACCAATCAAAGACATCAGAACACATGCTCATAAGGAAATTGGCTCCAGCTTATGTTCAAATAAGCTTCTTCCGCATCAAGGCTAACACTGGGGTGATGTCACACTGTGGTCATGTCACACTGTGGTCATGTCACACTGTGGTCATGTCACACTGTGGTCATGTCACACTGTGGTCATGTCACACTGTGGTCATGTCACACTGTGGTCATGTCACCCGTGGACCCTCACGATTTTCTAACTACGCAGCCGGCTGCAGGGAAGGTGGATGTGATTAGGTTGTGGATGGAAGCATGGAACGGCTGCAGAACATGAGGCACTTTGGAGAAGATCGTTTCGGGCTCACAAGCCTCATCTACAGGTGGCTGTGGACTAGTGTTCTGTTGTAAACATTTCTATACTGTACAGTAGTTTCTATTGCACCGTTCTGATGTCTGAGTCATTGCGTCGGCACTTTGTTGCATTCATTACTTCATTACTATTTATTCACTTGTAAATAGTTTGGTCGCAGATTTATTATTTTTGCTGTTTGTGCACCAATACAATTGAATAATAATAACTATGTTTCCAACAAGAACTGTCTTTATTCACAGCATCACAGTTAAAATGACATAAATGAATCACAAAAACATGAGCCCAAACAGCTTGGTTGCAGTAGCAGCGTAACTTTATAATGGGACCCTTTGGTTTTCCAGGCAACTCCTGTGAGATCACCATCATGTGGTTGGGTGTGGGATTACAACTTTATCTTCAAAACTATGCAGGGGGGCACGCTTGAGTATACAAACTACTGTGGCTGCGAAACCAACCACGTGTCCAGCGCAAACGCCAACACAACCAGTGACGCCCGAGTATACACAGGCCATAAATGTTTGGACACCCCTGGTCTACAGTGTGAGGTCAGAGGTCAGTGAGAGAAACTTACCGAGGACCAGCAGCACCAGGAGACACAGGACCACAGCCAGAGGGAGCCTGAGGGAGGGGAAGAGAGAGAGAGAGAGAGAGAGAGAGAGAGAGGGAGAGAGGAAGAGGAAGAGAGAGAGGGAGAGAGTTAGAACCTCTGAGGCAGTCAGAGGTCAGAAGTTGAATACACAGTACCTGTTTTGGTCAGAGCGCTGGGCCCACCTCTTCCTCACCCACCTCCACACTGTTCCTCCACTCTGCACTGAACACAAACAGGTATGATGTCACCGCTGTGTGACCAGTACCAGGTCCTGCTTTAGTCCCCTGGTCCTTTAAACCAGTTACAGGTCATTCTTTAGTCCCTCTGGTCTTGGTTCTATGCAGGCCGAGCTGGTACTAGTCACCGCTGTGTGACCAGTACCAGGTCCTGCTTTAGTCCCCTGGTCCTTTAAACCAGTTACAGGTCATTCTTTAGTCCCTCTGGTCTTGGTTCTATGCAGGCCGAGCTGGTACGAAAGTGTTCTAACTGACAGTGATTGAAGACATGGTTACAAAGGAATTTACCTGGATACTGGTTTGTTGTGGGACAGAAACTAAAACACAATGAAAACACAGGTATACGAGCAGAGCAGGGCAGAGCAGATGAAAATGGTGTCTCTTTTCACCTGGTGTTCCCCCCCCCGCACCCTGCCCCCGCTCTCACACACTCTGAGCTCACTCCACACACTCGGCAGAAGCCTCGAAAGCACAGGGACAGGAGGAGGAGCCTGGACAAAGAGCAGAGGGAAGAGCACTGGTGCAAGCCCACAGTCACATGGTGTTTAAAGCTGGGGTATGTGACTTTAATGCTGGGGTGTGTCACACAAATAGAACTATCATTGGATTAGAAAAGGAGTGAGGAGTTCTGGACCAGTGCTCTTCACCCCTTCACCACACGAGGGCGTTAGAACCTGTAAGTCGTCCAATCGCCACGGTTACACGCCTGAGGGGAGGAGCCAGAGCCACGCCCACTGCTGCAGAGATGTCATACAGGCCGCAGACTGCAGGGGGCGCCAGAGAGGACAGCAGAATTACAGCAGTGACGTAACAATGGACCACGATGGTTTAAGTTATTACAATCACACTGGTTACTGATGCAATCCACCTGCTTGGGTTTGTGTTAGACTGTTAAGAGACACATATGTGTCATGTGACTGTTACATGTGATCTGTAGATGTCAATAAAATGTAAATATTACTGTCCCTTTAAACACAGGCAAATCAAAAATCACAAATTTGAGAATGACCTCATCCTCAACACAGGTCAGAGGACAGCCTCTGACCTGTGTGGACACTGGGCTGAGGAAGCATGCAACGAGACAATTCAATGCACAGAAACAATTGTAATGTTACTACTACTACTACTACTACTACTACTACTACTACTACTACTACTACTACTACTACTACTACACCTGTGGTCAGTGTGGTGCTCCATAGTGCTGACAGGATACTAAGCAGCAGAGACACAGAGGAATGAGAGACTCTGCAGTCTGCACCTGAGGACAGGGAAGAAGGATCATCTCCCTCTGGTCTCCCTCTGGTCTCCCTCTGGTCTCCCTCTGGTCTCCCTCTGGTCTCCCTCTGGTCTCCCTCTGGTCTCCCTCTGGTCTCCCTCTGGTCTCCCTCTGGTCTCTTTCGTACTCACACAGGTCTCTCTTCCCTCCAGACTTCATCACAGTGCCAAGTCCTGGAAGATCAGAGAAAATAAAAGGTTATGATCAAATCAAAGTAAAAAGAGGAGTCCAGAGCGGAGAGGAACTCATTTACATTTCACCACGGCAACAGGGAAATGCCCTCATTTACATCTATCACATCAGAAAAAACAAACTGGGAGGAGCCAGGAGCCAGGACCTAGAATCCAGGAGTCAAGACCTAAGACACAGGAGCCAGGACCCAGACCCCAGGAGCCAGGGGCCGGTGCTGCCTTCATCAAGAGAGAGACATGTGACATCATGAGGAGTTTTACCTTTGAGCTGAAGTTTGTTTATGGTCTGCTTCAGAACAGAAAAGAAACAAGAGAGCCACCAGCTGAGGGACAGCTTGACACCTGAGGGAGGAGCCAGAGAGGAGGGGCATCCCGTTAAAAAACTGCTCTCACAAAGAGCCACTTCATAAATGCTTGGTGGTCTGTCTCTCACCTCTGGTCTGTCTCTCACCTCTGGTCTGTCTCTCACCTCTGGTCTGTCTCTCACCTCTGGTCTGTCTCTCACCTCTGGTCTGTCTCTCACCTCTGGTCTGTCTCTCACCTCTGGACCTGTGCCTCCTGCAGTAGATGGTCTCCTCTGGACTCGTGGTTTCAGTTCTGCTCTCTGGCCTCGCCTCATCTTTCTGCTCCGGTTTGGTCTCTGGTCCAGTCCTTCCTCTGGTCTCTGGCCTGGTCCCCGGCCTGATCCCCGGTCTCTCAGAGGTCGAGGAGGGGATGGTACTTGTGACTTCAGACTCACATAAAGCTTCACTGAGTCTACTGCAGGACTGCTCTGGACCAATCAGAGCGTGGCGTGGCTTCAAGCAGGAAGTGTCTGGACCAATCACAGAGCAGTCTGGGAGGATGGTGCTGTCACACATCAGGGTGCTCTCTGAGGACAAGAGCAGACACACGTCCCGTCTGTTTGACATCAACAGGGTCTGGACCAATCTGAGACACAGGTCCACATCACAGTGTCTGATTGGTCAGGACAGTCTGATGTAGGGGTGGGCAATAATTATCGTAAGAGATAAAATCGCAAAAGTGGAGTGCTATAAAGTAAAGTGCTATACAAATAAACTTGCCTTGCCTTGCCTAGAGGCCGTGGCATTTCATACAGCAGTGACACGGCACGTTTTGTCGTCATTGAACAACGTGGCTTTACACCAGAGACTGTAAACTTTATACGCAGCTAGAAAATAAACTGAAGGTTTCTAAATTTCTAAATTAACCCTGTTTTTATGATAACAGAGTGAAGTTTTTCGCCACTGATTACAGTCGAAGGCATTACTTTGCAACACACAAACTCCCGTGACTGTACACTACGGAGAGAGCGGCTGAATTGGATTAAGTTACTTACCAATATTGTAATTACTTTTTTTTATCTTAAATGTTGCAGAAGCACTTTGTTCCTATTTGCAAATTGAGTTGCGTGGTATATTTTTGAATGAAGAAAAGGCAATCTGTGTAATTTCTTCAAAAATAGGAAACAAATGTGACAGAAAACCTTTGTTCCTACTTGAACCAATTCCTCTTTGAGTTTAAAAAGAGACTTTGGATTTGTAATTGCAGTAGTTTTTGGAGGGTTATTTTTCCTGTAAAAATATCGTTATATACCATATAGAGAAATTTTCAAAATGTATCAAGATATATTTTTTCTCCATATCGCCCAGCCCTAGTCTGAAGTCACTCTCACCTTTAGGATCGTCACAGTCCAAACCTGAGGACAGAAACACAACTTCCATCACAAAGAACACACAAACACACACCCCCCTCCATGTTCGTGTCCTTCTGGCTCATTCCTCCCTGCCTGTGTGTGTACTTCTGGCCCGTTCCTCCCTGCCTGTACATGTACATCTGGCCCATTCCTCCTGCCTGTATGAGTGTGTGTCCTCACCCCAGAATCCATGCAGAGCGGTGGACTCCTGGATACTGGACTCATCGAGCAGCGAGGAGAGCAGAGAGGCGTCAGAGGGAGCAGAGGAGAGAAGACTACTGCTCAGGGCCGAGGAGGTCAGGGCCCAGGTCTCAGGTCTGGTCTCCGGTCTGGTCTCCGGTCTGAGGGGAGACTGGGCCAGGAGGGACTCTGAGCAAGAGGAGGAGAGACGCCGACTCCACCCAGACCTGTTTTTCCAGCCTCCTGCTCCTCTTGGTTCTCCTCCTCCGACACTGAAGGAGGCACTGCCCTGAGGAAGGCTCCGGTCCAACAAGCTATGGTCGATACGGAGACTGCGGCGAGACATGACTGAGGAGGAAGAGGACATTTGTGTGGACTGAGGAGGCAGTGGAGGAGTGGGATCCAGAGACTGGGACGTCTCAGAACCTGCTCAAACAACTCCTCACCCATTTATTTTTACTTAAAAGTAAACCATATTACACTCTTCTTCATGTCTCAGTTCTCAGCATGTGTGATAATAATGTGGGTGATGCAATCAAATCATGTAAGATTATAGACATTTCTTACTTAAGGGTGAAGCGAATGGATTGTTTTCCGCAGACTATTTTACCTCCAAAGCTTTTGTTGTTACATTTCAGAACAGAAAAGTTATTTATTTTAGTTATTTAGTTCACAGAAGTAAGAGGCGAGTTACACATTCGCCTCATTCGTCTTTGGGCAAAATGCTAGCCTTTTCACATATTTACACCCAAAAACACATTTTCTCTAAGTCACATGATGCTAACACTAACAACAGCAGAAAAAAGTATAGCTCCATGAGATGGACGCGAGACCAAAGACTGTGCCCTGATTCCCTGTGTAGATTTGTCACTCACCTCCTGGATTATATTCATTTGCTTATTTTGGAAAACAAACAGCATATTTTTATGATATATTGTTTTCGCTATTTTTATGACATTACTTTAGAACTATTTTATGTGTAAAAAAAAATAGTATATTGGGTCTGGCCCCTGATAGCAGGCTAATATTCCAATGTGGCCCTCTGGGGCAAAAGGTTGCCCCTGCCTGAACTAGAACATGGAGCTACTTTAGTGTAATAAATGATACATATTTAAAGCTGGGCTAAATCTATGGTGTAAGAAAGAGACCTGTGATGATATGAAATGACAAGGGGGTCTGGGGTCGTGGCGATGGGTAAAAACCAGACACGAACAACATTTCACAGAATGCATGTGATATAAACATAGACAGTCCAATCAGCAGCTGCCACGGCGCCAGTAGCCTCAGCCATCAGACCAAAACAAGTGAAAATTCACAGACTTGTACATTCTGACCTAATGAAGCGTTCAACTTTAACCACAGTCGCATCAAAGCCTCATAAAAGATCCATAAAGCAGAACTAAAGACATGGGTTTAATACAGTGTTCTATTGGTCTGAAAGTCATGTACCTCAGCTTTAACCCGTAATTATTGTGCTTGTTCGTTGCCAAATCTGCTTTTAAAACAGTGAAAGTAATCTTTCAAACTGCAGTTTTGATTCTGACTGAAACGTGTTGGAATGTGCGGAGCCGCTAATACCAATGCCACAGAGAGAACTTGACTTTGGACATTATAAAGTATTTAAGCATCTCTGCAGACCACAGAGTAACACAGAGACACTAACATTACACATACATAGATATTAAGATGGAGTTACCGGGAGTTCAGCAGCGGGACACAGGAGAACGTTGACCCAAAACCAGCAGTGGTTTGCGGCCGTGTGAGCTCGCGGGCCACGGAGCTCCGAGGCTAAGCTAATGTGGCTAACGCTTCAGAGGCTAAGCTAATGTGGCTAACGCTTCAGAGGCTAAGCTAATGTGGCTAACGCTTCAGGGGCTAAGCTAATGTGGCTAACGCTTCAGAGGCTAAGCTAATGTGGCTAACGCTTCAGGGGCTAAGCTAATGTGGCTAACGCTTCAGAGGCTAAGCTAATGTGGCTAACGCTTCAGAGGCTAAGCTAATGTGGCTAACGCTTCAGAGGCTAAGCTAATGTGGCTAACGCTTCAGGGGCTAAGCTAATGTGGCTAACGCTTCAGGGGCTAAGCTAATGTGGCTAACGCTTCAGGGGCTAAGCTAATGTGGCTAACGCTTCAGGGGCTAAGCTAATGTGGCTAATGCTTCAGGCGTGTCCTAAACTAAACTCAGAAATTGCACTGAACAATCCACTTTAAACATTTCAAACAGTTGTACAGAGGGATAAAAGCCGAAAGAAGCGGCATAATCTCCATCAAACAGGATCTGCGCCTCTGTCACTGGGCAAAACTACGACCACCAATATCATATTAAAGACCTTATGCCGGGTTTGATTGATTTAGAAATACAGTTTTAATACCATTTTACATTAGAAGAGAACTACTAAAGGTTTCAAAATCATTTTTTTTTGTCTGATCCCCCCAAATTGAGAAAAGATCATAGCAACCCCCTTAGAGACGAAAAAATATCCACAGTCTCGTGACGTCAGAGTGAGTGCGTTTCAACCAGCTGTTAATAGGTAAGTTAGCTGGTAGTTTGGTATTTGGTAGTCTTTTTTTCACGAATATTCAACATGACAAGGCGGTGTATTGCAGGGACGTGCGGTGAGGTTTGTGATTGGGGAGGCACTGACTTTAACAGTCAGATTTATTTACCATCATTATTCTAATAAAATAGCATTCAATCGTCAATGCAAAAACGTCCACAAACATTATATACTGTAAAGATAAGAACCAGCATATTATTAAAAATCCCACAACACATCTAGACGCTGGCTCTCGCTGCTCCGCATCAAACCAAGTCTTTGCGAAGCACAGGTGCAGAGACGGGAGGAGGGAGGGAGAGAGAGAGAGAGGAGCGAGAGAGGTACGTAAGGAGCGAGAGAGGTACGCAAGGAGCGAGAGAGGTACGCAAGGAGCGAGAGAGGTACGCAAGGAGCGAGAGAGGTACGCAAGGAGCGAGAGAGGTACGCAAGGAGCGAGAGAGGTACGCAAGGAGCGAGAGAGGTACGCAAGGAGCGAGAGAGGTACGCAAGGAGCGAGCCGGACTAACCTCGTCAGTCCAGCGGTGGTCTTTCAGTCTATATTACTTCTTGCTTTGATTGAAAGTCCAGTAGAGAAACAAATCCTCAATCCAATCATCCATTTTCCAGCAAAAGAAATAGCACCGACAGGACTGATAGTTGGTTTGCAGCAAAATATTTACAGCAACTCGGGTATAACTTCATGCTCACTATCACCCCTAGCGGTGAGGCACAGACACTGCCTGCCTCACGCTAGGCTTTTCCCATGTGTATTCTTCTCCATGGGCGTCGGACTGGGGGGGTAAAGGGTACCGAGTACCCAGGGCCCAAGGCGGGGAGGGGCCCTCTAAAGTGTGTCTTTATATTTATATGTATTAGGCATTGTGGTATATTCATATTATTACAATTTGAATGAAAGGGGCCCTGTATAAAAATAACCAACGTTTTAACCTCAGTTTTCCTCTAAAAACAAATTTGTATGCTATATCAGGGCCCTGCCACCCCCTTACAAAAGATCAAATGGTACGACCCACATGTGCGCTTGTTGCTGTGTTGCTGCCGCTGCAGCGAGTTGATTTGTTTGAGCAGCGGCAGAAGCGGGAAAAATAGAAATGTCTTTTCCAAAGAAAGGAAAATCAGGATTTCAGAAAAGAAAAGAAAACAGGACAGGGAGAAAAAGTGTAATGAGGGAAAGCAATTGCTTACTCAGTTCTTCCACACGAGAGGTGAGTATATAGAGACGTGTTAAGGCCACATCAGGAGAAAACCCAGAGACATTTGTTTCTGTATTCTAAACTCACGGAGAGCTAACAGTGTGCTGTGTACGTGGTAAAAAAAAAAACGTTATCCAGAGTGACACACACAGACGCGCAGCTGTAAAGGGAGCTCACACACACTGCTGTCCACTTCTCCTTCAAAGGCGGGCAGCAAAGAGTTATTTTCATGTACAACCCTGTACCCTATATTCCCACTATTGTCATAATCTGTCCGTCCGTGAGTCTTGCAGTCATAAGTCACGGGTCACTCACTGGCCTCTGCATTGGATCATCTGGTTATAACCATACTAATCACACGCCCCGCACCGATTTGGAGTTTTTTGGTGAAATCTAGTGGTCAAAATAATGTAAATAAGTCTAATGGTCTAAAGGTTTCTAGCTCTACAATTATCTTAGTGTGTAAACAAGGGTGAAATGAGACTTTCTGGTGTGTAAACTATTGCTTTTAAGCCAGAAATGACAACTGACAATCACAGCCCAGACCATGCCCAACTGTAAGCCCCCCTTCTTCTCCACTGGTGCCATTTTTACAGAAAAATGTCAAATGTTCATGTGGGCGGAGTAAGGCTAGGCACAGGTGTTTAGTTGAAAATGGAATAGGCTTATTTCAAAAAAGATTGCATCGATTTGAATTTTGCCACAAAGTCTAAATTGGTGGATAATAATGAACCATAAAAAGTATTTTGTTGTATATTTGTACAATAACAAATAAGTAACTTACCTACTCATGGTCCATACAAATAAGATGAGATATACTATATATTTTATATGAATAGCCATATACACATATCACATAAAGGCATGCAGGCATATACGTAATAGCTATACACTGTAATGATGGAATATAGTATCTGTTTGCAACCCATTAAAGCTACTTTATTTCAGTTTCAGGAAGAGAAGCATCATGGCCAGATGAAGGCACTAGTAGTGAGGGTTTGACAGTGAGGCATGGTGAGCATTTATCAGTCACTGATTGAACCACCATATCAATCCCCCCCCCCCACTGAAAGATCAAGGCTATGCTCACACTCAGAGAGTAGCCGTCCTCCTGTGGACTCACCACCTGCAGAGGGTCAGTGAGGGGCTGGTGCTATGAGACTTGGGTGGCATCTCTGACTGTCACCCCCCTGACCCAGAAATGGATTAAAGGGTAGAAAATGGATGGATGGATGGATGATTGAACTGTTTTCAATAAGTTAGTAAGTTATTACTTTATAAGTTTTACTGTATACACTAATTCTATATCATTTTTGTCTGTATTGTGTCCATGTAGCAGAGGCAGAGGCAGAATTAGAAGAGGATGTAGAAACTGAATTAAGTGATGAAAGGGAAAGCGAAAGTGATGAGAATGTGGAGAGGATTGAGGAGGAAAGAGACGACACCAAGAGACAGAGAATAATGATGAGGGATTGTCAGAGGACCCAGGATTATGGCCAGAGAATCTCACCGATAAACAAAGGAAAAGAATTGTTCATCTACTAGCCAGTGATGGTGGTTCAAAAACAGGCAATACCATATATTATATATAAGAAACGTGTAGTGGGGGCCCATTGAGACTGTTTGTACCCGGGGCCCAGAATTTGGTGCTACCCCCCTGTTCTTCTCCGATCAAAAGACTTCAAATAATTATATATAGTACACACATACGTGCAATACATTACTAAACACTATGACAAGTTAAACAAATGTTTTCATAGCAGGATGATGATGAAACAAAAAGGGATATATCAACAGCACGAGCTGAGTGCACTCACACACACACACACACGAGTGTGTGCGAGGGAGCGAGTGATCTGTGGTGAGGCACGCAGGAGCGCTGCCTCACCTCGTCTCTTTGATTAGAAAAAATAGGATTTCAGCGATTTTGACCACAGAAATGATCAAAACTGTTCGGAAAAAGGCCAAAAATACTTTATAAGCATAGGACAGTGGAAAACAATTATATATTTTGACTATATTAATAATTATTTTTTCAATGATAGCAAGTGAGGCTCTGCCTCCCCTGCCTGCACATCACTGGTGTATTGCAATGTACTGCTTTGGACGGCATTCGTCAACATCAAGAGGAAGAATTGGCAGCCGTCCGTTGTCAGCACTGGGAGGTGTGGTCCGATGTTGTGCTCACAACATTTCGCCGTGGACTGTTTTGCGAATTTGCTTCAGTATCAAAGTGGATACGGCAAAAGGTAAGTAGCGCCTTATGAGTGGGTGTATGTCTGTAGCTAGCAATATATATTTGTTACCGGAGCGTAAGTGTTGCGTGATACACGGATCAGTGATTATGTGTTAGCGCTTGCACCTCGGCAGGTGGGGTTCGAGTCCGCTCTGACCAAGTTTTTGCAAAGAACGGCACTATAATATATGTGTAATGAGCGGTTGACAACTGTAGGGTGCAGTATTGCGTCTCGCTATCCTGTAGGGTGCAGGATAGCGAGAATTGATCGCATATGGATCTATGATAACCATTCCTCTGGTGTGTGTTTATATTGCTATATAAATCTATTTAATTTATTTCAGATCGACATTAATTGATTACCTGTCATGCAATTTTGATATCCACATTTTTTTTTTTTAACCCTGCATAAGGTCTTTAAAGCTGGGGTCTGTAACTTAAGTCTCTTCAATAACACATGTTTAAAGCTGAAGTCTGTAACTTTAGTCTCATAAATAAAACATTTTAAAGCTGGGGTATATAACTTCAGTCTCATCAATAACACGTTTTAAAGCTGGGGTCTGTAACTTCAGTCTCATAAATAAAACATTTTAAAGCTGGGGTATATAACTTCAGTCTCATCAATAACACGTTTTAAAGCTGGGGTCTGTAACTTCAGTCTCATAAATACAACATTTTTAAAGCTGGGGTATATAACTTCAGTCTCATCAATTACACGTTTTAAAGCTGGGGTCTGTAAATTTATGGCCCGTTTCAATTCTCACACTTGCCTTTAAAAAGCACCCTTGCACTAGATTTTGCGAGTGCCCGCAAAATCCCTGATGTAGTTCATCGCTTTGACAGGAGCTTTGTGATACGCGGTTGTACTCGTCTGTCTCTGTGTCCATGTGTGTGTGCGTACTAGTGTCTGTTTCTGTGTGTGTACGTGCATGCGTGTGCGTAGGTGTGTCTGTCTCTGTGTCCGTGCGCGCGCGCGCGTGTGTGTGGGTACGTGTGTGTCTGTCTCTGTGTACCGTGTGTGTCTGTCTCTGTGTGCGTACGCACGTGTGTGCGTACGCACGTGTGTGCGTACGTGTGTTTGTCTCTGTGTCTGTACGCGTGGGTGTGTGTGTGTGTCTGTCTTTGTGTACCGTGTATGTACGTGTGTGTCTGTCTCTGTGTGCGGGTGTAACAGGCCATTTTATACCCCCTGGCTATCCTGGCCACGGCTATTTTAGCCCTCTTTAGGCCAGATTAACCCCCCCTCTTGTTTTATCTAATAATGATAATTATACATTATCCATCCATCCATCCATTTTCTTCCCCTTAATCCATTTCTGGGTCAGGGGGTGGCAGTCAGAGCTGCACCCAGTTCACAGAGCACCAGCCGCTCACTGATCCTCCTGCAGGTGGTGAGTCCACAGGAGCTGAGATCTTTTCAGTGGGGGCTTTGGGCAAAGTGGGGTCAAGTGTCTTGCCCAACGACACAACGACAGCAGTCATCAGTGGGAGTCGTGAAGTAGGCCTTATGGTGGGCTCG
Source organism: Knipowitschia caucasica (assembly GCA_964034765.1). Classification (NCBI taxonomy): domain Eukaryota; kingdom Metazoa; phylum Chordata; class Actinopteri; order Gobiiformes; family Gobiidae; genus Knipowitschia; species Knipowitschia caucasica. The sequence goes on along the minus strand of OZ035845.1, from coordinate 8,090,981 downwards.
AACCCACAACGTTCAGGCCTAAAGGCCAGTGCTCTACCAACTGAGCTACTCTCGCCCTAAATATACATTATTTAAAATAAAAAATATGAAATTAGTTTAAAGCATTAAGAAGTAGTTTGTTTGTTAATTACTCTGTAGCCCTGATTAGTGTGATTCACACTTTGTTTGAGGTGATGAGTCAATGTATCTTCTTACTTCTCTCAACAAACTTAAAGAACTTTTGAGTAGATATTAGTTATGGGCAAATGACATCGATGCTCCGGAGCTTGTGTCGCTCTTTACGAAGAAAACTTCTTCGAAACCAAGCCCCGGTGATCCAAGATGGCGCCCTATTCAAAGGAATGGCTTGTGCTCAGTAGGGCATGGGACTTCACAGAGACCGGGAGATTAGCAGAACTCGCCTATATTTGGGCATCGTCTGGTCCTCCCGGTTCTGCGCAGTGGACGAGCTCCCATGATGCGTTCCGCCAAATACGCATGTGGCTCTCATGCACGCGCACAGAGGGGCTCGGCTTGGACCAATCAGCTCTTCTTCTTCTTCTTCGTTGGGTTTTACGGCGGTTGGCAGCCAACTAGTGGAGCATTACCGCCACCTTCTGTTACTGAGTGGGTCAGACAATAAGCTCACAATCTAAAACCCAAACCATAGACTGTGAGTCTATGGTCCCAACAAGGGAGGGGGAATAATACTGCTAAAAAAATAAAAAAAATAAAACCCTAACACCCTATGCTTCTAACATAACCTATATCCTCTCATACACTCCAGTTTCCTTTAAAAACGCCAACAACGCCCCTACTTGTGGCCTACTGCCTTTCTCTAGAATACTCTTAAGCCCGAGTTGTCTCATTCCTAGCTCCTTTAACCTCTCCTTCAGGACTTCCCTACAGACGCTGTAACCCTGACACCTCATAACCACATGCTCCACAGATTCTTCTTCCTCCTGACACACCTCACACATCCCTGTTCTATGTTTCCCTATAAGACACAAAGTCTTATCAACTTCATCCCTTCTATGACCCCATGAAACCTGCCACCTCTCACCTCTTTCTTTATCTGGTACAAATGTCTCCCAGTGACCCCTGTATCCCAGCGTTTCTGCCACTCCAGAGCTACCTGCCTCCATACCACACTCTTCGCTTCAGATTTGCTGCTTTTCACTGTCAGCTCAACACTGTTCTTTTTTAACGCTTCCTTGGCCATTTTATCTGCCTGCTCATTTCCAGGGATCCCACTGTGCGCAGGCACCCATAGGAACTGCACACTACTCCCTTGCTGTTGAATTCTGGTAACTGTCATCAATATATTGCACAAAATGTCCTGACGAGTGCTAGAGTTAAGCAACTGGATACTGGAGAGAACTGAAGCTGAATCTGAACAGATCAAGACCCTGTTCTGCTTGGTTAGCTCAACCCACCGTAATGCCACCAATATTGCCACCATCTCCACCGTGTACACGCTCAAACCATCAGATGTTCGTCTGTTGATATTAATGTTCTTATTTGGGACTGATACACCAAGACCTGTCACTCCTGTCTCTGGGTCTTTAGCGCCATCTGTGAATACATGAACATACTCTGAATACAATTCCTCAACACGATGAAAAAAGGCTTCAACAAGATCAACTTTTCTTTTCTCCTTTTTCTTCACTTCTTCACTTCTTCACTTCTTCAAAACCAGTCAACACCTGGACATACTAACTGCCATGGAGGCACCGCTGGGAACACTAAGGCTGAACTAATCCACAGGTTGAAGACGCTGCACTCTTTAGCCAAATGGTTTCCTATTTTCCCAAAATGATTTTTCTGGCCTTTCCCATACTCCCAGCATTCCCTGAGCACCTGTTTGGTGGGATGGGACTCTCCATGGCTTTCCAGATGCAGCCAGTAATTTACCATGATTTGTTTTCTTCTCAGATCCAGCGGCATTTCACCCATTTCCACTTGCAAGGCATTTATTGGCGAGGTATTAAATGCACCACAGCACACTCTCAAGGCTTGGGCCTGTATTACGTCCAGTCTCTTTAACACAGATGGAGCTGCTGACCCATAAGCCACACATCCATAGTCCATTATTGATTTTATTAATGCTTGGTAAAGCCTCACTAGTGCAGAGCAGCTCGCTCCCCAATTTCTCCCAGCCACACATCTCATTACATTTATAACTTTTTTACATTTTCCTTCAACTCTATCAGAGAGTCAAAAATAACACCCAAAAACCTAAATAAGCTAACTCTCTCATTTTCCTCTCCATAGAGCCGTATTTTAAGCTCTTCTCCAACTCTTTTCCAGGTAAAAAAGACTGTTTTAGTTTTTTCCACTGAGAATCTAAACCCCCAGTCCAATCCCCACTCCATCACACAATTTACAGCATCTTGTATCTTGCCGACAAGATATTCAATGTTTCTACCTCTGCACCATAACGCCCCATCATCTGCAAACAAGGACCTGCCAACACTGCCGGGCACTGTAGAGAACACATCATTAGTCATTATGATAAAAGCAAAGGACTTTTTGCACTACCTTGAGGAGTTCCATTGTCCACTGTATACTGGTTAGAATAGGCCGTCCAAAAAGGAAATCTCTGATCCAATTAAAAACCCTGCCACCAATCTTAAGCCCATACAATTTGATCAATAGCCCGTCCTTCCACATCATGTCATACTGTAGCTGTGTTTCTATATCAAAAAACACAGCTAGACTCTTTATTAACCTGGGCCTTCCTGACCTTCCTTGCCCTTCGAAAACCACTCTGAAAACTAGCCAATGCTCCTCCTTTTTTCAGCTCATATTGGGCGGCACGGTGGCTGAGTGGATAGCACTCTTGCCTCTCAGCAAGAAGGTCCTGGGTTCAAATCCCGTTTGGACCAGGGCCTTTCTGAGTGGAGTTTGCATGTTCTCCCTGTGTCTGCTCCGGTTTCCTCCGGGTGCTCCGGTTGCCCCTACCACTAAAAATATGTGCAATAGGTCTGGCATGTGCCTCCTGTACTGGCACCCCCACTCCCAAAAATAACAATTGTGAACCGCTTTGAGACTCCGATGTGCAGTGAAAAGGCGGTATATAAATAAAGATTACTTACTTACTTACTTACTCATATGATAACCGCTCTACAATCACACGTTCCATAATTTTACATATACAGTATTTGACGTAAGGGCAATTGGCCGTTAGCTGCCGGGCTTCGATGGGTCCTTCCCAGGCTTTTTTATAGGCACAATAATGACAGCCTCCTTCCAGGAGCTGGGGAGCTTCCCCTCGATCCAAACTTTATTGTACAGGAGTAATAACTTCTTACGCCCCTCACTCCCCAAATTATTCAGCATAGCATAACATACTTGGTCTTTACCTGGAGATGTTGGGTTTGCTTTTCTTAGTGCCCTGTTCACCTCATCCATAGTAATTGGAGAATTCAAATGATGGTTTAAAGACATTTTCCACACCAAATCATCAGGATACTGGGCTCTAGTCTGAGCTTTCCTCCTCAACGCATCTTCTGACAGGTTTCCTGAGCTATGGACCATAACAAAGTTTTGAGCCAGAATCTCTGCTTTGTCAGTGTCTAAGATTGCTGTGCCGTGCTCTGATACTAACACAGAGTAGTCCCAATCCGGTCTGTTTCCTCCCATCCTCTTAACCATCCTCCAGACTTCTCCTACAGGAGTGGTCCTCCCGATCTTCGAACAGAAGCCTCTCCAACTCGCTCTCTTTGCCTGCCTCACCGTCCTTCTAACAACGGCTTGTGCTTTCTTATGTAGAATCAGATGCTGCATATTAAGAGTTTTCCTAAAAATCCTTAATGCTTTGTTCCTTGCTCTGACAGCTTTTTGGAAATCCTCTGTCCACCACGGTACAAGAGCACTGCCCTGTCCAGGTTTACTTTTAGGTATAGAATGTTCTGCCGCCTCCATCATTACATGCACCAACTGATTGTTCATATTATCTACGGTATCTGAGTCAATAACATTATCCATCCCCTCCTCACACATTCTCTGAAATGTCTTCCAGTCAGCTCTGGAGAAGACCCACCTCTGAACTCCTTCCCTAGGTATCAGGTGCGCTTTACCCCCTACCCTACTCAAAATAGGGTAATGGTCACTCCCCAAGGTAGTTTCTGACCTGACATTCCACTGGCTGGCTCCCGCAAATACACTCGACACAAGGGTTAAATCCAAGACCGACTCAGTACCATTTACAGCATTAAACCTGGTACCTGCCCCATCATTTAAACAGACTAAGTTTTGCTCTTCCATTAACTCCTCTATAATTCTTCCATTGCCATCAGTATTTCGACTACCCCATACATTACTATGGGCATTGAAGTCACCACACCAAATAATTCTCTGCCGATCTTGTCCCTGAATGCCAAGTAGACTCTGAAGATCTAAACTGAGACATGGGTTGTAAAAGTTTATGATCACTATTGATTCCCCTCCATTCCACATTTCAATCACTACACACTCCAGGTTGCCACCTACTCCAAGCACCCTGTACGGAATATCACTTGTAATGAATGTGGCACAGCCTCCCCCATCCCCCTGCTTAAGCCAAGTCTCCTGGACACAAATAACATCAGGCTGTTCATCAAGTTCTCTAATAAAATGCTTTAACTCCTGGCCATTGGCCAGTAAACTTCTTGCATTCCATTGAACGAGTATTACCATTAGGATTAAATAAACCATCATGATCCCCGACTTGACTGATGACCAAGGTTGTCCCTCACCTTTTCCCATGTCAGTCCTGAAACTCCAAGCAGATCAGCTGCTGCCCTCACCACGACTTTAATTTTCTCATCTTTAGATCTAACTTCAGCAATGCCATTTACTACCTCAGTCTATAACCAAACCATTATTACGCCGACGATCATTCTGTGGACCTGGTGTCCTTACCACAGTTGTTGTGTTCGGTGCATTCCCCTTTACTACTTTCACTGCCTCTGCATAAGACACTTTCTTTTCCACTCTTACTTTTGACCATACCTCTCTTGTTTCATGACCTCACACCCAGCATAGGCATCACTATGGGCCCCACCACAACTGCAACACTTCGGCTGTACCCCCTCTCCACACTTTCCATACTCATGCCCCCCACCACACCGAGCACACCTCTTCTTTTCCTTACAGTTTAACGCTATATAATTTATTCGCTGACAATTGAAGCATCTCAATGGTTTAGGGATGTAGGCTCTCACCGGGTAGCTCAAGAACCCCACAAAAACTTTACTTGGCAAACATTTTTCAGAGAACTCGACCAGAATTGATTCACTGTCCACTTTGGTTCCCTCTTTTGTAACTTTGAATCTAGTTAAATTTATAACTGTGCCCCTCTGATGTGCCTTTTTAGGTCATCTGTCTTGACACTGACTGGAACCCCAGTTATCACTCCTTTACTTCCGCCTACTGCCTGTGCAACCACTTGACCTGTGCTAACCACTTTAAACTTTCCCAGCTCTTTCATGCTCAATGCTTTATCAAGTTGTTCTTCACTTGCACAATGTATCATTAAGTTGCCATCTGCCAATACTTTTGTTGAACGGATGTCACCCAACTTTCTTCCTAAGTCATCAGAAAGTGCAAACGGACTCGCTTTCTTCACACTAGCTACCGCAATAAATCTACTTATCTGCGGCTCCTCTCTTGATACAGACTGACTCATATCACTGCCACTACTATCATTTCTAACCCTTTTCCCTCGACGCACCTTTTGCCCACACTGCAACTCGCTGATGCCGAGCTCTTCCTCCTCCGCTTCTAAATCTACATCATTGCCTGCCCAACTGCCTACCTCTGACCCACTCACAGACAGATCCCTCTCAGGGAGAAGAACAGGCGGTGGACGGTTGGGGTTCAAAGCTCCCGCGTATTTGCCTCTTCCTCTACCAGCTGATGACGACGCCATTTCAAAGTCTCTTGCTCATCAATCAGTGCTACTGATCAGAGCAGCTGTAGAGCGGAGCCAGAGTGGCAAGGAAACAGCAGAGTTTGCGGCAGTAAAGTGTGAATTTAAAGAAAACCGAAGAATTTAAGAAGAAAAAAAGTTCAGGATGACAAGGGACACAAAAATCCACACACAAACTGACCTTTATGAAAGTTGTAGGTTCTCGGTCAGCTGAGGCTGTTTTAGTTTACATTGAGTTCTATGGGACTTTTTTCTGGGTAGCCCGCATGAATTTAGTCTGCAGTACCACGGACGCCCCCTGTGCCCATGGGTGGGACAGCTGTAAGCTAGTAATACCCTATCCAGTTATTATTATAGATCCATGGTTACATCTCGCTTCCTTGGTGTGACTGCTTTCAGTGGATGAGCAATAAGCACTAAAGCTATACAGATAAATGATGTGTCAACTGTTGATCTACAATTGTTTTTATATTTAAATATACTTGTATTCAATAGAGATAATACAAGTATATTGTATTCAAGTATTTTTTGAAAATGGGCATATTGCTTTTAATTTATACTTTGCTGCAGTAGCTAGGCTTTGAAATTGAAACCACAACACTATTGTTTTGGAGTTTTATTGACGGTGGAACAAGGCTTATTGCTTTTCATAAGCTGCAATTATTATTTCTGTCCACAAGATGTCAGTGTTACAAGCTAGTCTGAGTGGTCTAGCTCAGAGGCTCCGTCTGCGGACAAGTTCATCTGTTCTTCATGTACTCAGTGTAAGAGCAACAGGAGACATCAGAATCTGCCATATACCTCGAGAACAAGTCCGAGCACCTTAGTGCTGTGATTGGTGTTGAGTGATGAGACTTGATGAGACGGTATGGTGTAGTATGGTACTGTACAGTACAGTACAGGAGTGTTAGGACATTGTTATAGTTAAGTAAATACAATATGGTATATCAGCATTTAGATATTGCTTAATTACAGTACTTTGTTTTATTGTATAGAATAGTTTATTTCATAAATCATATCCTTTCCCTAAAGGTTTTTGCAAGAAATAAGAAAAAATAGTAAAATATCACTTGTATTTTATTGTTATTAATCTGGCCTATATGGGGGTTAAAATAGCCTTGGCCAGTTTATACCCGGGGGTATATTCTGGCCTAGGCTACTTTATATCCGGGTATATTCTGGCAGGGAGTTAAACTGGCCTGCTACACCGGTGTGTGTCTGTCTCTGTGTGTGTGTGGTTAATATTATAGATCCATGGTGGTTACATGTTTATGTGATATGGAGCAGTCCTGTGCCTAATTATAGCTAATTTTATTCATATGAAATACAAATAAAAACATCTCACTTCAATAATTACTTTGTTTCATAAACTCTATCTTATCTGTGGTGAAATCAGACACGTTGAGTGTGAAGTGGAACACGTTTGCTGATTTTCCTATTTGTCCCTTAGATCCATGGGTGTCCCATTTCGCACGGAGAATATGCTGCGAGTGCACTCCCCTATGGGAGGGAACTCACAACTCGAGTGCCCTCAGAATTTGGACGGGCCCTTAGTCTCATCCATAACATTTTTAAAGCTGGGGTCTGTAACTTTAGTCTCGTCAAAAAAGCAAGTGTGTTTAAAGCTGGGGTAATTTTAAAGCTTTTAAAGAGTGAGAGGAGGGGGAGAGCTGTGGTTTCCTGAGTCACTTCCTCTGCTCTCATTGATCACATGTGGTTATTGTTCATGAACAAAGAACAGTGTGTGATGTCACATAAAGAACAGACGACACAAGGATCAGACAAAGTGCAGTTTATCATCAGAAAATGAGACTTTGGACAAAAGTGGTTTTACAAATACTTCTCACAAAATTATAAACGCATTATAAATAAATCACAAACCACAAAAAGAGAAGGCACTTTACACAAGGCACATCCATGCCTGGTCTCAAATATGATAATATTAACTTATGATAACATTCACCCGTTTTCCTAAGGACCAGAGCGAGACCAGAGAGAGAGACAGAAAGAGCAGAGAGAGTGAGAGGCCAGAGAAAGAGACCAAAGAGAGACAGGAGAGAGAAAGAGAGAAAGATTAGCGAGAGAAACCAGAGAGAGAGACTAGAGAGAAAGACCAGAGAGTGGCCAGAGAAAGACCAGAGAGTGACCAGAGAGAGACCAGAGAGAGACCAGAGAGAGACCCAAGACCTGTGTGTTTTTTCAGTCTAAACCAGGACTTGAACCAGACTTAATGGGGCCTTTGTGGTCTCAGCTTACAGTCAACTGCCATTTAACTGGATCTGCAGAGACCAGAGTCTAGAGACCAGAGGGACCAGAGAGAGAAAAGAGACCAGACCATGGATCAGAGAGACCAGAGCGACCAGAGAGGGACCATACCAGAGACCAGTGACAACCTGGTCTGACAGCTGGATCAGACCTGGTTCTGGTCCTGGTCCTGGTCTGGTCTCATGTAGAGCCGGATCAGCCCGGCCTGGTGCAGCTGTTGCCATAGTAACAGCTCCAGTCTCAGGTCGTGGTTGATGAAGAAGCCGACGGCGTGAAACGATTTATCAAAGTAATGATCTGAGAATCTGGAGAATTCAGGAGTCATGAAACCATAAGCAGAGACCTGAGGAGACCAGAGAGGAATATCAGGTGAGGACCACAGACCAGAGACCAGAGAGTCCAGAGAGAGACTAGAAAGACCACCGAGAGAGGGACCAGAGAGAGACCAGAGAGAGACCAGATAGGCCTGGGTGATGTCACTCACCTGGTCACATGAGTGCATTGCCGACAACAGCATCACGGCTCCGGTTGATGGTCTGTACAGATCTTTGTATTTGGTGTTCAGAGCTTTGGACCGAAGGAACCTGAAGGAGAGGACACTGTCAAACCTGTCCCTATGACCTCAGTCCCTTTGACCCCTGACCTGATTTGTCCACAAGATGTCAGTGTTACAAGCTAGTCTGAGCGGTCTTAGCTAGCTCACCAATCTGACAAAGAAAGCCTCCGTGTATTACGGGGCTTCATCTGCCCATCACTGGTAGATATTTTTCTCAGAACTGTATTTAAGGACTGACGTCTGCGGAACAGTTCATCTGTTCTTCATGTACTCAGTGTAAGAGCAACAGGAGACATCAGAATCTGCCATATACCTCGAGAACAAGTCCGAGCACCTTAGTGCTGTGATTAGTGTCCCTGTAACCCCTGACCTCAGTCCCTCTGACCTGTTGCGCAGGTACCGGATGAAGTCTGGATGAAACATCTTCAGTTTCTTCGTTGCATCAGAACCAAACAATTGGACCGGACTAAGGAGTAAGGAGAATAGGACAGTATTAACACAATCAGACCCAATCAGACTGAACCAGACCCAACCAGACTGAACCAGACCCAACCAGATTGAACCAGACCCAAACAGACTGAACCAGAGTGTGAGTGTGGGTCTTACTCCAGGTCCTGGTCCTTCCCGCTCTGGACTTTGGTCCCAGTGGCCGCTGCCTTCAGCAGAAGATAATCTCTGTCATGGTCTGGAAGGAAGACGTACCGAGTCTCCTGCAACAATAGGAGAGTAAGCGTCATCAGCATCAGCAGCAGCAGCAGCAGCAGCAGCAGCAGCAGCAGCAGTTCATGTGGTAAATGTAATGTCCCACTTGGACTCTTCAGTGGCCTGGACCAGTTTATGGCTGTGAGCCAAGCCTATCTATCTTAAATAAAAAAAAAAAAACATCTATACAAATGTTCCACAGGCTTTTAAAAACGCGGTAATAAAACCTCTTTTGAAAAAAAACAAATCTTGATCCTGAATTAGTCACAAACTACAACCCCCCATTTAGTTAAACCTTACTTTTATATCTAAAATCCTTGAAAAGCTGATTACAAAACATTGAGGCTGCCACCTGCAGGAAAATAATATGTTTGAATCTTTCAATCAGGATTCAGAGCTCATCAAGCACTGAAACAGCACTAGTCAAAGTCACAAATGACTTACTACTAGCTGCTGGTAATGGACAAGTGTTGGTCCTATTGGATCTCAGCGCTGCATTTCACACAATAGACCACAGCATTCCACTGTGGAGGGTAGAATGTGACATCACTCAAGAGGAACAGCCTTTGGCTGGTTTAAATCCTATTTATCGTAATGATATTAGTTTGTCAATGTGAATCTAAACTCGTCGCCTTATTCGAAAGTAAAATTTTAGTGTGCTAAAAGGATCAGTACTTGGACCGATTCGTTTCACACTCAACATCCAAAAAGCATGATATTAACTTCTACTGCTGAGCATATTACACACAGCTTTACCTGTCGAATAAACCAAATCAAACAGATCAGTTAAAAAGGCTTAGAACCTGCATAAAAGACCTAAAAACATGAATGACTCTTAACTTTCTACTTCTTAACGCAGAGAAGACCGAAGTTATCCTGCTCGGTCCTGATCAGATCACACTCCATAATGTTAGCATAACACCTAGCATCACTGTAAGGAACTCTCCTTCAAGGCATATATAAGCCAAGCAACTAAAACTGAGTTTTTCACCTGCGGAACATCGCTAAAATCAGGAATATCCTTAAAGTGACGCAGAAAAACTAATTCACGCTTTTGTTAACACAAGGCTTGACTACTAAAATGCCTCCTGCTGGAAGCGTGCTCTAAATCCTCTATAAAGAGCTTCCAGCTCGTTCAAAATACAGCATCAAGGATCTGAACAGGCACCAAAGGGAGGGAGCACATAACTCCTGCGGTAAAATCACTCTACTGGCGTCTTGTGGAATATGGAATTAAATTCAAAAACCTTCTTCTAACATACAAAGCCATAAATAACATGGCTCCCTCCTGCCTCCAAGACACATTGGCGTCATACCAACCAAAACAAGCACTGCGCTTGTAAAACGCCAGACATCTGGTTGTTCTTAAAGTCTCAAAAAGCACTGTCAGCGGAAGAGCATTTAGCTCCAAGCTCGTTTACTGTGGAAACAGCTTCATCCACGTTAAGGAAGCAGACACAGTCTCTAGATTCAAGGCCAGGCTTAAAACAGTCCTCTTTATTTTAGCTTAGGGTATTTTATTTAGTTTTTTTTTTATTATTGTATTTCTTGTGTTGTACTGTTTCTCTGATCTGTGTTGGAAAATTCAACGGTTCTGTGAAGGCCTTTGAGATAACTACTGATTTAGGGCGATAAGAATAAATAGCTGGAATTGAAAACTAGCAGTGGCATCAGTAGCATTGGTACCAGTTCCAGTGGGGACCTCCTGGTGTAGTCCCTCTAGGCCCTCAAAATGTTCCTCAGATTCTTGTACCTGTGGTTCTGTTGTACCTGTCCCTGTGGGGGCCTGGTGTAGTCCCTGTAGGCCCTCAGACTGTTCCTCAGAGTGTTGGTGGAAAACACGTAGTGCGTCGTCCTGGAGCCGACATCTGCTTCAAATCCTTTGATGATCGCTCCGTTAACCCTGCACCAGAAACCAGAGACCTGGTCAGGACCAGGACTGGACCAGAGACCGGGTCAGGACCTGGAGTGTACCAGGGACCGGGTCAGGACCAGGACTGAACCAGGTCTAAACCAGGACTAAACCAGGTCAAAACCAGGACTGAACCGGGGCTATTGCTGATCCTACCTGAACACATAGTGGTGCTGGTCTATCTCTGGTCCTTTCCGTGAACCTTTTAGGATCCCTCCGTTCCCAACCACAGCACAGCGAATGCACTCTGACCCAGTATGGTCTGGTCCCACCTGGTCCAGGAGGAGACCAGCAGAGGAGTCCAGGCAGGAGAGGCTGTCTGCGAGGGCTGAGGGGGGGGAACACATGGTCAGTCACATGGTCAGAGAGTCACATGGTCAGTCACATGGTCAGAGGGTCACATGATCAGGTGGTCACAAGGTCAGTCACATAGTCAGAGGGTCACATGGTGCTCACTCTGGTAGGACACGCCCCCCCAGCCATGGGCCCCTGGGTATTGCTGTAGTCGATGGTACTCCTCTGGACTCAGGTGCTTGGACCATTGAAGAACCGGGACATCTGGTCTGAACCGAGACCCAAAGACCGAAAGTGGGACCAGCCGACGGACACTGACCGGACAGGCCTAGACCAGAGACCATAGAGGGAGACCAGAGAGTGCCCAGAGAGAGCCCAGAGAGAGACCAGAGAGAAAGACCAGATAGAGACCAGAGTTAGTTTGTGTGACGTCTTCAGTAAATCTCAGAACAATTTTACGTCTTGTTTACTTATACTCTACACTTCTCGGTTCTCCTCATTAGGAGCTGTGATGGTCCTGGTGATAGCCCCAGGACTCTCCTTTACCTCACACCTCCTGAGGGGTCAGGGGTCAAGGAGGACACTGCCTCCATCACAAGCTAACGACTTCTATTATATTCACTAACACCTGCGGAGCACCAGGACCTCACCGTCAGAGGGGCCACGTCCTCACGGTAATACGAGTCTCCAAGGAAGGAGGGTGCTGTGGGGGTGGGGCCAGGTCCAGTCTGATGCAGTCCTGGTTTAGAGGTCTGAACACGGACTGGAGTGGTCTCTGCTGAAGTGGTCTCTGCCGGAGTGGTCTCTGCCGGAGTGGTCTCTGCCGGAGTGGTCTCTGCTGGAGTGGTCTCTGCTGGAGTGGTCTCTGCTGGAGTGGTCTCTGCCGGAGTGGTCTCTGCCGGAGTGGTCTCTGCTGGAGTGGTCTCTGCTGGAGTGGTCTCTGCTGGAGTGGTCTCTGCTGAAGTGGTCCCTGCTGGAGTGGTCTCTGCTGGAGTGGTTGTTGGAAGTGTGGTTCTTCTGGCAGTACTGGTATTTGCAGTAGTGGGATCTCGTCTCCAATCCTGCCGTCCGGAGGGGGGATCTGAGCCAAAACTGGAAAAATCACAGAGACCAAAGAATACATTAATGTTTATTTGAACATTGAATAAAAACAACAGAGTAAGAACAAAAAAAACAAAACAAAAACAAATGACAATAAATACAAAACAACAACAAAATTCAATAAAACAAAAATGGGTGACATAGTAAAATGTCAATTAAAGTATCTTGACTTTAAAAGGTTATAAATCAAAAACTAGAAAAAGGATTTCAAACAAAGACATATTGATATAACAGTGTGGATAAAATCAAAAGAAAAGATTGTGGAATACATTTTTGGCAATAGTGCCTTGCAAAAGTATTCACACCCTTGGCTTTTTACCTATTTTGTTACATTACAACCTTTAGTTTTTAATCTGAATTTCATGTGATGGATCAGAAAACAATAGTCTAAGTTGGTGAAGTGAATTGAAAAAAATATATACATAAAACTATTTTTCAGAAATAAAAAACCGGAAATTGCCATGTGCATATGTATTCACCCCCTTTGTTATGAAGCCCATAAAAAGCTCTGGTGCAACCAATTACCTCCAGAAGTCACATAAACAGTGAAATGATGTCCACCTGTGTGCAATCTAAGTGTCACATGTTCTGTCAGTACATATGCACACCTTTTTTGAAAGGCCTCAGAGGCTGCAACACCTAAGCAAGAGGCACCACTAACCTTGAGAAGTACAAGTCAGGGTTTGGTTATAAAAAAATATTAAAATCTTTGATGATCCCCAGGAGCACCATCAAATCTATCATAACCAAATGGAAAGAACATGGCACAACAGCAAACCTGCCAAGAGACGGCTGCCCACCAAAACTCACGGACCGGGCAAGGAGGGCATTAATCAGAGAGGCAGCACAGAGACCTAAGGTAACCCTGGAGGAGCTGCAGAGTTCCACAGCAGAGACTGGAGAATCTGTACATAGGACGACAAGCCGTACGCTCTATAGAGTTGGGCTTTATGGCAGAGTGGCCAGAAGAAAGCCATTACTTTCACCAAAAAACAAAATGGCACGTTTTGAGTTTGCAAAAAGGCATGTGGGAGACTCCCAAAATGTATGGAGGAAGGTGCTCTGGTCTGATGAGACTAAAACTGAACTTTTCGGCCATCGAGGAAAACGCTATGTCTGGCGCAAACCCAACACATCACATCACCCAAAGAACACCGTCCCTACAGTGAAACATGGTGGTGGCAGCATCATGCTGTGGGGATGTTTTTCAGCAGCCGGGACTGGGAAACTGGTCAGAGTTGAGGGAAAGATGGATGGTGCTAAATACAGGGATATTCTTGAGCAAAACCTGTACCACTCTCCGCGTGATTTGAGGCTAGGACAGAGGTTCACCTTCCAGCAGGACAACGACCCCAAACGCACTGCTAAAGCAACACTTCAGTGGTTTAAGGTGAAACATGTAAATGTGTTGGAATGGCCTAGTCAAAGCCCAGACCTCAATCCAATAGAAAATCTGTGGTCTGACTTAAAGATTGCTGTTCACAAGCACAGACCATCCAACTTGAAGGAGCTGGAGCAGTTTTGCAAGGAGGAATGAACAAACATCCCAGTGGTAAGATGTAGCAAGCTCATAGAGACTTATCCAAAGCGACTTAGAGCTGTGATTGCCGCAAAAGGTGGCTCTACAAAGTATTGACTTTAGGGGGTGAATAGTTATGCACATAGACCTTTTCTGTTATTTTGTCCTATTTGTTGTTTGCTTCACAATAAAAAAAGACAACATCTTCAAAGTCGTGGGAATGTTCTGTAAATGAACTGATGCAAATCCTCAAACAATCCATGTTAATTCCATCCATCCATCCATCCATTTTCTACCCTTTAATCCATTTCTGGGTCAGGGGGGTGGCAGTCAGAGATGCCACCCAAGTCTCATAGCACCAGCCCCTCACTGATCCTCTGCAGGTGGTGAGTCCACAGGAGGACGGCTGCTCTCTGAGTGTGAGCATAGCCTTGATCTTTCAGTGGGGGCTTTGGGCAAAGTGGGGTTAAGTGTCTTGCCCAAGGACACAACGACAGCAGTCATCAGCGGGAGTCGGTGGAGAAGGTGTAGAGGTGGGAATTGAACCCACGACCTTCAGGCCTGAAGGCCAATGCTCTACCAACTGAGCTACTGTCGCCCCTGTGGAATGTTAATTCCATTTAAAAAAAATATTACATAAAAATGTAAATGACACTTGAAAAATGTGCAACGAATGTGATGGTTTCCGTCATTTTTTTCCTAAAAATTTAACTTGAACATGATCATCTGGTTTCACATTTAAATGGTTTCCTACATGTACATTATAGTAAAAAAATTAAAATAAATACTGGTAAAAAATATTGTGACCCTATACTAATGAATTATGAAATAAAATGTCAATAAAATTGTTTTTATAACCTAACTATGTTATAACTTTCATAAATTTTTAGCACTGAGATTATTATCCGAGTTACATACATTTGAGCTGTTTGAAATTGAACTTTGTGAGTTTTAACAGTAAGAAAAGTGAGTGAGTATGATCCAAATAGCCTGCATTAGGTGTTTTCCGTAATGCCCTTTTTTGTAGAATCAGTAGTGGTTTTATTGAACTCATTTAATTATTTCCCCAGATCTCTGAACAGTAACTGAAATATGGTAAGACAA
Source organism: Knipowitschia caucasica (assembly GCA_964034765.1). Classification (NCBI taxonomy): domain Eukaryota; kingdom Metazoa; phylum Chordata; class Actinopteri; order Gobiiformes; family Gobiidae; genus Knipowitschia; species Knipowitschia caucasica. The sequence continues at coordinate 8,075,635 of OZ035845.1, read as the reverse complement.
TGGTACAGTATATGTTGCTGAGTGACGTAGCGTCTAGTTGTACCTGTTTTGCTTTATTTAATATTGCGATGCTCTTGACAGTTTAGTCTGTATATATTTGATATGTAGTTTCCAGGTGATTTGATCATTTATTATAATCCTAAATAAGTTATTTAGGATTAAAACCAAAGGCAACCTCATCTAACATTAATTGCACTTGCTCTTCAGATCGGTTGTTCCTGAATAACATAATTTTGGTTTAGTTTAGATTTAGTGAAAATTTATTCCTGTCAAACCATAATTTCCTTTTGCTCATATCATTTTTAATTATAATTACTTTAATTATCTCCTGTGTCATCAGCAAACAACACCAGCTTTAATTTCTGTGAGAAAACATAAACATAGTTTATATACAAAATAAACAATTTAGGGCCCTCCACTGACCCCTGGGGGACACCACAGACAATGTCCAGATAGAGACCAAAGAAAAACAAGAGAGATACCAGAGGGAGAGACTAGAGAGTCCTGAGAGAGTGACCAGAGATACCTGAGAGAGTGACCAGAGAGACTAGAGAGAGACCAGAGAGACTAGAGAGAGACCAGAGAGACCTGAGAGAGTGACCAGAGAGAGAGACCAGAGGGAGATACCAGAGAGAGACCCAAGACGGCGGCACGGTGGCAGAGTGGATAGCACTCTCGCCTCTCAGCAAGAAGTTCCTGGGTTCGAATCCCGGTCGGACCAGGGCCTTTCTGAGTGGAGTTTGCATGTTCTCTCTGTGTCTGCGTAGGTTTCCTCCGGGTACTCCGGTTTCCCCTACCACTAAAAATATGTCTAATAGTTCTAGCATGCGCCTCCTGTACTGGCGACCCCGCTCCCATCTCTGTGTGGAGTGAGAGAAAAATGCCCAAAATTAACAATTGTAAACCGCTTTGAGACTCAGATCTGCAGTGAAAAGGCGGTATATAAATAAAGATTACTTACTACTACTACTACTACCAAGAGGGACCAGAGAGAGAGCAGTGAGACCATGCAGGGACCAGAGAGAGAGACCAGAGGTAGACCAGGGAGAGATCAGAGAGAGACCAGAGAGAGATCAGAGTGACCAGAGAGAGATCAGAGAGACCAGAGAGAGATCAGAGAGACCAGAGAGAGATCAGAGTGACCAGAGAGAGATCAGAGAGACCAGAGAGAGATCAGAGAGACCAGAAATTAAAGAGGGACCAGAGAGTGACCAGAGATGCAGAAACACAAAGTTGAAGACAATGAAATTACTTAATTAATAAAACACAGAACTTTGTGTTGAAACAGCAGCAAGACAGGGCTTCAAAGTTACGGACAGAGACTGTTATACGAACATGTAACTCACACTGTTGTGATAAAGCAATAAAACAACGCTCCTCGTAATCGGAGGCCTCTTTGTTTAGTTCCGCTCTGAGAAACTTCCTCCTGACCTCAATGAAAACTGAATTATGTCTGACACAAACACACACATACACCCTAACAAACACACACACACACACACACACACACACACACACACATACGAACACACACACACATAAATGATAATCCAATTTCCCTCTGGTCCCTGTGTCTCATGTCTCTGGTCCCTGTGTCTCATGTCTTTGGTCCCTGTGTCTCATGTCTTATTTGGTCCCTGTGTCTCATGTATTTGGTCCCTTTGACTCATGTCTCTGCTGTTGACATAAACACTGGCATGTGCTCTAGAGATCGACAGCTGCGTGCACATGTCCCACTGAGTTCTGAACTCACGGCTAAACCAGACAGTGAACCTCTCCCTGAACTGACCCTGCCGCCAGGCTCCTGAAGGGGGCGGTGCTCAGCTGCAGGTTCAGACACAGCAGATAGAGAAGGAGCAGAGAAGAGGCTGTACCCAGGCCCACCAGCAGGCGGCGCTGCAGAGCCATGCGCAGGCCTGCAACACACAACAAGAGAAGTCACACATGAGCAAGGGGGAAGTGTGCCCCAGGGGTCCATCCTTGGACCTGTTCTCTTTCTACAGACTTACAGTTTTTTTTCCTATCGCTTGAACACTCTGGACACATGATTAGACTTCTACTTAACCAAAACACAGTCTTACCATTCCTTAAACAGAATTACTACTTTGCACTTTCCTTTCAGACAGACATAAAGAGGCCTCGGTTTAGTCATTTTCAAAACTTTGTAAGTCTGAACGCAGGAAGAGCAAGAGGTAGAGGAAGAGGAAGAGAGAGGAGGAAGTCGTGGTTGAAGATATTTCTAATGACATTAGAGCAACTTTGGTGGATCATGTGATCAATCATGGCCTCACACTGAGGGAAGCAGAGAGTCACATGGAAACATGTCTTCGACTCTCTACTGCAGACTGTACCTACAGTATCTACAGTACTGTACTGTGTCACATGTACTGTAACTCTACTGCAGACTGTACCTACAGTATCTACAGTACTGTACTGTGTCACATGTACTGTAACTCTACTGCAGAAAGTATCTACAGTATCTACAGTATCTACAGTATTTACAGTATCTGCAGTATCTACAGTACTGTACTGTGTCACATGGACTGTATTGTTAGTTGGCTATTGCTCCTTTGGAACATTATTCACGTTTGATTTGATTTATTCGAGCTTACATATTTACAATGTCTTTTAAACATGTGCATGCATTGTTACAGTATATGCATTGACATTAAACAAAATACATGTTAGTAATAATACATGACATATGTCAAAAATGTTATACAAAGCTTGAAAAAAGAGAAGAAGTAAACTTATGTACTCCCACCCACTCTGATTACAAAAATAAGCAGTTACGATATTTTATATTAACATACAGTACATTTACACACCACTGTTTATCAATTACAAGAATGTGGCAACTGAATTCAGAACTACATCATTATAGCACGAAGTGCATTCAATTTGATGAGAAAATAAGTAAAAGATTAAATAATTCAAAATGTCATAATAAATACACAGATTCTTATTAGGGTCAATTTATAGAATTGCCCTGTTCTTCCATTCTATATTTTGAAAACACAAATTCTCTGTAATTTGTTTATAATTGATTCACTGTTGTCCAAGTCCATTCCAAACTTAAACTCCACAAACAGAAACAAACATTTTTCTCCTAGTGGTCCTAGAAACCTTTACTTTGAGTTTTCCAAATCCCCTCAGACTGTAACCTCCATTTCTTTCTGCAAAGAGTCTTTGGATAATTGCCGGCAACATACTGTATATTTACTTGCTTTGTACAGGAGTTGTGCTGTATAGTTATAGTTTTGTGAAACATGCACTACAGTAGAGTACATAGTACTGTACCATTGAGATGTCACAGTACTGTGTACAGTATAGAGAACTTTCATGGTTGTTGAAAAAACATTTGTTGAGAACAAAAATAGTTCCTTGAGCTTCTAAAACTAACTAATAAACGGAATAAAGACACTGAAAAGTAAAGACTGCAGTGTTTTATAAAAAGTCCTCACGTATGTTGCTCCCAATCTGAAAGTGTGTTCCCATGATGCAAGTGTCGTGTGTATCATTTTGTCCTCAGAGTTTCAATTTGACAAAGGAATGTTTAGTTTTGAGAGCAGAGTTTGAGTTTTAATCGTAGAGTTTAAGTTTTAATTATAGAGTTTGAGTTTTAATCGTAGAGTTTTATTTTGAGACAGAAGTGAATGGTTCATGTCCCAGTGTTGTGTCAGAGGTTTGGCACAATGTGCAAAATTTAACCAAAATGTGTTCAAACAATAGTACTGTACAATACTGTACACAGTAACAACATATACGCTAGACCTGCTTTAGACCTGCTTAGTCCTGCTTAGTCTTGCTTAGTCTTGCTTTAGACCTGCTTAGTCCTGCTTTAGACCTGCTTTAGGCCTGCTTTAGACCTGCTTAGTCCTGCTTTAGTCCTGCTTTAGTCCTGCTTTAGTCCTGCTTTAGACCTGCTTAGTCCTGCTTTAGTCCTGCTTTAGACCTGCTTTAGACCTGCTTTAGTCCTGCTTTAGACCTGCTTTAGACCTGCTTTAGTCCTGCTTTAGTCCTGCTTTAGACCTGCTTTAGACCTGCTTTAGACCTGCTTTAGACCTTCTTTAGTCCTGCTTTAGACCTGCTTTAGTCCTGCTTTAGACCTGCTTTTGTTCGGCTTTAGTCCTGCTTTAGGCCTGCTTTAGGCCTGCTTTAGACCAGTTTCCAACCTGATTTAGTCCTGCTTTAGACATGCTTTTTTCCGGCTTTAGTCCTGCTTTAGTCCTTCTTTAGACCTGCTTTTGTTCGGCTTTAGTCCTGCTTTAGTCCTGCTTTAGTCCTTCTTTAGACCTGCTTTTGTTCGGCTTTAGACCTGCTTTAGACCAGTTTCCAACCTGATTTAGTCCTGCTTGAGTCCTGTTTTAGTCCTGCTTTAGACCTGCTTAAGGCCTGTTTTAATCCTGCTTTAGACCTGCACTACACCGTTTTAGTTCTATTTGGTTTCATGTTGCTTTTTAACATTTCATCACTTCCTTCTCACATGTTTCGTCTCTTTTTCCATCAATATTTATAGAGTGGACTCAGAGCAGTTTCCTCTGAGTCTGAAGTTCTGGACCGACACCAGACTGCAGTAAAATGTAATAGTGGTCGTTATAGTTGTAGTTATAGTTATAGTCAATAAAGTCATAATATAGTAATAATACGTGTAATAGTAACAACAGTTGTTTTCTGAAGCAGCAGAAAACTCTCTGCTTCTTGTTCAAACTTGTGGTCGCAGCCTTTTGTCTACGCGCGTCACTTCTTCTTAAACTCTTTCTACACCACTTCCCTCTCCCTTAAACCAGGTCCAGACCGTGTCCAGACCAAGTCCACACCCAGTACAGACCCAGTCCGGACCTAGACCTGTTCTGGTCCACTTTTAGTTCTTTTGCAAGAGTAGAAAGCGCTTGAGACTTTACCGTTAAGCTGCGCCTCTGTATGGCTGCATTCTCCGCCTCCGCCTGGGGTCTGGACCGGGTCTGAACCAAATCTGGAAAGGGTCTGGTCTCTGGGTGTTAGGTCTCTGGGTCCCAGGTCTCAGATCTCCGGTTTAGTCCACTTTTGACCCCTTCAGACTGATCCTGTCGCGTGCGTAAAGTCGCGAGTGAAACGGAGACGCGCTGAAGACGCAGCAGAAGGAGAGGGCGTGGTCCCAGGGGAATGGGCGTGGATCTCTATGAGAGACGCGCCCACATTCCCACGCGTGGCCCCGCCCCACAGTGTGATTGACAGCAGACAAACTTTCACACTCAGCAGACAAACTTTCACACGTTTGAAACACTCACCATTTTAGGCTTAAAGTTGTGGATTATTGCTCTCGGTGACCCTGCTGTATGTATGTGATATTGTCTTTGTAAATCTAGATATGACCATATAAGGACTGACCAATCAGAGGCCTTCATTCAGGGAAAACTCCAGCTCGCCTTAGCAACCATGGATCGCTATCAGACTCAGAACTGCTCATTTAAGGAAATGTGATGTCACACTCAGTCCTGATATACAGATCATGTGGGTGGCTCATGAGCCTCTCAGCAGAAGGTCCTGGGTTCGCATGAGTTTGCATGTTCTCCCTGTGTATGTTTCTTCCAGGTGCTCCGGTTTACCTTACCACTAGCACACATACACATTCCATACCAGAGCATTCTGTCATCAACATGTGGAGTCATGAGCTTTGTGTGACTTTTGTCAGTGAAATTATGCTTGAGTTATGGTCTCTCTCTCTGGTCTCCTTCTATGGTCTTTCGCTCTACAAACTTTTCCCACAAACATTTAGAGGTTTTTACAACGACAGAAAAACACAATTTATGACTTTGTTTTGACACAAACTGTAATGAATCTATTTAACTTCACACATATGCACATACACACGCGCACACACACAAAGACACAAACACAGCGACACACACAGAATGATTCAAACAAACATCCAAAAAACAGTTTTTAATGAATTATTTTTTACAGATTTTGCTTTTACTTCTACATCTCATGTTTCTGTTTCAGAAATCAGGTCTGAACCAGGTCTCCTTTAAGTAACAGAATGTGAGCTGTTTGGGTCCCCACTCTGTAATTATGTCAGCCACGGGCGAGTCCAGACCAGGACCAGACTTCTCTCTGGTGTTTCTTGCTCTGGTCTCTCTCTGGTATCTCTCTCCGGTCTCCCTCTCTGGTCTCTCTGGTCTCCCTCCCTCGCTCCGATCTACATTTCTGGTCTCTCTGTTCTGCCTCTCTATGGTCTCCCTCTTGTTCTGGTCCTGGTCTCCTCCAATAGATCTATGGTCTCCTCTCACTTCTGCAGCAGCTGTTTCCTCTGTTGCTCCCACAGTGCCTCCAGGTGGTCGGCTCGCTTCACTGCAGCCTGAAACAAAATGAAATCTGGTGGTGAGAGGGGGACTGACGTCTGACCTCTGGGGTCAGCAGTAGGACTGGCAAGGCAAGTTTATTTGTATAGCACAATTCAAAGTGCTGAACAAAGATAGCATTAAAATCATAAATAATCACTGTACATTAAAAAGAAAGATAAAAATATAAAATATAAAATCCCTCAGTTGTATGCACAGCTAAACAGAACTGTCTTTAACCTGGTTTTAAACATTGTCAGAGAGGAGGCCTGTCTCACATCTTCAGGAAGATTGTTCCAGATTTTAGCAGCATGAATCTGAAAAGCAGCCTCCCCATGTTTAGTTCTGACTCTGGGCACTAACAGGAGTCCAGTCCCTGTGCTCCTCAGAGTCCGGGCTGGTTCATATGGGACTAACATGTCACTAATATATTTTGGTGCGAGGCCATGGAGAGACTTGTAACAAGCAGAGCTGTTTTAAAGTCTATTCTCTGAGCCACAGGAAGCCAGTGCAGAGACCTGAGGACTGGACTAATGTGGTCGTACTTCCTGGTTCTAGTCAGGACTCGAGCTGCTGCATTTTGAATGTACTGCAGCTGTTTTACAGCCTGTTTGGACAGACCTGTGAGCAGGCCATTGCAGTAGTCCAACCTACTGGAGACAAATGCATGGATAAGAATCTCCAAGTCTGCTTTAGACACTATGTTTTTGATCCTGGCAATGTTTTTTAGATGGTAAAAAGCTGCTGATGTTACTGATTTGATGTGGCTATTAAAATTTAAGTCTGAGTCCAGTATTACCCCTAGATTTCTGACCTTGTTTGAAGGTTTTAGGGAGAGATTGACCTCTGACCTCTGGGGTCAGCAAAGGACTGACCTCTGACCTCTGGGGTCTACAGAGGTCTGACCTCTGGGGTCAGCAGAAGACTGACCTCTGGGGTAAGACTGTCCTCTGGGGTGAGCAGTCGGACTGACCTCGTACTGTTGACGCAGACTGTTGACAGTTTCCTCTTTCTTCAAAATGGCCGCCTTCACCCTGAGAAACACAATGAGAATCAGTAAAACGTCTGCAGCAGGATTTACTCCAGGGTCTGCAGGAGTTACCTCTGGTGGACCTCCTGGAGCTCCTTCTCCTTCTCTGCTCTCACTCTCTGCACTTCCTCCTCCTTCTCTGCTCTCACTCTCTGCACTTCCTCCTCTTTCTCTGTTCTCACACTCTGCACCTCCTTTTGCGCCTCCTCCTGCTCCACTCGCAGCTTGGCCTTCAGTTCACAGACACTGTTCTTCAGACGTCGGTTTTCTTCTTCAGTTTGAACCAAACGATCTGCAAACTCCTGACGAACCACGTCTGACACACACTGACGCTCTGAGGACATCTGCTGGTACTTCTGAGAGGGACACACAGACACAAACTGACGCTCTGAGGACATCTGCAGATACCTCTGAGGCACATAACACACTGACACTGCTGGTACCTTTGAGAAGGACACACAAACACACACTGATGCTTTGAGGACATCTGCTGTTATCTCTGAGAGGGACACACAAACACACACACACACACACACACACACAGACGCTCTGAGGACATCTGCTGATACCTCTGAAACACACAAACAAACACACACACTGAGACGCACACAGAGACACATACAGACACACACTGAGACACACAAACTGGAGGACCACCTCAGTCCTGGACTTGTGGTCTCCTCCTTCGGCTTCAGCAGCTCCTACCTCCTGGAGGGTGTTTGTTGTCTCCTGCTGCCGTCTCAGCTCTGCTCTCAGCCTCAGCACCTCCTCTTCTCGCTGGAGGAGGTGCTGTTGCGTCTCCTGGTTTTTCTGCAAGAGGTTCCTCTCAGAGTTCTCCATCTGCTGCAGCTGCTGCTCGTTCTGCTGCGTCACACGCTGGAGTCTGAGAAACACAGAAGTCTGAGCGGTGTCTGCAGGGACAGTGTGTGAGGTCATCACCTCTGACGCTCTGCCCTGTGCCAGCTGAGCCGCCTGCTCCTCCTCCTGGTCTTCTCCACCTCACCTTTAATCAGCTGCCTCCTCCTCCTCCTCATCTCTTCCTTGTCCTCCTTCGCCTCACCTGTACTCAGCTGCTTGCTTCTCCTTGTCGCGCTCCTTCCTCGTCTCCTCCTCTAAGTTTCTCAGCACCTCCTCGATCTGTTTGTCCCTCTCGTTCCTCAGCGCTTCCCTCAGTTCGCGCTCTTTGGTGCGGAGCCACGCCTCCTGTGATCAGAGCGTCCAATCAGAAGAGAGACTTATTCGCCACATGATTAAATACTGCAGCAGATGCCACAGGACTGAGATTGGTCCAGTCCTGGTCCAGACCCAGTCCAGGCCCAGTCCAGACCTGATTCAGTCCTGTTTCAGACCTAATCCTGGTTCAGACCCAGTTCAAATCTGGTACAGACCAGATTCAAACCTAAGTCAGACTTGGTTCAGATGCAGTACCTGTTGGCTCCTGTAGGTGTCCTCCCATGTCTGTCGCTCCAGCTGCACTCTGTCCTGAAGAGACTTTAACTCCATCTGAGAGAGACATTACAGCAGCACTAGTAGAAGTAGTAATAGGAGTAGAAGCAGAAGTAGTAGTAATAATAGTAGCAGTAGTAGTAATAATAGTAGTAGTAGTAGCAGTAGCTGCAGTAGAAGCAGCAGTAGCAGTACTCGTACCTGATGTCTCCTCTCCTGCTCCTCTCTGCTCCTCTGCACCTCCTCTCTCAGAGCTCTTCCAGCCACAGAACTGTTCTCCTCCAGATGTTTCCTTAGTTCCTCCATCTCCTGACGCTGACTGCAGCAGGCAAACTGATGTTAGCTTCTGATGATAGCTCTACAGAGACACTAGCTCCTGATGACTCCTGATGTGTTACCGTGACGACAGCTGGGCTAGTCTCTCCTTCTCCTCTGACACCTCTTTGTACATGCGCCTCCTCTGCTGCTGCAGGGACAGCTCTTCCTCTTGGAGAAGCTTCTCGTATCTGAAACATAGACTGTATATATTAACGGACAGAGTCACGCCTATCTCTGCCGTTCAAACAAATGAGCCAAAAATGTTGCTCTACTGGAGCTATCCAAAATGGCCTCGAGTGGTCCCGCCCACAAGAAAATTGTGAAAAAAACGCATCTGCGCATGCGTCAGCTGGCGAGAGCCCCATTCATTTGAACGAGAGACTTCAAAAATTCACAGCGACTAAACCAGAGTGGTCCAAAAAACTTCACTCCCCTCAGCATCGACACACATGTGGAACGGAGCTTTGGGCCAAGAGCCAACTTTTGGACCATCCTGTAAAGATGTTTCGAGAGGTAAGAAGATGCTATATGTTAGCGTTGGCTAATTCTTATTCCGGGTCCACCCCCATCGGCCCAGGGTGGTAATTGCAAGCATGTCAGCGCACGTCATTTTGGCCACTTTTGAGCCGGGACCCGCCCCCACTCGTCTGAAAGCAGAGCTGTTTGAACTGAAGCAGAAAGAGGAGAGAGGAGGTGAAGAGGAGGTGCGTCTGACCTGGTCTTGGCCTCCTGCCGCTCCCTCTCACATTCCTCTTCCTTCTCCTTCTGGAGCCGCTCCTTCAGCTCCTCCTTCTCCTTCTGCAGCCGCTCCTGCAGCTCCTCCGTCAAGTGGGTGTACCTCCTTGCCGCTCTCTCATCGGCCTGCAGCAGCTCAGCCTCGTGCAGATGCCGAAGTTTGTTTATGTCCTGTTTGTGCTTCGAGATCATTCTCTGGATCTCTGGCTCCAGACCTGAGAGAGGAGAGCTCTAAAGCAGGTCTAAAGTAAGTCTGAAAAAGTACTAAAGCAGGTCTAAAGCAGGTCTAAAGTAGGACTAAAGCAGGTCAAAAGAAGGTCTAAAGCAGGTCTGAAGGACTAAAGCAAGTCTAAAGCAGGACTAAAGCAGGACTAAAGCAGGTCTAAAGCGGGACTAAAACAGGTCTAAAGAAGGACTAAAGCAGGTCTAAAGTGGGACTAAAGCAGGTCTAAAACAGGTCTAAAGTGGGACTAAAGTAGGTCTAAAGCTGGACTAAAGCAGCCTCACCCTTCACAGTGATCTCCTTGATCTTCTTGGTTTTCTCATCGACCCATTTCTCTCGTCGTACTTTCTCTGTCGCAGCCATCAGCTCCTTCAGCTTCTGCATCTCCTGTGGGAGGGGTTTGGTCATCTCATTTTCAAAAATACTTCTGTTGTTATGAGTTTAGTCTGAATGTAAAGGAGGAGAGGGAGGAGAGTAGAGAGGAAAGAGGGGAGAGACAGTACAGAGGAGATAGGAGAGAGAGAGGAAAGAGAGCAGAAAGGAGAAAGATGAGAGAGGAGAGTGAGTAGAGTTGTAGTAGGACCTTTTTTTAAATTATTATTATTATTTACTATTTTTATGACTATGATTATTTACTTATTTATTGATCCATTTATTATTTTGAGATTCTCTGCCCATCACAAGGCAAAAGGGGATACGGGGAACAAAAAGGGGATAAAAAGTAAAGTGTGATGCATGCCAACCAGTGCAAAATGTAAATACATTGTCACACTTGAATAAAAAAATTGATCACAAAAAAAAGAGAGAGGAGAGAGAGAGTAGAGTAGAGTAGGAGGAGACCCTGGTCAGGGTCAGGGGTTCTCACCATGCGGTGCTGCTCCTCCTGCCTCTGAATCTTCTGGGAGAATTTGGAGTCGACGAGTTTGAGCTGAGACACGACCTCCTCACAGCGAGAGGAGAGAGACTTCTTATCAGAGATGAGCTGAGGGTCAGAGGTCACACGTCAGGGACAGAGAGTGCGGCAGGAGCAGTAGTAGCAGTAGTAGCAGCAGTTGCAGCAGTAGCAGTAGTAGCAGTACCTGGTCGATAAACAGCAGGTGGCGCTGTATGGTGCTCTCATACTGCTCTTTCTGCAGAGTCAGGTTTCTGTTCAGTTCAGTCTCTGTTTGATGAATGTGACGCACGGTGAGCTCCCTCTGCTGGACCTGGAGGGAACAGCAGAGGAGAATTGTGTGTATTGTGTGTCTGTGTCTGTGTGTGTCTGTGTGTGTGTGTGTCTCACCAGTGCATTCTGTAACATATACACAGAGTATTTCTTCTCGTTCAGCTCAAGTCTGATCTTCATCATGTCCTCTCTGAGTTCTGCTGATGTGGCCTGCACCTCCTGCGAGACTTGCACCTCCTGCGAGACCTGCACCTCCTCCGAGACCTGGGGGACAGACATTTTGGCCTAGATGGACAGATTTTTTGGCTCAGTTGGACAAACAGTTTGCCTCAGATGGACAGACATTTTGGCTCAGATGAAGCACCTGTGTGAGAGGGCGCTCCTCCATCTCGTCTAAGAAGCTCATGATGTTTTGCAGTTTGGCTTCAGTCAGAACAGCGCCACCATCAGGAGCAGGACAGAAGTGTAACTGCAGGTTCTCCACCGTGAGGGAGGAGTCCTGAAAGGAGTCAAGAGTGAGGGAGGAGAAGTCCTGAGAAGGAGTCAAGAGTGAGGGAGGAGGAGTCCTGAGGAAGAGTCAAGAGTGAAGGAGGAGGAGTCAAGAGTGAAGGATGAGTAGTCAAGAGTGAGGGAGGAGGAGTCCTGAGGAAGAATCAAGAGTGAAGGAGGAGGAGTCAAGAGTGAAGGAGGAGTAGTCAAGAGTGAGGGAGGAGGAGTCCTGAGGAAGAGTCAAGAGTGAAGGAGGAGGAGTCAAGAGTGAAGGAAGAGTAGTCAAGAGTGAGGGAGGAGGAGTCAAGAGTGAGGGCGAGAAAATGACCATAGGGTGCAGAAGGACTGTCTCCTCCACAGCTGCAAGAGGTGCCTCGCCCACCGCTGCAGGAGGTGCATTCTCCCCAGCAGTAGGAGGTGCTCCTCCTCCTCTGCAGCAGGAGGTGCTTCCTCCACGGCAGCAGGAGGTGACTCCTCCACAGCTGCAGGAGGTGCCTCCTCCTCAGTACCTGTGCTGCTGTGTGGCCCCTGGGTTCCTCCTCCAGCTCTTTCAGAGAGTCCAGCAGCTCCTTCAGAGTGTTCTGAGGCTCCTCTTGCTTAGGACTGTGGTCTGCTCCCTCCACCCACGGCCTGGGACCACTGAGACCAGTCTGGGTCTTGGGACCACTGAGACCAGTCTGGGTCTGAGCTTTGGGACCACTGAGGCCAGTCTGGGTCTGAGGCCTGGGACCACTGAGACCAGTCTGGGTCCTGGGACCGCTGAGACCAGTCTGGGTCTGAGTCCTGGGACCGCTGAGACCAGTCTGGGTCCTGGGACCACTGAGACCAGTCTGGGTCTGAGTCCTGGGACCGCTGAGACCAGTCTGGGTCTGTGGCCTGGGACCACTGAGACCAGTCGGGGTCTGAGGCCTGGGACCACTGAGACCAGTTGGGGTCTGAGTCCTGGGATTCCATGGACTGAGTGGAGCCGGTGACACTGGTCTGAACACCAGCTCTGACTCTACATCTGAGGAAATAACACAAGTTTAAAGCTGGGGTCTGTAACTTAAATCTCATACATAACACATTTTTAAAGCTGGAGTCTGTAACTTTAGTCTCCTAAATAAGAAAGAGCCCTGTGAGTCACTATCTGCCTCTTTGGGCTGAGAGCTGATTGGCTGAGTGATCAGCTCTCAGCCCGTATCTTTGACCTAAAGATGTGACATCACAAATAAATGATGTGAATTCTTGTATTACCTGTCAGTAACAGGAAGTCACATACCAGGACTTTGGCTAAAGCTGCAGAGTTTAAGAATGAAAATGTGTAAAGGCAAAAACACACTCTGACCTGCGGTATTGGGAGCAGCAGTAGTATTTGCAGTAGTATTTGCAGTAGTATTTGCAGTGGTAGGATTGGAGTAGGAAGTCTTCTTTTGGCACACATTGGGTGGTTCTGGTTCTGTGAAGAGCTGCTCAAACTGAGAAATACAAAAGTGTGTTAAACATGTCCCCACAATGTAGTCCACAAGAGTCCCCATAATGTTACATACATTATAAGGATATATCTATTAGGGCTGTCAAAATTATCTCGTTAACGCACGTTCTTGCAATTTTTTCATTAATCGTTTGACGCATGTGCCGAATGACCCGCCCATGCATCCCATAATAACACTCAGAAGTGCCGCGGACACATGCGTGTGTAAGATGGCGACAGAGCAGGAAGGCATTAGTTAGCATTATCACTTCTTATAAGCTGTACAGCCATCACTGATAAAATGGTACAAAAGCAACGTACTGCTCCCGCAGGTCTCTCCAGCGAAGATACAATGTTATGGAGGACCAAAAATGACTAAAGTATAAATAAATAAATAAATAAATACAGGAGTATATTAATAAATACATTCATTTTGGACAATAAAAACTAAATATTTACATTGATATGCTAAATATTACTCTGAAATCTAATAAATATACTTTTATTTACGTTATTTATCAAAATCTACATTTTTTCCTTTATCCATTTATTGCATATATTTATTTATGTATTTCTACATTTCTTCATTTATGTATTTCTGTGTCGCTGCATTTCTTCATTTATTTATTTATGTATTTCTACATTTCTTCATTTATTTATTTATGTATTTCTGTGTCGCTACATTTCTTCATTTATTTATTTATGTATTTTTGTGTTCCTGTATGCTAATTAGGTGGGCGGTGCTGAACTCAATCTAGAACAGGATTGGTTAGGATTGCGTGAACTCTGGTCTCGATCATTCCTGCCTCACATTACGGTACTCTGTTAGCTAGCTAGAGATCCTCTGTGCACTTTTGTGTGGTATGATGGCAGTTTCGAATGTAAGTTTTTTAGGAGCCATTGCTCATCAATTAAGAGCATTAGCAAATGATGTTAATGATGTTGAGCATAATGCACCTGAGGACTATCTACTCTTTCAGCTGGAAAGACTATTAGATGTTTTAGTTCATCACAGTGCTGACCCAGAGGTAGACTTTGATGCAACTGTGCTGGACGCTCTTCAACAAGCAGCAGCTTCACATCCTCTCACAAACCGAGAAGGCTAAAGCCTAGCGTACATCGGACTGGCAACTGATTATAGCCGTCGCATATGAGTTGCTGCCCCGCACACATCGACAATCTGACGAAAACGGGCAACTCCCAGTAGCAGACCAGTCTCGGGAATAACAGCGCGTACATCGACAGCAACTTGCCTCAACTACAGTGTGTTTTCTGACATAAACTGTTGCGGGCTCGCAACACACGCAATACACACACGTTGTCGGAGCGGCGCATGGAGCGCGCACATCGGGTCATATCTCGAAAACTGAGGACAACTAGTTGCCGAAAAGTAGAACACAGGCAACTGACTGAAACTGGAGACCGACTGTTCATCTCCAGTTGTAAGAGCGCGCACATCGACTGATTTCAGCAACTGATCATCTCCATCATCTCCTCTCAGTTGCCAAAAGCCGCCTTGCAACTTGTCTCCAGTTTCTCTGTCGATGTACGCTAGGCTTAACTTTGCTTCTGTCTGGTTGCCCTGGCTGACCTACTGCCCACCAATCCTGTTCTAGATTGAGTTCAGCACCGCCCGCCTAATTAGCATACAGGAACACAGAAATACATAAATAAATAAATGAAGAAATGTAGAAATAAATAAATGAAGAAATGTAGAAATACATAAATAAATAAATGAAGAAATGTAGAAATACATAAATAAATAAATGAAGAAATGTAGAAATACATAAATAAATAAATGAAGAAATGTAGAAATACATAAATAAATAAATGAAGAAATGTAGAAATACATAAATAAATAAATGAAGAAATGTAGCGACACAGAAATACATAAATAAATAAATGAAGAAATGTAGAAATACATAAATAAATAAATGCAATAAATGGATAAATAAATAAAGGAAAAAATGTAGATTTTGATAAATAACCTAAATAAAAGTATATTTATTTGATTTCATAGTAATATTTAACACATCAATGTAAATATTTAGTTTTTATTGTCCAAAATGAATGTATTTATTAATATATTCCTGTATTTATTTATTTATTTATTTATTTATACTTTAGTCATTTTTGGTCCTCCATACAATGTAAGCTAGCTATGTTCACCCGGGCTTGATTTCTTCTTTGATCATTTTTTTGCTTTAGTTCCTTCTGCTCTTCCTCACTTTTGCTTTCTTTGGGCTGTTTTGCTGTGTATGCAGTTACAGTCAGAGGATAGATAGCCACTTTCTGCCTCCATGCTGCTCTTGTTTACCTATGCTGTATACGCAAGAGGATGCATGGCCTGTTTGCAACAGCGCCGCCTCCCCTCGTTGTGTAAGTGGAGGAGAACGAGCGTCACGCTAAGTCTCTACTCAGCACTTTTTATGGCCTGAATTCATACACAAGCTGAATCAATTAGATCAATTTTTCAATTAAAATGTGGGTTTTAATACAACTTGTATGTAGAAATACACATTTTTATGAACTCATCAGAAGTGGGTTTCAATGGACTGTAGACCGTTTTCTGTTACAAGAGACCCTCTTTTTGCTTTTTTTCGAGGAAAAAATACTGTCTACTATGGAAAGACAGAATGTTTATTTTATGTGTATATATTGTTGTTATAATAAACAAAGACAGTACATTTGTACATGTTAGTATTAGATAGCAATATGGCCTACGTGCAGGACTGTACAAGGACTCTACAAGGACTCCATGTTATGACTATGATTTGACTGTCTCTTTGTGACACGTATGTCTTTCCATGTGTGACGTGACAATGACTATATAAACTGTGTACTGCCTTTATTCTGTCTGAGAGAAAGAAACGGAGTAAACCACTGGAACTTGAGAGAAACTTATATAAACTTCCAGAGTTTGGCACACCACGATCCGTCTCTCTCTGCTGAATCCTGACAGATTTGGTGGAGAATGTGCGGCTCCGTGTGTGCCATTCTCTGGATTGTTTTGAGGGAGTTTTCTTTGTTTTTTTTTCCTCGGCGTGAGAGATCGGCATGCTGTGTCTGGGAGCGGAGATTCCAGCAGACTGGAAGAGCTGTTCCTGGATGCTTCTTGTCGCTTCTGTCACTTTTGTTTTTTAAATTGAATATTCCGACGCGGAAAAGAGGTTGGTAGACCTCTCGGACAGTCCCTGGTACCTGTTTGACCAGAATAAGGAAAGCAGACACCTTTTTATATGTAAAGTCTGTATAATTGGATACTAGCTAAATTTTGGTCTGTTTTTGGGGTCTGTCAAACTCTCTAAATTGTATTTGAGAAGAAGTCTCGGGGTTAGAGTCCCTTTGAGAAGAAGTCTCGGGGTTAGAGTCCCTTTGAGAAGAAGTCTCGGGGTTAGAGTCCCTTTGAGAAGAAGTCTCGGGGTTAGAGTCCCTTTGAGAAGAAGTCTCGGGGTTAGAGTCCCTTTGAGAAAAAGTCTCGGGGTTAGAGTCCCTTTGAGAAAACGTTTTCGGGGTTAGAGTCCCTTTGAGAAAAGATAAAGTGTAGGATCCTTAGTGAAACCATGGTGTAATAATAAAAGCAATAAAAAGGGAAATGTGTTAAAGAGGCCTTTGTTACAAAAGCTTTGAAATTGACGAATTTCAGGCTGATAAATGACAAAAGTACATAAGCAACAATATTTCAGTGATCACGGTTTAAATTACATACAGAAAAAGGGAGTTTTTGTTTTTGGAGTGAACAGAGTTCACCGGAGAATGCAGAGTTTTATCTAAAGTTGAGCTATGAGAGCTTTCGTGAGTTATTTACATTTTTTGCCGAGTTATATCTACAGTTAAGCTATGAGAGGGTTGTATCCAACAGTTGTTTTTGTTTTTTAGAAAGAGATTTTGAGTTTAAACTAGTTTGCTACCTCGATAAAATAGAAGCGTACGTTAAAGTAAGAGTGCCTTTTGTTACTAGTGTGGAAAGTGATCACTTCTAGACTTGGATGACAAAAGTATAAAGAACAACATCAGTTATATTTGCTTAAAGTGGTTCTCACCCCCGCTCCTCGGAGCTTACGTCACTCACATTTCCTGTTCAAATCTTCCTCTAAATGGGCGTGGCCTGGAGGACTAAAGGGGGCGTGAACGAGACTGGGCCGTTTACATTGCTCTGGGCGGGGGGCTGCTGACGTCAGGTCCAACTTGCAGACGTCAGGTCCAACTTCTGTGCCAGTGTTGGCGCCAGATTCAAAATTCAATTGTAGTAATACAGGTCGCCAGCAGATGGCGCCTCACAGACGGTTTTAGGCAGAAAGTTTAACTTTCAACTAATTTGCACCAAAGTGACAAGATTATGACCAGGATATGTAGACAACACTATTGGACACTCATTTATACCGTTTATCAGCAAAAAAAAGTGGATTTGAGGGTGAGTTGTCCTTTAAAAAAGTCATCTTGAAAGTTATTATTCTTTCTGTTTTAGCATTTTTGCTAAAACACTACTTTCTGCCTGTTTGTGTGCGTCGCACTATCTTGCTGCCGTTGTCAGGGAAACGGCCCCCTCCTTTGCTGCTCTGGCTCTGAATCAAAGCTACTGCTTTAGGATTTTTGGCTTTTCATAGTAGTTATTCCGTTAAATTTGCGAAATTTGCCATTTGAACATTGTGTTAGACACAGTTAAACGTTTTTAAACACCATTAGTGAATAAGTTTTGAATTAGTATGTTTTTGAAACCCAAAGATTAGTACAAAAAGCTTTGCTTTTCTTTTTAAATCTGCTGCTTATTTCTTAACTTTTTGTGAGTTGTGTTTGTTTTTATGTTTTTATTTTAGTTACAAAAGCCGTTTTTCAAACATTTAAATTAGAATTTGTGTTAAAAGTGATTATTGATTATAGACTTCGTCTAAAAAGAAAGAGGGAATTAGATTAGCTGTAAAAGTATTATATTATTAAGTTAAACTACCCAATTCACCCATTGCAAGCGGTGACGTTTTTGTTTTGACTACACGCCTGACCTTGCTGCTGCTGATGCCACAGCAGAGGAGACTGGCTCTAAAATGTGCAAGATAATTAAACACACAGTACAAAAGTACACATATTTTAAAGTTTAAAAAGGTTTTTTTAGATTTGAGTCTTGTTTTTTTATATTAAGAGTTTCTGGTTTTAAAAATGTCATCATCAGTAAGATAATAAGTAATCTTTATTTACATAGCACATGTGGGAAAGCCAAGAGCGCTCCAAAATTGTTTTGACTTTAGGGAGAAAAACAATCTCATTCGCATACTGATATCTATTGTTTTTTTAAATTGGCCGTCTCAAGGATTGTTTTTCAGACTCTGCCTCACTGTACAGGGTCACTGCTGGACACTGGACACCAAATCCCACCCAGCCACAGGTCACAGATCAAAGAGCAAAGGGAAATGCCACCTCCTTGCCCCTCCCCACGCCACTGCAGAGCTGAGTGGGTGTGAGAGAGACCGGGGCCATGAAAGAGAGGTATCTGGAGACGTGATGGGTGGAGCATCAGGGAGAGACCTGAATGAGAGTTGAGAGTGTGTCCAGTTGGGTTACATCACCACAGTGTGACCTTTGAGACCTACAGGTGGTTCGAGGAGTCTGGAGACACAACCCCAAAATTCACACCCCACATACATACACATACATTCATACACTCACACATTCACATTTACATATAGATACATGAAAAAGTAGAACATGTGAAAAAAAGCATTTTAAAAGTTTACTCCAATGTAAACATATTTTTAATTGTCTATCACTTGAATCTTTATTTGAATCAGTATTTTTGAGACCAGAAATGTTCATTTGAATTCTATATTGTCATGGACTAATTGACGTCTGTCCTGACACTTTTTATGTTTTGATTTTGTACTGTGTGAAGTAATTACATTGATTAGGATTAGAATCAAAGTGACTAACCATAGAGAGTAACTATTGCATAACAAGCTGTGTACAGGAACTGAGACACTGCACCATTGACCAGAAGTGCATCGCAAATGACCTGATGTGCTTCAAGTGAAAAGACTGTATCTGGAGATTCTGATGTGCATCTGGAGAGACCAGAACCATGGCTTGGACCCTACTGATGTCCAAGATGACATCTCTCGAAATATGACCTGACCTGATGACGACTAAGACTCACCCTCAGGGGATCCTGAGGACCTGAGGACCTGAGGATCTGAGAGAGAAAACTGGGGAGTGATGTTTATATTATTAAAATAATGCCATTGATGAGTGCTAAATGAGAGAGATACTCATGATTCTTTCTTTTGTTTTTGTTTGTCCCTAGCTTCTGGACATCTGATGATCTATTGGACACAGACATTTGCAGAACAAGAACCAGCCAATGAAAACGTCTATTGCCGATGCTTTTGCTACAACCAGAACCTGTGACCAAATGCAATATACATGTTAAGTATTCAGACATCTGACAGACAAAAACTTTGACTTTTTAGTCTGGGAGACTGAGCAACTGTTAAAATGTGTTAAAGTGATAAAGTATGAGTACTGTAGCGTTTTAGTAGATGTTAAATAGTAGTAAAAAAGTAGAATTGTCCTTCCTTTGTTTTTCATAAACACATTTCCACGTAAGAGTTAAAATAGTACCATACAATGTTATCCTACTGATAGATCAGCTAAAATATTAGAATCAGAATCATGTTACAGCCATTAAAAGTGACAGAAGTCACAGATTAGAAATATGCCTTGACTCAAGCTGCAAACGAGCTTTAGAGTCACAATAGTGTAGAAATAGAATTAGATAAATGCATCAACCATAGATGCTTTCAAAAATAGAGAATATTCTTAGCCAGTGCTAATATCAAATGGTAAAGGGACCATTTCACAAGCATTTACTTCAAAAAATAGATAAAGTTCATTACAGTTTATGTACAGTTTTATTAGATACTTGCCAAATTCACTTGTGTTCAAACATGAGTGAATGTTGACAATGCAAAAAGTTCATATGAGTGTAGCCTAGACTAATGCCTAGATTAATGAGAGATTACAACCAACAGAGATTCAAAAGCATCTTTGAGAAGTTAAAAGTTGTTGATTCACCAGCACAGATTAGAGAATCAAACACCATTGTAGAATAACTGACCCCAACCCCAAACCTGCTAAAACAGATTAGCTCTTGTAAGGATAATACTAATTTGATTATTGACCAAACTGCTTGAGAGGAGGAAGTGACAGCACTTCCTGGTTCAACAAATATTTGGAAAACTGACCGCCATAATAATGTTCATATGAACCATTTGTCTTTCTGTGTTCACAGTTTTATTCCTGAGAATGAGAATAGACAGAGCAAAATCCCACTGATAATAAGCCACTGATAATGAGAGTGTAATACCACAGAGAGATTTATTAGTTTAAGAATATGGCTCAATAAAAGCAAATATGCAAACATATTTGTAAATAGAGAGTAAAGTACACAGTCTAAGATTAAATAGTGAAAATAATACAGTGAAATAAGTGAAGTGTAAACAATTATCATTAGAATAATAGTAGAGTAATAAAAGTTAAATTAGCTTCTAATTTGAGACTCAGCTCGTTTTTGTCTGTGTTTTGACTGAATCTGCTGAGTTCTTGTGTGTCCAATAGTGTTTGTTTGTTTTTATTTTTGATTTGTTTTTGTTTGTTTATTTTTTCCCAGGATAGAGGATAAAATCCACTGATATTGATTTTATGATTATGAGTGTAATGCATACATTTTCTTTGTTTTTAATAATTTTTTAAAGTTTTTTTTTGATTTTTTTTTTCTTTTTCCACTTTATTGATTGATCAATTTGAGTGATCACATGTGATTATGTGATCAAAGGGGAGTGTTAAGGCCGTTTTGTTTCCTATCAAAAAAAAAAAAAGAACAAATGCTAAGTTTAAGTTAATATGCTTTATTTTGTGTGTGTTGGGGTGGGGCCAGGTATGATGCAGTTCTTTTTATGTACACCAGGAGAGGAGGCAAGGAGGGCAGCGTTGGTAGCCCAAGCAGCTTCTATACAACAAAGGAAAACAATTGCATTAAAGGAGGCTGCTCTAACTATAGAAAAAGAGGAACTTCAGATACAAACTGCTCTTGCAATGTCCGACGCAAAACTTAAAGTGTATGAAGGGACTGCACATACAGACACAGAAGATGATTTAGATGACTTGGAATCATGTGTCAGTATGACATCCGTAACAAACTATCAGGACAATGCTGCCGCACCAGTACCAGAGCGTGGTCCTCCGCCCATTACCTTAAGTACTGGGGCCAGACCCAAAGCGCAGTATCCTACAACAACCTCTAGATCAATTGATGAGGATAATGACTACAAAAGAGACATATGTAACATTCTGAGAGAACAAACAAAAATATCAAAGACTCTTGTGTCACAACAACAAACAACACAACTCCCCAGGCGTGAAATACCAGTGTTTACAGGTGACCCGCTCAGTTTCAGAACTTTTATAAAAGCATTCAGACTTGTTGTTGAATCCAAAACAAGCAGCAACACTGATAAACTGTATTTTCTAGGGCAATACACCAGGGGAGAACCACAAACTTTAGTGAAAAGTTGCCAACATATGCCTGAACGCAGTGGTTTTGCACATGCAATGTCTTTACTGGAGGAACATTATGGACATCCATTAACTATTGCTACTGGTTTATTGGAAAGGCTTTACAATTGGCCAACTATTAAAGCTGAGGATGCAAAGGCACTAAACAGTTTCTCATTATTCTTGGTTTCTTGTCAGAACACAATGCAAGACGTGGACTATATGGACGAGCTTGACAGCCCAACCAATATGAGGACAGTCATTTCAAAGCTTCCATATAAAACAAGGGACAAGTGGAGAACAAGTGCGTTTGAATTGACAGAAAAACACAAAAGACGTGTGAAATTTGTGGATCTTGTTTCATTTATCAAACGTGAAGCAAAAATTGTAAATGATCCTGTGTTTGGACACTTACAAGTTACCCCATTGGGAAAGCAAGAGAAAAGGCCGGTCCTTTCTGATTATTTGCCAAAAAGAGAAAAATCAAGTGCAAGTAGCTTTGCCACCGCTCTGACAAAGCCAAACAACCAAACAAAAGAGCCTGATCCAGAATCGCAAAATATTGCTCTAACCAAACCATGTTTGTTTTGCAAAAAGGCTCATGCCCTAATCGACTGCTACAGGTTTGCAGGAGAATTACATAAAACAAAGTTGGACTTTTTGAAAAAGGCTGGACTCTGTTTTAGTTGCCTAGTTCAGGGGCATATGGCAAAAGATTGCAAAAAGAAACTGAGCTGCTCAGTGTGTTCTTGGGAGCATCCCAAACTGTTGCACATATATAAAAGTGGAAAGCAAGTAAATGCAGTCTGCCAAACAGACCTTAAAGGTACAGAACAGAGGTCCTCTCAGGCTTCGATAAATGCAAATCATGTTGCTACTGTTTCAAATGGGGCCGGGGACAACTGTGTTCTTTCAATACTTCCTGTCAATGTCAAGTCTCAAAAGGGCAACAAAACAATTCAAACTTATGCATTTCTGGACTCTGGAAGCTCTGCGTCTTTCTGTACTGAAGCTCTGGCAAAGCAGTTAAACATCTGTGGACAAAAAACAAAAGGAATGATCGTGTTGAAAACAATCAACTCAATGACACAAACAAAATGCAGCGTCATAAGGAACTTGGAAATCAGTGGTCTTAATGAAAACAAATACATAACTGTTCCCAAGCTATACATCCAAGAAAGCATACCTGTTGAGAGGGAAAATATACCTTACCAAAGAGACATTGAGAAGTGGCAATACCTCAAAGAAGTTACTTTGCCTCAAATCAACGCAGACATTGGACTACTCATTGGTAACAACGTGTATGAGGCTTTTGAACCATGGAAGGTGGTAAACAGCAAGGATGATGGCCCTTACGCTATAAAAACAATGTTGGGTTGGATTGTGAATGGGCCTGTAAAAGAGAATGATGATAAAAAATGTATAACGTCTAACAGAATATCTCTAACAAATGTTGAAAACCTGTTAATGCAGCAATACAAGGCTGACTTTCCTGAACATCATCATGATGAAAAAACTGAAATGTCCACAAAAGATAATAAGTTCTTACAATCTGTCTCAAGTTCAGTTCACCATAAGAATGGACATTATTTCATCAGACTGCCAATAAAGGAAAAACACTTAAGCATGCCAAACAACAGGGAGATGGCAGTTCACCGTGCCCTAGCGTTAAAGAAAAGGCTAAGCAAAAACACTCTATTTCACAAAGAATACACAGAGTACATGGGAGATATGATCAGAAAAGGATATGCTGTTAAAGTCCAAGAGTCACAGCTCTGCAGAGAAGATGGAAAGCTTTGGTATATACCACACCATGGCGTACATCGTCCCCAAAAGAAAAAACTCAGAGTTGTATTTGACTGTGGTGCTAGCTTTCAGGGTGTTTCTCTCAACAAAGTACTCATGCAAGGCCCAGACCTCACTAACTCAGTTGTTGGAGTACTTACTCGCTTCAGGGAGGAAAATGTGGCAATAATGGCAGACATTGAAGCAATGTACCATCAAGTCAGGGTTCCTGATGAAGACACTGACTTATTGCGATTCTTGTGGTGGCCAGAAGGGGACCTTACACAGCCACTCACAGAATACAAAATGGTTGTTCATCTTTTTGGGGCCACTTCATCGGCCAGCTGTGCCAATTACGCCCTTCGAAAAACAGCAGAAGATAATAGAACAAATTCATCGCGCGAAATCGTGGACAAAGTGATGAGAAATTTTTACGTTGATGATGCTTTAAAATCAGTTAAAAGTGAGGAAGATGCTATCTCGCTCAAAGAAAACCTTACTAAGCTATGTGCATCAGGAGGATTTAATCTCAACAAGTGGACGAGTAACAGTCGGGCTCTATTACAAACAATCCCTGAACAGGAAAGAGCCAAAGAAATAAAGAATCTGGATCTTACGAAAGACGCACTTCCAATTGAGAGAGCCCTTGGAGTGCTCTGGTGTGAAAACACAGACACTTTCACATTCAGTGTCAGCATAAAACAAAGACCAGATACAAGAAGAGGAGTCCTATCAATCGTAAGCTCAATATATGACCCGCTGGGCTTCCTTTCTCCAGTGGTCCTTCCTGCTAAGAAAATTTTGCAGAAGCTCTCTAAAGACAAACTGTCCTGGGATGAAGACATGCCATTACACCTCGTTCATTTGTGGTCTGACTGGCTGAGTCAATTGTCTGAGCTATGCAACTTTAAAATACCAAGATGCATAAAACCTACAAACTTTGGACAAATCACATCTGCTCAGCTCAACCACTTTTCAGATGCCAGTGAAAGTGGATATGGATCAGTGTCCTACTTAAAATTAACAAATGAAGAGGGGCATGTTCACTGTGCGTTTATGATGGGAAAGTCCAGAGTCGCTCCACTTAAAGCAACCACAATTCCACGCATGGAAGTAACAGCAGCTGCACTGGCAGTCAATATGGACAAGATTTTGAGAAGAGAACTCACATTAAGTCTTCAACCCTCCGCCTTTTGGACAGATAGCACGGCAGTGTTAAAATATATAGCAAATGATGAACTGAGATTAAAAACTTTTGTCTCTAACAGAATTGAGACAAATAGCAGTGAACCCTGGTTCACTGCTAAACTCCGGCAGCTCAGGAAAGCAAAGGAGTCTGCTTTCAGGGAGGGGGACCGCAGCGGCTACAAAGCAGCTAAATATCAGTTCAGGAAAGAACTGAAAGCAGCCAAGTCCCGGCACAGAGAACGACTACAGGAGCAGTTTGGTAACAACGATACTGCTTCTGTCTGGAGGGGCCTACGGGAGATCACCAACTACAAACCCAAAGCCCCCCCCTGTGCTGATGACCACAAGCTAGCTGACGATCTGAACTTATTTTTCAGTCGCTTTGATGCTGCCCCTGACACCTCTCCCTCCCCCACCCCCCACTACTCTAACGACCCACCCATCAGCCCTGCCCCCAGCCTAACAATAGCCGCTAAAGAGATTAAACAACTCTTCCTGAGGCTGCACCCCCGCAAAGCTCCTGGCCCGGACCACGTGTCTCCGGCCACTCTGAGATACTGCGCCAGTGAGCTTACTCCTGTGTTCACGGACATTTTCAACTCCTCTCTGCAGTCCTGCCATGTCCCGGCCTGCTTCAAATCCTCCATCATTGTCCCCGTCCCGAAGAAGCCCAGGATCACAGGACTCAATGACTACAGACCTGTAGCACTTACGTCTGTCGTCATGAAGTCATTTGAACGCCTGGTTCTCTCCCATCTCAAGTCCTTCACCTCCCCCCTCCTGGACCCCCTGCAGTTCGCCTACAGAGCCAACAGATCTGTAGACGACGCCATTAACCTGGCCCTCCACCACATCCTACAGCACCTGGACTCCCCGGGGACCTACGCCAGGGTCCTGTTCGTGTACTTCAGCTCTGCCTTCAACACAATCCTGCCATCCCTGCTCCAGGACAAGCTCTCCCAGCTCAACGTGCCCGATTCCACCTGCAGGTGGATCATTGACTTCCTGACGGACAGGAAGCAGCGAGTGCGTCTGGGGAAGAATGTCTCGGACTCTCGGATTATAAATACAGGAGCCCCACAGGGCTGTGTTCTTTCTCCCCTGCTCTTCTCCCTGTACACCAACCACTGCACCTCCAGCCACGACTCCGTGAAGCTGATCAAGTTCGCGGACGACACCACCCTCATTGGACTCATCTCCAACAACGATGAGTCCGCCTACAGGAGGGAGGTGGACCGGCTGGTGTCCTGGTGCAGTGGTAACAACCTGGAGCTGAACGCCCAGAAGACAGTGGAGATGATTGTGGACTTCAGGAAGAGCACTGTCCCCCCGCCCCCACCCTCCGTGATGGACTCCCCCATCACCTCTGTGGAGTCCTTCCGTTTCCTGGGCACCACCATCACCCAGGACCTCAAGTGGGAGCCGACCATCAGCTCCCTCATCAAGAAGGCCCAGCAGAGGATGTACTTCCTGCGGCAGCTCAGGAAAGCCAAGCTGCCTGCACAGATGTTGGTGCAGTTCTACACGGCCATCATCGAGTCCATCCTCACCTCCTCCATCACCGTGTGGTTCGCTGGAGCCACAGTCAGGGACAAACAGAGACTACAGCGCATTGTGCGCTCTGCAGAGGAAGTGATCGGCCGCAGCCTTCCATCGCTGCAGGACCTGTACGTCGCCCGAGCTCGAGGCCGGGCTGGTCGTATCACAGCCGACCCCTCTCACCCTGCACATGGACTATTCCAACCACTCCCCTCAGGCAGGAGGCTGCGGTCCATCAGGACTAGAACCTCCCGCCACAAGAACAGTTTCTTCCCCTCTGCTGTTGGACTCTTGAACACTTCTTAACCTGTCCCCCCGCCCTTTATAAAGTCACTTTACTGCCCATCATACGTCACTTTACTTCACTGTACTGCTGTCACCTTACATTGTGTGCACCATGTGCACTTGTATATTGTAAATAGTAACTGTAACTCTATTTTAAATTTAAATTTATTCTTTAGAAGTGTTTTTTATTCTTATTTTTATTATCTCTTTTTGACTGTTGCACTGAGCCAAAGCAATTTCCAAGTCTGTGACCTCCCGTTACTTACGTTGGCAATAAAAATGATTCTGATTCTGATTCTGAATTGCTATCATTAAAGACGCAACAGGTCTTGATCAGTGGAACCATGTGAACACAAAAATCAATCCAGCTGATTTTGCATCACGCGGGTTGACAGTCCGCCAATTCCTGAATAGCTCCACGTGGTTTGAAGGGCCTTCCTTTCTGAAGGACATTAATCGAAAGAGGGACACTGCTGAACGCTTTACACTCGCCGAAGACGACACTGAAGTGCGGAAAGTGAAAGTTAATGCTGTACAGGCGTCTACACACGGCTGCTCTGTGGAAAAGCTTATTTGTCATTACTCAAGTTGGACACGTCTCAGAAGAGCTATTGCCTGGATTCTCAGAGTTAAAGACTACTTGCTTGCTTCTATACAGAAGGACAAAGTAAAGGACTCTGCTTCAAGACAAACCAGAGCTCGAAGGAAACGTGATAAAATACTCCGTGTGCCACTAACTGTGGATGAGCTAAAAAGAGCTGAAAAGGCTGCTGTACGTCATTGTCAGCTTGTTTCCTTCAAAGACAAAAGTCTGGCTTTGCAAAGTGGTAATGCCGAAGTGTCAAGAAAAAGCTCAATTTACAAACTTGACCCCATCTTGCAGGATGACGTACTGAGGGTTGGGGGGCGTCTTAGCCGGTCTGCTTTGCCAGAAGAGGAAAAGCACCCATCTATACTCCCAAAACACCACCATGTCACTTCGCTATTACTGCAAGACATACATGAAAGAACAGGACACTCTGGACGTAATTACATGCTCTCTCGCCTTCGCCAGCGCTATTGGATCCCTGCTGCAAACTCTGCAGTCAGAAGTCTCCTGTCTCATTGTGTTACGTGCAGAAAACATCATGCAAAAGTTCAAGAACAAAAAATGTCTGATCTTCCCTCCGAAAGAGTGCTTCCTGACAAACCACCTTTTACAAGCGTGGGCCTTGTAAAAGGCCCACGCTTTCCGACTATTTCGGACCGTATGAAATAAAGAGAGGAAGAAGCCTTGTAAAAAGGTACGGAATGTTGTTTACTTGTTTGACAACCAGAGCTCTGCATATCGAAGTTGCCCATTCTATGGACACTGATTCATGCATAAATGGAATTAGACGTTTCATGTGCAGAAGGGGGCAAGTAGAACTCATCAGGTCTGATAATGGCACGAATATGGTGGGAGCCGAAAGAGAGCTCCGTGAATCACTCCGTGATATAGACAAAGAAAAGATTCAAAACGTCTTGTCAAACAAAGGCATTAAATGGATCTTTAACCCCCCTGCAGGAGCACATTTTGGTGGCGTATGGGAAAGCCAGGTAAAGCTGGTTAAGAAAATCCTGAAGTCTGTCCTTCAACAACAAAGCGTTGATGATGAATGCCTACAGACACTTTTTCTGCGAGGTTGAAGCCATAATCAATGACAGACCGATAACCACACCTTCGGATGACCCAAATGACTTGGAGCCCCTCACACCAAATCACCTGCTTCTCTTAAAGAAACAACCAGTGCTGCCTCCAGGTCTGTTCAGCATCAATTACTCCTATTCACGGCGCAGATGGAAACAATATATGGCAGACTTGTTTTGGAAGCGGTGGGTAAGAGAGTACCTACCTAGCCTTCAACAAAGACAAAAGTGGACCAAAGCAAAACAAAATCTTGCGCCAGATGATGTTGTGCTGATTCTTGATGAAAACGCACCAAGAAATTCCTGGTTGCTTGGAAGAATACTGAAAACAATTTCAGATGACAAAGGATTGGTACGACGAGTACTGGTGAAGACAAAAACAAATATACTTGAAAGACCAGTGGATAAATTATGCCTTTTGCTGAAGTCACAGGCATGAACTTATGATGACGCATTACAAGAATTGCCATAATGGACGTTGTGAGCATACCAAAAAAAAAAAAAAAAAAAAAATTTACAGTGTTTATGTTGTTATGGTAATTATAAGACCTTATAATTAGGGGCCGGGATTGTTAAGGCCGTTTTGTTTCCTATCAAAAAAAAAAAAAGAACAAATGCTAAGTTTAAGTTAATATGCTTTATTTTGTGTGTGTTGGGGTGGGGCCAGGTATGATGCAGTTCTTTTTTGTGTACACCAGGGGGAACCAGTGAGGCAGTGTGGTAGCGTGGAAGCTGGCCTGGGTTGAGGCCCAACAGTTTTTTGACTGTGTAACTTTTTGTGGAAACTTGTATGTGGAATTTGACCTGTTACCTGTCGACTGAAACCTGTGCCTCATTAAAACAACCTCACCGTTATTCTGTAAGTCTGGTCATCGATTTTTTTTTTTTTACTCACCAGAACACAAGTTAAGCTAAAGCCATAGCCCAGGCTGCTTACAGTGGCAAAGACACCATTAAGAATTGCCACAACAGGGAGGGTGTTAGTATTAGATAGCAATATGGCCTACGTGCAGGACTGTACAAGGACTCCATGTTATGACTATGATGTGACTGTCTCTTTGTGACACGTATGTCTTTCCATGTGTGACGTGACAATGACTATATAAACTGTGTACTGCCTTTATTCTGTCTGAGAGAAAGAAACAGAGTAAACCAGTGGAACTTGAGAGAAACTTAAATAAACTTCCAGAGTTTGGCACACCACGATCCGTCTCTGTCTGCTGAATCCTAACATACATTATGTTGTCTTTCCATTTAACCTCTTAACACCGGGCTCATTTTGGCTTGTGCACAAAAGTTGGGCATACCCAAATGTCTTTGCTTATTTAAAAACACATCTTACATCTCACATGCTTGTATGATGCATCATATTAAAGCTAGAGCCTTCTAGTTTATGGAAATATACACTAAAATAATGTTTGTCCTTCCTATTTCACTCTGCATCCTTTGAAGTTTTGAAAAAAAAACAATTTTTTTTAGCCTCGCCTAAAATTATCAATTTCTAAAGGCCCTAAAAAAGGCATACTTCATTGTAAGTTCACAATATTCAAACCCTATTTTCATTGTGTTGTTGACAACAACTGTTAAAAGTTTCAGACTTCTTCGAGAGCGTCTTTTTACTGCCATCACGCACACTTATTCTGATGCAAATAAGACGGTACACCACCCTTGTCCCACCCCTTGCTAGAAAGCTTTCCTCATTGGCTACATGGACATGTCAATCTTTCGGCCAGGAAGTAGATGCAAAGCAGTCGAATGACAACAAATGTGAAGTGACCCCTATGCGCAAAACGCAGCCGCTTGTCCAACTCACGGGAGATGTTGCAGACCCAAAATAGCTCGTAGAGCTTCATGGAAGGTGTCATTTTAAAGCTAAGGAGCTAAGGAACACGTGGATACCAGATGTTTTTGCTAAAGATAAATGCACATTTTTGGATTTTTTTCCCAGAATGGATTATACTTTGGGAAATACAAGTGGATATTATTTTTCAATAGACTGTTCCAGAGAGAAAGAGGTTTTGGAAGCTGGGAGGAGAGCTGATTTATTCATGCAACACAAGCCCAAAGGTAAAAAACTTTTTCGAAAGTGATATATTTTATGCCCATATTTTGTGTTATATCGTTTGAATGCAAAGTCTGATATTGTTGACACTTGTATATTATTGTAGATAAGAAAATAATCTTTAAAATGATTAGAGGGATAACCGCCCGCGGAGGGCGAAAGGTGTGTGTGTGTTTTTTAATATATTTATATACACACACAAGTGAGATCCTTGAAGTAGCAGTTTTAAGGCTGCGAACCCCTCAACAAGGAAAGACCAGAGAGAGACCAGAGAGAGACCATGGCGAGACCATGGAGAGACCAGAGAGAGAACAGAGAGAGACCTGTGAGAGACCAGAGAGAGACCAGAGTGTGAGAGACGGTGAAACAGTGAGTCACCAAATTGACAGATATTTCTGTCAAATATAGGAGTCTACAAAATGTATATTTGTTTCTAAAGTCTTACCTGATTGGACGAAGCAGAAGACACAGCTCTGAAGGTCAGCTCTGATAGGTCCACATTCAGATGGGCGTCTGGCGAAGGACATCAGATTAGCTACTCTTATTTTTACCTATGACTTTGTGTGTGTGTGTGTGTGTGTTTGTGTGTGTGTTTGTGTTTGTGTTTGTGTTTGTGTGTGCTTGGGCAGTTCTCACCATTGTGCATGTTTCTCCATTCTCTAGGACACTCAGGTTGAGGTATTGTCTGTGGCCTGGTCTCTGGTAGCGGCCTGGACTCAGACATGGACCCAAGCCTGGACCCAGTCCGGGCAACTCCAGGGCTGGCCTTAGGTCCAGTCCTGCTCCTCACTGACGGTTGCTGGTCTACGAAGGTGAACTGTGGCTCTAAGGATCGCTGGACTCTCTTCTGCTGCAGCTCCTGAACACACCACCAGGGGGAGTTTCAACCATCAGCTCAACAGAGGATCGGCAGAGGTAGTCGAAGAGTATGACTACTACTTCATACACAAGGCAACTCAACATATTAAACAAAACAAGTTAGAAACAATCATACAAGTCATTAAAACACACATTGAACATTATCAGAGGAGAGGCCTGTCTCACCTGTTCCAGATTTTAGCCGCATAAATATGAAACGCTGCCTCTCCATGTTTAGTCCTGTCTCTTGGCAACAGCAGGAGGCCAATTCCATGTGCTCCTCATAGTTGATTCATATGGCACTAACATGTCACTGATGTACTTTGGTATGAGGCCATGGAGAGACTTGTAACAAGCAGAGACAGAGACCATGACTAATGTGAGAGGACTTCTAGACAGAGACCTGAGACCATGACTAATGTGAGAGGGATTCAGAACAGAGACCTGAGACCAGGACTAATGTGAGAGGTCTTCAGGACAGAGACCTGAGACCAAGACTAATGTGAGAGGTCTTCAGGACAGAGACCTGAGACCAGGACTAATGTGATGGTACTTCCTGGTTCTTGTCAGGCCTCGAGCTGCAGTGTTTTAAATAAACTGCAGATGTTTACAGTCTAACACTGTAACACTGATACTTAGTTGTTAAGTACCATGGCATCCAGACTGCTCTTCAGAAGGGGCCTGATGACTGCAGTTTTCAGGCCCTTAGGGAATGTTCCACAATGAAGGGACATGTTTACTATCTGTGTGAGCAAAGGTAACAGACTGCTCAGAACAGATTGTAGAAATCTAGTGGGTAGTATATCCAGGCTGCATGTGGAGGAGCTCAGACTGGAGATGATCAGGTGCAAAGTGAGTTAGTTTTATCATCTACAGGTGCAAAGTGAGCAGCACCAGGTTAAACTAACACTTATCTTTGTAGATCACGTAATCTGCCTGGAGGTTGGACTCTCTCTTCAATGCCCTGACCAAGTCCGCTAGTAGTAGTAGTAGCAACTAGTAGCACTAGTAGCAGTAGTAGTAGTAGTAGTAGTAATAGAAGTAGTAGTAGTAGTAGCAGTAGCAGTACCTGAATGGCCTGAACACGGGCAAGTCGAGCCTTCTCTTCCCTAATTTTTTGTCGATCTTCATCTTTGTGTTCTGTCCAACGAAGCTCCAGTTCCTGCACACAGTGTCCCCATAATGTGGGTTTTAGGAGGACGTTTCACAGTAAAAACACACACACACATTGTCCCCTTAGTGTGGTCTTTATAAGGACATATCACAGTAACAGTGCTCACACTGTATCCCCATAATGTATTCTTTAGGACATTTCAGAGTAACAGCACACACTCACACACATCCATAATGTGTTCCTAAGGAGGACATTTCACAGTGACAGGATACACACACACAAGCATACGCGCACACAAATACACACAGTGGGCCTCATGTATGAAAGTTGCGTAGAAAAGGGTGTATATTTTGGGTGTATATTCCATTTACGCAAGATCCGACGTGTCATTTATGAACGTGTGCGATACGCACAGATCTGAGCGTACGCACCTGCGGCTGTTGATAAATGCCGCACTCAAAACCAGCGTATTTATGAAAGTCACACCTAGAAATAATCAGAAACTGCCTGTTCCACGCCCTGTTTTTGCGACAGGTCAGCAGGAAGTCGTCTAGGAAGACTGTTTGGAAGCCTCAAAAAACACACACTTCTGAGATTATTCACGTTAAAAAAATATATATATATACGCTCTATTATATATACACGTTTTTCCCCAGTGTCTAGACCCACTGCAGCACTCATCTCTCCTGAAATTTAGAAGTAAATAAATAAATAATAAATTAATGAATGAACCAGTTCCCACATGCGCGTTGCATCCTCTCTGCTGCGGAGAACAGGGCAGTGGATGAGCAGTTTTGAGCAAGATCAATTGCGTTTATGGGGCTTCATGCACAAAACTATTGAAAACCCACATTGCTTTGCCAGAGGTGAATGAGGCAAAACATATGCGTAAGTACGTATACGGCGCAGGGTCTGGTTAGTGAGTAAACGGCTAAGGAAAAATAACTTCACGGAGCAGGAGATTGAGACCATTATGAACGAAGTGGGAAAAAGAATAAAGTCTTACTATTTGGAATTTTCAAAAGTGGCATCAAGGGGCTCAAAAAACAATATATGGAAAGAAATGACAGCATCTGTAAACAGCGGGGGGCCTGCTACACGTACTCCTGAAGAGGTGAGTTTATTCATATTCGAAGAAAAATACGCTATATTATATCAAAAAGTTGATATATTGGGCCAATTGTAAGAATTCATTCATTTATGCTACAAGTGAAAAAAAAGGAAGCAACCTTAAAAAGGTAACAAAAAGGTGTTTAGCACAGCCCATAGAAGATGTGCTCAGCAGCCCAGGGGGAGGACTGCCAGACCAAAGCATCCAAAAGAAAATATAAAGAAATAAAATTATCTTCAAACTATGTGATTACACTGGGTAACAAAAAATATTTTTTGAAAATAGTCCAGGGTTTTCCAGCTGAATTAGACTAATTTTGATGCTCTGAGTCCGAAAACGACCTTGGTTTTGCTCAATGAGGTCAGGATTTTTTGCTACAGAAATATGTTTTTAAATCGATTTTGCGTAAAAAACAAATTTCTGTGGATCATCAGCTGAGAAACCCTTGACGTTTTTTCCGTTTTCCTCAAGAAATAAAAGTCAACGTATCCAAAGTCATTCAGTTTTTATTTACTCCATCAAATTTGATAAGCAGAATTCATAATAACGTAGACGTACATAATCCGTAACACTATGGCTGTATCTCAAAAAGTTGACCTAATAGAGCAAAATGCATGTGATATTCGGACTCAGAACACCAAAATTAGTCTAAATCAGTTGAGAAATCCCTGACCATTTTTTGGCTGTCAACTTGTGTTATTATTTTAAAATGGTTGAATGAGAGCCTGTCTGAGCTGTACAGGCCAAAGGCGGTGCTGGCCATGGTCTCTCATCCAGGGCTGCTCCACCAGTGCATCATGGCACACTGTGGTCTTGTGCTTGTTGTGGAGAACCGAGCCAGGACCATGTGGCACACTTGTACCGGGAGGTACCAGAGCGTACCCCCTACATGTCCCAGAGCCTGATCAGACCCGCGCAGCACTCCACGCTGGCGCACGTCTTTGCTTGGACCCGCATGAACCAAATGCCATTACGCACTGATTGTACGTGCATAAAACAATCCACACATTTGTGGGAGACTAAGTTTGACATCTTGCACGTTATTTAATAACACAAACTAGCCCTAACAAAACATAGTAAAATTGCATATTTGTAATGTGAGAGGTGTGCCTATAATCTTGTCAGAGTGGGAATATGTTTATTTTTGTCCAAATCTTGCATTTCATGCGTGTTTTGGCGTGATGTAATGAAGGTTGAAATGCGCGTACACATTTACACCACCTCCAGACCTGGCGTATATTTTTTGCGTGTCGTACACTCACGTCCAGATTGATAAATGTGGAAAGTGTAAATATTTTGCGTACGCATCAGTTACACCCTGATTTGGCCGTACGCAAGTTTCATACATGAGGCCCAGTGTCCCCAAAAAAAAGGGGTTCTTTATTTCTCTTGACAAAACCACCAAATCTGTGTCAGTTAACCTATAATAGATTTTAAAGTAGCTTTACTTGTGTACAAGTCTCTCCATGGCCTCGCACCAGGGTACATCCGCGACATGTTGGTGCCATATGAACCAACTCGGGCTCTGAGGAGCACAGGGACTGGACTTCTGTTAGTGCCAAGAGTCAGAACTAGACATGGGGAGGCTGCGTTTCAGATTCATGCAGCTAGAGTCTGGAACCGTCTTCCCGAGAGTGTGAGACAGGCGTCTACTCTAGCAGTTTTTAAAACTGAACTGAAAACAGTTCTTTTTAGCTGTGCATACAAGTGAATGATTTTATATTTGTTTTTATCTTTAATCTTTTTAATGCGCTATGATTATTTATGATTATTTATGATTGTAATCCCTTGTGTGATTTTAATGTTTTACGGTTTTTAACTACTTGTGTGATTTTATATATCTTGTGCTCTTAATCTGTCTTTTTATGTTTACTTAAATTCTAATGTTTGATGATTTATGCATGATGTTATATGGGTTGTGAGGCGCTTTGCGTTGCCTTGTGTAGGAAAGGCGCTCTATAAATAAACGTTGATTGATTGATTGATTGATAAGAAAACGGCAGTGGCACCTCTGTAACAGGACAAAACAATACATACAGTCCACTGGTTACATTTCAAACATTAAAATGTAAAACAAGATGAACAACAAAATACAACAATACAGATTGTCTCTTACCAAATATATAGTTTAGAAGGATGTCGCATGAGAGCAAGTGTGCCCCAACAGCTTTCAGTTGAAACCAACCAGTGTGAGCTATGCGTTACCAGTGTTGTGCGTGAACGAGTTCAAAAGAACGCGTTCATTGAACACGCTCATTTTTTCGTGAACGTTGAACTGAACGCAACACATTTTTAAAAGAAGAACTTGAACGTGAATTAGTTCATTTTATGTGTCATGAACGGCCGACATCACTATGAACGTTGGAATCTGTTTTCTCTTTTGAAACGCAACGAGAGAAAGTTCCTCCCTCCTGTATTCTCGCACTTTTTCTGCCGAAATCTAAAAATTCCTACGGTTTCCATCGTCTGTGAACGCACCCCGACTCTGTGTTGCGGTGCGGTGCTGTGAGCTGGTGCTTTTCACATGTGCCCGAGTCGTGATGAAAACACAGGGTGA
Source organism: Knipowitschia caucasica (assembly GCA_964034765.1). NCBI lineage: Eukaryota > Metazoa > Chordata > Actinopteri > Gobiiformes > Gobiidae > Knipowitschia > Knipowitschia caucasica. Next base: position 8,039,745 of record OZ035845.1, on the reverse strand, counting down.
GTTAGCGACAAAGTTTACACAGTTTACATTTGACATAGTAAGTATAGACACACACACTGCAGCGCATTACTGTCTGTAGTTTATGAGCAGAGATGGGACAACTCCATTTTGCTCCCATTGAAAACCATGTAAATCTAGTCTGTTTTGTAGTCAAAAGGCTCTCCTCCTGTGGGTGTACAGGAGATATATATATATATATATATATGTATATATATAGCTCTTAGTGTGAAAAACATATGTATTTAAGTATCTCACGAAAAAAGTAAAATGAACTGAACTTTGAACTAGTTCAGAATTAAAAATGTGAACTTTGAACGTGAACTGTTCACTTTGAGCATGTATGAACTGAACTTGAACTAGTTCAGAAAAGCTGTGAACTGGCACAACACTGTAATAGGTAATAGTCCAGTATGTTGTTATTTGAATCTTAAATACACATAGCACTGGCAACCACAAAAAAATAAAAAAATAAAACACAAGCTTTTCTTAAAACAAGGAATGTTTCTTCACCTGGTTACATTTAGAAGGACATTTCACAGCAAAAGCACAGTTACCTTTCTTTTGGTGCTGAGCAACCGCTGCAGCTCGCCCTGGGCCTCGTTGTGGTCCTGGTTCTGGGGCTGATACTGGAGCTGGTCAGTCTGGTTTTGAGTCTGGTTTTGGTCAGACTGATCCTGGTTCTCTGGGGTCTGCGGGTGAGAGCGTCTCCTCCGCTGGCGTCTGAACCAGCGCTGGATGGTGATGGCGGCGTGATGGACCTGCTTGATGAACCTTCAACACAGACATGTTACGAACATGTGTCTGTGGTAAATGTCACATGGTATTTGACATGTGAGGTCGCACCTCTCTGCCTCCTCTTCAGTGACCTGCTGTCTCCTAGAGGGAGCAACACTGAGGTTCTTCTGGGACACCTCAGAGGCCTTCAGGAGGTTACTGCAGACAGAAGGAGAACTTCAGGAGGGACCAGAGAGAAATACCAGTGAGAGACCAAAGAGAGAGACCAGAGAGAGCCCAGAGAGATACCAGAGAGAGAGACCAGAGAGAGACCAGAGAGAGAGACCAGAAAGAGAAACCAAGGAGAGAAACCAGAGAGGGACCAGAGAGAGGGACCAGAGAGAGGGACCAGAGAGAGGGACCAGAGAGAGGGACCAGAGAGAGGGACCAGAGAGAAGGACTAGAGAGAGGGACCAGAGAGAGAGAGACCAGAGAAAGACTAGTACTTGAAAGCCGGCCGCTGGTTGAAGCTCTTTGGAGTGCGTGGTGTGTCACAGCTGTGGTTGTTGTTCAGGATTGAATTCACAGAGTTCCCGACGGTTCCTTTGATGCTCCTGCACACACAGACACAACACACACATGTCTAAACACTGTGCTTTGTTCAGAGAGCTCTTCTTGTCCATCATCAGTGACTTGTAAAGCTGAAACATGTACCTTTTATATTTGACATGTGTTTCAGTCTATGTGCTCCTGCTGCTGTTGTGGATGCGCTACAAATAAACATGTTTGATGCTTTTACCTGTTGTTAGCGGTGAAGCTAGCAGCCAGGCTAACTCTGTCTCTCCTCTTGTTCTCCACACTGCTGCAGGGGCCTGGACTGAGCTGGACCTGAGAGTCCTGAGAAACAAAACATGTTAGAGAGATCAGAGCAAGACCAGAGTGAGACCAAAGTAAGAGAGACCAGAGAGAGAGACCAGAAAGAGAGACCAGAGAGAGACCAGAGAGAGAGACCAGGGAGACAGACCAGAAAGAGAGACCAGAGAGAGAGAGACCAGAGAGAGAGACCAGGGAGAGAGACCAGAAAGAGAGACCAGAGAGAGAGACCAGAGAGAGAGACCCCAGAGAGAGAGACAAAGGTGCAGTACCAGTATGTTCCAGGTGGGGGAGTCACTGCTCGCATTGAGGCCTCTCTCATTGTGTGGGAGCACCTCTGCGAGCTCAGGGCTGTAACATACACACACACAGACAAACACAGAAACACACACACACTGGGGCATGAATGTGAGAGCCTTTGCAAAGCTGGGCCTGTAGTTTGGGCATCCGATGACTCATGTTCTTTCCCGTGGTTCCAGCCTGTGGATGAGTTGCTCTGTAGTTTTGGTCTCATATTATAAGCGGTGTTGAAGCCATTTCACTGTATATTATTTTTCTGCCTTCTGTCACTGTGTGGCGTCACCTTTCCATGGTATGCCCTATATAAGCAGGGCACTACCAAGCCCCAGCGATCCAAGATGGCTCCCTATTCAAAAGAATGGCTTGTGCTCGGTAGCGCATGGGACATACATAGGGACCCAGAGATTAGCGATATTTGGGGTATTAACTATCAACTAAAGGCATAGCAATAATTCAATGTATTTGTGTGTCTGATTGTTAATAATTTAACCTTGAGTCTCTGCTTCAAGGATTTATATAACATATAAATATTTGTTTGTTACAGTCACTATACTATTGAATACTAACATGTTATTCTATTACTAATCAAACCATTGTTTTCTGCAGTGACTGATAAAGATCAGGGCTCAGGAGACCTCTACCCCAGGCTGTCTGACTGCTCAATGAACACTGACCCCCTCGTCACCCCCAGGGACCTCCATTATTCTCCTCTTTTACATACCTGCCATAACTGTGAACTGGTTGTGCATGGTGGTCTATTACTGACAGGTGTTGTAGTGTGGAGGCAAACATCTTTTTACCGTTGTCTGTCACCTCAGTGTTGGATCCGTGTATTTGGATACAATAAACTCGTCCGAGACGCCAACACACTCTAACCAGCAGACCTTGCACAGGGCAAGTTTTGGCCGCTACAAGTGGAATACGATGTAAATATAAACTCTGCTATAGCTTCTGTAGAATGAACCTCACAGCTGCAGACTACAGTAAGTGCGTGCAGGGGGGAGGTCAAATGTTATGGCTCCGGACTCCATCTGCTTCATTAGCATTAGCTAGCATAAACACATCTCCATCACAATAAGCAGAAGAATAAGAGACACCGATGGGATGAGGACAGAGGTCACATGACACCTGCTTTAGGTGATGGGATAACTTCAAACCACTTTGTGTCAAATTCTTTCACATTGACTTGTGATGTTCATGTGCTCTCCACTTTTATGTAAATAAGTTTATTTGTACATGTAAGTCAATAGGAGCTTCACCCTGAACACTTCTCTAATGGGCCTCATTGAGCTAGCAGGTTAGCATTGTCTCTTGTCCTGACCTGAATGCTGCCCTCATGTGGTTGACCTGGGTGGTGCTGTTGGATCGTCGCAGGTTTTTGACAGAGCGAGGTCCCAGAGCGTCGCCCTGGAAACACAATATCAGTAAAAGTCCATTATGTCTTTGATTATGTTTAAGGATGACCACACCCCCTCACACTGACCACACCCCCTCACACTGACCATGTCCCCTCACACTGACCACACCCCCTCACACTGACCATGTCCCCTCACACTGACCATGTCCCCTCACACTGACCACACCCCCTCACACTGACCACACCCCCTCACACTGACCATGCCCCCTCACACTGACCATGTCCCCTCACACTGACCACACCCCCTCACACTGACCACACCCCCTCACACTGACCCATGCCCCCTCACACTGACCATGTCCCCTCACACTGACCACACCCCCTCACACTGACCAAGCCCCCTCAGATTGACCACACCTCCTAACACTAACCACGCCAACTTCTAACGATACTGACCGCACTCCCTCAAAAGGACCACAGATGTGTCTGAAATCATGACGGCCTTCACTTTGGCTCACACTTGGGACCAAACCCAGCGATCCAAGATGGCGCCCTATTCAAATGAATGGCTTGTGCTCAGTAGCGCATAAGATATGTATGGGGACCGAGAGATTAATGGAACTCGCCCATATTTGGGCATCGTCTGGACCTCCTGGTTCTGCGCAGATGAGCTCCCATGATGCTTTGCGCAAAATACAGGTGTGTGGCTCTCATGCGCATGCACAGAGGGGCTCGTCTACACTTTGACCAATTAGAGCTGCTGATCAGAGCACGACAAGAGCGGGGAAACAATTGTGATTTAAAGACAACTGAATTTAGTCTGCAGTACCACGGGCGCCCCCTGTGCCTGTGAGTGGGACAGCTATTAGCTAGAAATACCCTATCCAGTTATTATTATAGATCCATGCTTGGGACTCACTTCTCACGAGACCACAAAGGGGGCGTAGTCAGGCTGAGAGATATGTTCCCACTGCCGATGCATGGACGCGCGTTGTTGGAAGTATGGACGCGCTTTCGCCAAATTTCAGCAGCATGAATTTAGACAATCTGACATACTGCCCTAAGAAACTTGTTAGCTTTGAGTTCTCCTCCACGATTGTAAATCGGCTACGTCTCTGGGTCCCAAGACCGTCCAGGAACTTCATATAACAGGAGTATCTGCTTACGGAGCTGCGCCATGGATGTACAGTATTATATTATTAACAGGTACTTCCGCATTGGCAAACACATTAGCAGCCCTTGTTTACAGACCAGCTTTCTTCCCCATGATCACTTTGCTGCTCTCTGATTGGTGACCATCACTGCCTCTGACGAAGTCTAAACATGTGACAAAGTAGAAATAACTTGTTTACACTAGGTATACAGGAGGATTTTCTACTTCCAGGGTGGATCATCAAGACTCATTGTCCTCCTTATTGTCAATCATTCTGGTGATACATGCTTGTCAGATCCAGAGACCAGAGAGTTTTGTTCAAAAGTGGACTGAGGGGTTCTTTCCTAAAATTTGGGAAAATCCGATATAAATATGAACATAATATCAGTATTTATCCCGGTCAGTCCTGGTCCTGGTCTCAGTTCTGGTCCTGGTCCAGTCCTCACCAAACTGTTGCGTTCCCCGATCACAGACACAGACCGGCCGAAACCCTTCCCTGGCGAACTTGTCGGACGTCTGCTCATCCCGATCCGAGCGCCACTGACGGACAACTCAAGAGGGAGCGTGGCCACGTGGACAGGGGGAGGAGTCATGCCAGAGGAGGCGGGGCCACGGGTCATATGCATCACCTGCAGAGAACACGTCATTACACTCAGACCTGTCCCACTGAGGACTCAGGAGGATCGGGCCTCTAACCCGGCTTGCGGCCGAGTCATCAGTGAGAACACTCCGACTAATGACAGTTGTAGTTTAAACACAATATATAAGGCTACACACACGTCACACAGGGACAGTACTCTGCAGAATGACAGCAGAACAAGCCGTGGAGCTGTGTTTGGGTAAGTGAAGCTCTGAGCTCAGAGTTCGGGCTGTTGCTTTTTCTTCTCTTTGGTCTCTTTCTGGTCTCTCTCTGTTCTCTTTCTCGTCTCTCTCTCTGGTCTTTCTCTGGTCTCTCTCTTTGGTCTCTCTCTCTGGTCTCTCCATCTGGTCTCTCTCAGGTCTATACTCTTTGGTAAAAGTGAATGAAGGTAAAACATGTATACATTTCTTCAATCCGGTGGAAAACTAAACACAAAAACATAAAAATTATGAAAGTATTGTTCCTCCGTGTTTACGATGGGATGCAGCTGTTACCAGGGAGACGCCGATAACACACAGCAGATGTGTACTCACTACACCCGTGGATCCTCCGCAGAACTGCTCCACACACACCGACCACACAGAACACAGACACACGGGGAGACAGGACACACTCACCGAGGACCGAGTACTAGCTTCAAAAGTTCCTACGCGAGTTACGCACAGGGTTTTACGAAGACAAGTGAGCGAGAGGGACCGCACGAAGACCAGCGCTGTGATTGGGCCAGAACAAGGAAGCAACGCAACTCCGACTTTCTGATTGGCTGTAGTTTTGAATAGAAGTTTAAATGGAAAAAGACAAAAGAACAAAAGCAAAAGTTTTTTAAAGTAGAAGTGTGTTTTAAGCTGGGGTCTGTAACTTTACTCACGTAAATAACATTTTTCTTTTGTGAGTTTCTATTTTCCTCTTTGGGCTGACAGTGCAGTGAGTCTCTTTGTTGCTGAAGGTCTGACTTTTAAAACTCTAGAAATGTCTTTGTCCTGAGACCAGCTGCTACTGAAGGACAGATGGGCACTAAGACCAGAGACCACACACCAGAGACCAGACCAGAGAGAGACCCGAGACCAGAGACCAGTCAGAGTGAGAGTCTTTTGAGAGGACTCCGGACAAGGCTTAAAGGTTCTATTGATAAGACAAAAAGTCTACCGCTAAAACATGTCAGGTAATTTAGCAGTACTAGCTTTCTTTTTTTCATCTTTTATGTCTATTAAAAGACAAAAGACATAAGAAGAACTTTATACATGTAAGATTACGGACAACGGGGGGCGCCACTGTAGTTAAACCAGACTGAAGTCTGTTCGGATGTCTTGATCACATACTGATCACATGTGACAGAGCTAAAGTTGGCTGAATGACAAATGTTTGTTATCTCACCAGATTACATTTGCGTCATAGAGGGAAATTTGAACCACAGTCAAAACAAATGTTAATATATGTTAATATGTGTAAATAACGTCAATGAGTTTTTCCTTCGAGAACGTAAAAAAACCGAATATAAAAAATAAACATTAAACATGTGACGGTAACTTCCTCGGGGCTGGGCTATACCCGGAAGTCTGCTTGTTTTGCCCCGTTAGCCGTTAGCTGTTAGCTGCGGTGTCGCAGAGACTTCACGGATCCCCTTCTGAGACCCCCCCAGACAGAGACCTAAGACCCCGGGTCAGAGGCGAAGGATGGGCCCCGGTTCCACCATGGTCCCCACGGAGGACTCTGCAAGGAAACGGGAGATCGAAGAGAAATTGAAGCAGGTTCTGACGCTGCTAATGCTAAAGCTATCTCCTCTGTGACAGGTTTATAAACATGTCATACATACAGAAAACACAGTTCATCCAGTTACCTGTATATCTGGAGTCAGCCCATAGACTCCAGAGACAGTCTATGGTCCTCAGGGGTTTTGTTTGTTTGTGTCTGAGGACTCTACACAGTTATGGATTCAGGGAGTTACAGATGGAAAGCATTTTAATGTTTATCCTTCATATAAAAAATTACTTGATAATTTTCTTTGGGCAAAAATCATGTGATAAATAAAACAAAACATATGTTTCAGGAGCAAGAGACGCTGTCATTCATCAGAGAGAACCTGGAGAAGAGCGACCAGCTCACCAAGGGCATGGTACTTCCACTTTAACACCCAAGAGAACAGGAGAGGTCCCAGGAGCGAGCCCTGTAGATCCTGTGGGACCCCTTTAGACCCATGTTGACCCTGATGTGTGTGTGTGTGTCAGGTATCCATCCTGTCGTCCTTCGAGCGGCGCCTGATGCAGCTGGAGAACTCTATCATCCCTGTTCACAAACAGACAGAGAACCTACAGCGGCTCCAGGACAATGTGGACAAGACCATGAGCTGCATGGACCATGTGATCGGATACTACCATGTGGCCAAGGACACGGAGCGAGTTATACGGGAGGGGTGAGACTGCTTAGTTCTGCTTTAAACCGGCTTTACTTCTATTTTAGCCCTGCGTTTGTTCTCCTTTAGGCCAGCTTTAGACCTCCTTTAGACCTCCTTTAGACCTGCTTTAGACCCGCTTTAGTCCTGCTTTAGTCCTGCATTGGTCCTGCATTGGTCCTGCATTGGTCCTGCTTTAGACCTGCTTTAGTCCTGCTTTAGACCTGCTTTAGTCCTGCTTTAGACCTGCTTTAGACCTGCTTTAGACCCGCTTTAGTCCTGCTTTAGTCCTGCATTTGTCCTGCTTTAGTCCTGCTTTAGTCCTGCTTTAGACCTGCTTTAGACCTGCTTTAGACCTGCTTTAGACCTGCTTTAGACCTACTTTAGACCTGCTTTTTGTCCTGCGTTAGTCCTGCTTTTAGTCCTGCTTTTAGTCCTGCTTTTAGTCCTGCTTTTAGTCCTGCTTTAGCCCTGCTTTAGTCCTGTTAAAGACATGTGTTTGTCCCACAGTCCCACCGGGCGCCTCGACCAGTACCTTTTATGTGTCGCTAAAATCCAAAAGGCCGTGGAGTATTTTCAAGACAACAACCCAGACAGCCCTGAACTCAACACTGTGGTGCGTACTATCAAGGGACCGAGACCAGAGAGAGAGACCAGAGAGAGAGAGACCAGAGAGAGAGAGACCAGAGAGAGAGAGACCAGAGAGAGACCAGAGAGAGACCAGAGAGAGAGAGACCAGAGAGAGAGAGACCAGAGAGAGAGAGAGACCAGAGAGAGAGAGACCAGAGAGAGAGACCAGAGAGAGACCAGAGAGAGAGAGACCAGAGAGAGAGAGACCAGAGAGAGAGAGACCAGAGAGAGAGAGAGACCAGAGAGAGAGAGAGACCAGAGAGAGAGAGAGACCAGAGAGAGAGAGAGACCAGAGAGAGAGAGAGACCAGAGAGAGAGAGAGACCAGAGTGAGAGAGAGACATCAGAGTGAGAGAGAGACATCAGAGTGAGAGAGAGACATCAGAGTGAGAGAGAGACATCAGAGTGAGAGAGACATCAGAGTGAGAGAGACATCAGAGTGAGAGAGACATCAGAGTGAGAGAGACATCAGAGTGAGAGAGAGACATCAGAGTGAGAGAGACCAGAGAGAAGAGACCAGAGAGAAGAGACCAGAGAGAAGAGACCAGAGAGAGAGACCAGAGAGAGAGACCAGAGAGAGAGCCTGTGTAGACCTTGTGAGGACCTCTGTGTGCAGAAGGGTCTGTTTGAGAAGGGGAAGGAGCAGTTGGAGGCAGAGTTCCGGAGCCTTCTTAGCCGCTACAGTAAGCCTGTCCCCCCTGTCCTCATCCTGGACGCTCTGGGACCAGACTTGGACCCCGAAGACGAGCTGGAGCTGCTGCAAGACGAGGTGGTCCTGGAACATCTGCCCGAGTCTGTCCTGCAAGACATTATCTGCATCTCAGTGTGGCTGACGGAATACGGCCGCAACCAGGGTGAGTCCAGGCCAGAGGTCAGAGGTCAGAGGTCCTTCATTGGCAAGGATGCTCTCTGGTCTCTCTTTGGTCTCTTTCTCTGGTCTAACTCTGGTCTCTCTCTGGTCTCTTTCTAGCCTCTCTCTGGTCTCCCTCTGGCCTCCCTCAACAGACTTAATGGTGGTGTATTACCGGGTGTCCTCTTTCCACAGACTTCATGGTGGTGTATTACCAGGTTCGTTCCTCTCAGCTGGATCGCTCCATTAAAGGACTGAAGGATCATCTAAGAAAGAACAGCGCCCCCTGTGGGACTCTCTGTTCACCAGCAGTACAGAGCAAACGCAAGGAGACTCCCACCAAGAAGGTCCCCAAGAGACCAGGTAACACACACACACCCACACACACCAAGAAGGTCCCCAAGAGACCAGGTCACACACACCAAGAGGGTCCCCCAAGGGCCAGGTAACACACACACACACTGAGGGGAGAGGGAGGAGAGCGGGAGGAGGGAGGAGAGAGAGGGAGATCACACTGAGATGAGAGACTACCTTTAGTCTTTAACCTGTTCTTTTCCAGTCTGACTCACAAACGTACTGAACTGTTATGTGTAAATGCTTTTAACCTGATGATGTCACGCTTTCTGCTGCTGTAGAGGCCACGCCCCTTTAGCTGTAGAGGCCACGCCCCTCTCCCCTGCATGTGGTGCTCTGTGCTTCCTTCTCTGAGACTGTGTTCTGTCCTTTTTGGTTTCCTGCTTCCCTGTTTGGGTCCTTCTTCTCTGCTCTTCCTCCTGTGTCCTGTTGGGGGCACTGTAGGGACCATCCGTAAAGCGCAGAACCTTCTCAAACAGTACTCTCAGCTCGATGGAAAAAAGACCGGAGCTAACGTCACAGCTGAAGGTAATCCTCTCCCCAGTTCAGGACCAGTTTTATACCAGTTTTAGACTAGTTCAACACAAGTTTTAGGTCAGTTTTAGACCAGTGTTAGACCAGTTTTTGTCCAGTTCAACACCTTTTCAAAACCAGTGCTAAACCAGTGTTAAACCAGTGTTAAACCAGTGTTAAACCAGTGTTAAACCAGTGTTAAACCAGTGCTAAACCAGTGTTAGACCAGTGTTAGACCAGTGTTAGACCAGTGTTAGACCAGTGTTAGACCAGTGTTAGACCAGTGTTAGACCAGTGTTAGACCAGTGTTAGACCAGTGTTAGACCAGTGTTAGACCAGTGTTAAACCAGTGCTAAACCAGTGTTAAACCAGTGTTAAACCAGTGTTAGACCAGTGTTAGACCAGTGTTAGACCAGTGTTAGACCAGTGCTAGACCAGTGTTAGACCAGTGGTAGACCAGTGTTAGACCAGTGTTAGACCTTGAAAAACTGTTTTCAAACTCTTAGTGACTCATTAGGATCATCTGGTTCTAGGCCTCCTGACCTTTATAACTACACTCACTTATATCCATTGGGGCCAGTCCTGGTTCAGATCTTGTTAAGATCTGGCTCAGAGCTGGCTCAAACCTGGTTCAGTCCCGGTTCAGACCTGGTTCAGATATGGTCATGGTGGTCTTATCTAATGGCCCTCGTTTGGTCGGTCTCTGTGCCTGATGGTTGCTGGTGTGTGGGTAGTCTCGCTGGTCTCTGTCCCTGATGGTTGCTGGTGTGTGGGTAGTCTCGCTGGTCTCTGTCCCTGATGGTTGATGGTCTCTGTCCCTGATGGTTGCTGGTGTGTGGTCTGGCTGGTCTCTGTCCCTGATGGTTGCTGGTCTGTGGGGGGTCTGGCCGGTTTGTCGCTGGTGTCGCGTGTCCTCAATTGGTGTTGGTTTTATTGGGTCAGTTTTTCTTTATTGAACATATTTTTGAAATGAAAACAGATCACGAGCTGCGACTCAAACTGCTGTCGGAGCCCGGCGACCGGAGCAGCGTGGGTAAGTGACCGCCACGGGCAAAACTACACCGCTTCGGGCAAAACTACACCGCTTCGGGCAAAACTACACTGCCACGGGCAAAACTACACTGCCACGAGAAAAACGACTCTGCCACGAGCAAAACTACATTGCAACGAGCAAAACTTCACCGCCACGAGAAAAACTACACTGCCACGAGAAAAACTACACTGCCACGAGAAAAACTACACTGCCACGAGAAAAACTACACCGCCTACACTGCCACGGGCAAAACTTCACCGCCACGGGCAAAACTACACTGCCACGAGAAAAACTACACCGCCTACACTGCCACGGGCAAAACTACACCGCCACGAGCAAAACTACACCGCCTACACTGCCACGGGCAAAACTACACCACCACGAGCAAAACTACACCGCCACGAGCAAAACTACATTGCCACGGGCAAAACTACACTGCCCGAGCATAACTACACCACCATAGGCCCCTCACCGGATGTTACACCAGATGCCACACCAGGCCCCTCACCAGATGCCACACCAGCCCTGGGTTCTTCTGTCGGACTGAGCACAAACAGGCACAAAGATCGAAGTACAATGATACCAGGGGTTCCTGGTCCGGTTTGTGCGTTGCGAGTCTCCATACAGCGTGTGACGTCACTGTAGCTGAGACAGCTTCTCTCATAGCAACCACATAGCAACCAAAAAGCCAATCAGTGTTGGATGGAGGAGTGCTGGTCCAATCCTGGTTCAAACCTGGCTCAGACCTGGTTCAGACCTGGCTCAGACCTGGCTCAGACCTGGTTCAGACCTGGTTCAAACCTGTCTCTGTTGCAGGTAAAGACGAGGTCCTGGACTCAGAGATGGATTCTTACATTCACTGCATCAGTGCGTTCGTCAAACTGGCTCAGAGCGAGTACCGTCTCCTCAGCGACATCATCCCAGAGCATCACCACAAGAAGACCTTCGACTCCCTCATCCAGGTCAGACCGGACCAGAGACCGGACCAGAGACCGGACCAGAGACCGGACCAGAGACCGGACCAGAGACCGGACCAGAGACCGGACCAGAGACCGGACCAGAGACCGGACCAGAGACCGGACCAGAGACCGGACCAGAGACCGGACCAGAGACCGGACCAGAGACCGGACCAGAGACCGGACCAGAGACCGGACCAGAGACCGGACCAGAGACCGGACCAGAGACCGGACCAGAGACCGGACCACGCCCTCCTGTCTCCCTCGTCTCTTCTCCTCTCACTCTCCGCTCCTCCTCCTCTCCTCTCTCTCCTCTTCCCCTCCCTCTCCTCCTCCCCTCCCTCTCCTCCTCCCCTCTCTCTCCTCCTCCTCTCCTCCTGCAGGAGGCGCTGGATAACCTGGTGTTAGAGGGGGAGAACATAGTGAGTGCGTCTCGCAGAAACATCCTGAGACACGATTACTCTGCTGTTCTGTCCATCTTCCCTGTGCTGAGGCACTTGAAGAACCAGAAGGGGGACTTCGACCAGGTACTACAGGTACGAGCTATCAGGTACTACAGCAGTTACTACAGGTACAAGCTATCAGGTACTACTTCAGTTACTACAGGTACAAGCTATCAGGTACTACAGGTACTACTGCAGGTACTACAGGTACTAATACATGTGAAATAGGTACTCCTGTTGGTACTACTGGTACTAGGCAAGGCAAGGCAAGGCAAGTTTATTTGTATAGCACAATTCGGGCGTTCTGCTCTCCCAAAATTCCATCCGATGGGCGGGGGAGCGACTGAATTTTGCGTTGCATTATGGGTAACACTTGCCTTCGCAACTTCCGGTTCTCTCTGCCCGGCGCATTTTCTCTAAATGGTTGAGTGTTTTCGTCATTTTCTGTATGCAAATACATTCCCGTCTCTAACTAGTGGCATATCGCGCAAATCATCCGTCCAATTCACATTCTTCCCTCTTAGCTGAACTTCATTCTCATTGTTACCATCTGTCACTCGCACACACAGCCGTTTTCGTTCACTCTGCTCGCTGTCATCTTCTTCTAAATCTTCATAAACACCATCCGCTCGTTGAACTAGCAACAACAATTCCTCCTTTCGTTTTCCCACACTGCAAATACCCTTTCGCTTCAACCTTTCACGCAATTCAGGCACTGTCAATCGTTTGTTGTTTTCGTGAGCCATATTCGCCATTGTATGAAATCAACCGGAAGTGAACTGGGCAACAAACGGTGTCATTTTTTGATCACAGCGCCGCTCAGTGGATGGAATTTTGGGAGAGCAGAACGCCCGAATTCATACACAAGGCAACTCAAAGTGCTGAACAAGATAGCATTAAAATCATAAATAATCACAGAACATTAAAAAGAAAGATAAAAATATAAAATCCCTCAGTTGTATGCACAGCTAAACAGCACCGTTTTTAACTTGGTTTTAAACATTGTCAGAGAGGAGGCCTGTCTCACATCTTCAGGAAGAATGTTCCAGATTTTAGCAGCATGGATCTGAAAAGCAGCCTCCCCATGTTTAGTTCTGACTCTGGGCACTAACAGGAGTCCAGTCCCTGTGCTCCTCAGAGTCCGGGCTGGTTCATATGGGACTAACATGTCACTAATATATTTTGGTGCGAGGCCATGGAGAGACTTGTACACAAGCAGAGCTGTTTTAAAGTCTATTCTCTGAGCCACAGGAAGCCAGTGCAGAGACCTGAGGACCGGACTAATATGGTCGTACTTCCTGGTTCTAGTCAGGACTCGAGCTGCTGCATTTTGAATGTACTGCAGCTGTTTTACAGCCTGTTTGGACAGACCTGTGAGCAGGCCATTGCAGTAGTCTAACCTACTGGAGACAAATGCATGGATAAGAATCTCCAAGTCTGCTTTAGACACTATGTTTTTGATCCTGGAAATGTTTTTTAGATGGTAAAAAGCTGCTGATGTTACTGATTTGATGTGGCTATTAAAATTTAAGTCTGAGTCCAGTATTACCCCTAGATTTCTGACCTTGTTTGAAGGTTTTAGGGAGAGAGACTACTGCAGATACTACAAGTACGAGCTCTCAGGTAGTACTACAGGTACTACCCAAGCCCTGGTGATCCAAGATGGCGCCCTATTCAAATGAATGGCTTGTGCTCAGTAGCGCAGGGACTTCACGGGGACCGAAAGATTAGCGGAACTCGTCCATATTTGGGCATCGTCTGGTCCTCCCGGTTCTGCACAGTAGCCAAATTCCCATGATGCGTTGTGCCAAATACACGTATGTGGCTCTCATGCACGCGCACAGACCAATCAGAGCTGCTGATCAGGCCAGAGCGAGCAGAACCAGAGCGGGAAAGAAACTAGCAGAGTTTGTGGCAGTAAAGTGTGGATGTAAAGAAAACCGAAGGATTTAAGAAGAAAATGAAGTTCAGCATGACAATGGACACTAAAATCTCCACAAAATACGATCTTTATGAAAGTTGTAGGTTCTCTGTCAGCTGAGGTCGAGCTGTTTTCATTTACATTGAGTTCTATGGGACTTTTTTCTGGGTAGCCCACGTTAATTTTGTCTGCAGTACCACGGGCGCCCCCTGTGCCCATGGGTGGGACAGCTGTAAGCTAGTAATACCCTATCCAGTTATTATTATAGAGCCATAGTACTACCTGAGCTCTCATGTACTACAGGTACATGCTGTGCTCTGACAGCATCACAACTGTCATACAACAACACAACTGTAATAGAATACAGGAACATACTTTGACGTGTGTGTGTGTGTGTGTGTGTAGGGTACAGCAGCCAGTACTAAGAACAAACTTCCTGCTCTCATCACTTCCATGGAGACAATCGGAGCCAGAGCTCTGGAGGAGTTTGCCGACAGCATCAAGGTACTACTGTGTACTAGTACTGCAGTATTAGTACTGTGTACTAGTACTGCAGTATTAGTACTATGTACTAGTACTGCAGTATTAGTACTATGTACTAGTACTGCAGTATTAGTACTATGTACTAGTACTGCAGTATTAGTACTATGTACTAGTACTGCAGTATTAGTACTATGTACTAGTACTGCAGTATTAGTACTATGTACTAGTACTGCAGTATTAGTACTACTGTAACGCTCAGCCCCTCGGAGCGCGCACTACTAAATGAAATTGAGATAATTATGGCGCTTTAAACACACTGTGATCGATCTAACGCTGACTAAACATAAACAACCACTCACTGACCTGCTGTGACGCCATTTACTCCAAATCCAACAATAACAATAAACAGTACAACCTTAAGGGGCGTTCACACCGGACTTAACTTCGGCGTCAAAAGCGTCAGGTTTGCATTGAAAGTGAATGGTGAAGCGCGTCAGGTGAAGCCGAGGGGCCCGGCGTCACTTGGCGCGCGTCAAAAGCTTCAAAGGTTGCGCGTAATACGCGCTCACTTGAAGCTTTTGACGCGCGAATCGCTCGCGTATCACAACAATCCCTTTGACGCCGAAGCTGAGCAAAGCTGAGCTTTTGAAGCTTTGACGCGGGCTTCAACCAATCAGGAGACAGGGTCGCTCTACGATGAAGCCGGTGGAAGCGGGAAACAAAATCATATTCGAGAACATGGAGGAGAGCTTAATCGTGGCGATTAGCTCTCGCCCAGAGCTTTACGCTGTTTCCAGCCCGCTATACAGGGACAGGAATAAAAAGGACCTTGCTTGGAGGAGGATAAGCGAGGAGATCGGGTACGATGGTAAGTTATGTAAAGAATTCATATCTGTATTCCATGTTTAGTAAACTCCGGTCAGGAGTCGTACAATGTACAGTCGCTATGATTTCTGTTCCCGCTCACAAGTCCATTTGTTCATATAGAGAAAGAAATCAAAAAGAGGTGGAAAAGCCTGAGGGACAGGTTCATGAGGGAGTGCAGGAAGGAGAAAGAGAGGAGGCGCAGTGGTGCAGCAGCAGCAGGGACAGTGCAGAGGTGGAGGTACTTGGCATCGCTCTCCTTCCTCGAGCCCTACGTAACACCGAGGCCATCTACTGGTAACATGACAGCACACAGGGCCGAGGAGGAGAGGGGGGACAGCCACCTCCAAGAGGAAGAACCAGCAGCAGCGGAGGTGTCAGTTGCAGGAGGTCTGTAGCTAAAACAATGTATTGAATGAAGTCATGCAGCTGCCCACTAAACTGTTTTGTTGTCATTGTTTATAGCAAGGTTATTTATGAGTATTAACGTTCTTAATAAGCAACTGGCAAAATAAATGTACATATGCTGTAAACTAATGTCAGATGTAGGTGTGTAGCTAAAACAATGTATGGAAAGAAGTCATGCAGCTGCCCACTAAACTGTTTTGTTGTCATTGTTTATAGCAAGGTTATTTATGAGTATTAACGTTCTTAATAAGCAACTGGCAAAATAAATGTACATATGCTGTAAACTAATGTCAGATGTAGGTCTGTAGCTAAAACAATGTATGGAAAGAAGTCATGCAGCTTCCCACTAAACTGTTTTGTTGTCATTATTGTTTATAGCAAGGTTATTTATATGAGTATTAACGTTCTTAAAATGATTGTACACGTGCTGTGAAGTGAAAGTAATTTATTTAATAACAGATGACGCTGATACGGAGTCAAGTTCAGAGACAGAGCCGAGTGCTGGACCGTCCTCGGCCTCTGGACCGTTCTCGGCTCCGGGACCGTCCTCGGCTCCTGGACCGCTCCTCGGCTCCTGGACCGTCCTCTGCTGCTGGTTCTTCCTCTGCTGCCGGTCGTTCCCCTGCTGCTGCACCTACAGGTGTGTAGGAAATCAATTTTATTGTTGTGAATGTATAAACGTTATATTAAACATTTCACAAATACTTTTGAATATGTGGGCATCAAAAAGTGAAATATACAAATCGAATACTGTTTTTACATAGGATCTAGTTATTTTATTTAACATAAGAAAAGGATTTAAAAGTTGTTCATAGATTATCAGATCCTACATACTCATGACTTTATATTTTTAAAGCCATTGTCTTGTGGTGTTTGCAGGTCCACAAAGGAAGAGAGCGAGGAAGCGCACCACCCAGGACACCTCCGCCCAGGAGCTATCGCGCTTGGAGCTGGAGCTGATGGCCCTCCTGCGGCAGACTGCAGCTCCAGCTCCATCACAAAATGAGCTCTTCCTCCAATCTCTGCTGCTCTCTCTCACGCACTTCTCCACAACTTCTGGCCGGATCTCGAGGTCCCGACGAAACATCCTCCACTGCGATGACCAAATGCCAAACGCATCCTCCACCACCAGCCGGGCTCGGGAGAGGCGGTAATTAAAAATGCGCTGTCCAGGGTTAGCGCCGCCACTTCCTGGAAAAGGCCGCATCAAGTTCCTCCGCAGTGGGAAGGCCTCATCTGCCACAAAGACATGGGGCAGGGGGCCTCGGTGCTCTGCTCCAGGGAGATGCCGGTCAGCTGGCAGAGGAAGTGTTCCCGCATGCAGAGCCTGACCGAAGGTGGAGTTGGCCAGGATCCCTCCATCGCTGGTTCTGCCATAGCCCCCTACGTCAATCACCCTGAACTTGTAGTTGGCATCTACAATAGCAAGGAGGACCAAGGAGTGCCTACCCTTGTAGTTGAAGTACAGGGAGCCTGAGTTGGGGGGTGCCTTGAGGTTGATGTGCTTCCCATCTATAGCACCACAACAAAGAGGGAAGTTCCACCGCTCCTCAAACTCCATAGCAGACAACCTCCACTCCTTCTCCAGGCACAGGCATGAACTCCTCCACCAGGCCGTCCCAGATGGCTGCCACCACATCTGGGATGATGCTGGAGATGGTGGAGATGCCCACCCTGAAGCTGCTTGCTATGGTCCTGAAGGAGTCCCCAGTAGCAAGAAACCTACAATGATACAAATACGACTCAGCAATATACAAAAATATTTTAAATTAATCATACAATATGATTGTGTAAATTTGTTTTCAGGAATTGCACCAACAATGGAAATGTACCCTCTCTTGTGAAATCACAGGGGGGTTAATCACTTGGGAATCTGAATATATTAAGTACTAAGTAGCAGACAATGCTGATTTAATTGATCAGTTTTCTAATAACTTCACTACAGTGACACAATGCACCTTCAAAATGACTTCAAATGCACAAACGAGGGCCATAGCAAATATATCAATTGTATTAATGATTACTCTAAATACAATCGTTATAACAGAGAAAGTCTGTAACAAAAGCCTCCTTGGGTTCACGGGTGTTCAGCGCCGCTCAACACCCGTGGTTAGCCGGTTAGCATTGGAGCTCCGCGCTGGAGGGAAAAAGTCCGACAAAAATTTAAATATCTATTTAATCACCAAACAGACCTCTGATATGACATTAGTGGGGTATATTTCCCGCCTGAAATGTTATTACAATTAACTTTTATGTCCTAATTAAAACGTATATTCAACGTTTAACTACTGCTTTTGGCTGCTCCTCTCTCTCGCTCCGTGATCCATGCTAGGGACGCTATTTCCTATTGTATTTGTAGATATTTTATCAGAAAATTCTCACTAACCTCAGACAGATAGACAGGCGCTCTTCCGCTGGAATCGAGCGCCTGTAGTTGGTGTCCATGCGGGCGATGCGAGCTCCGATGCGGGTGAGCAGGTCATCAAACTGGGCTACTGACATTCGGAAGTACCGCTGAAAGCGAGCCTCGTCCATACGCAGCTCCTGGAGTAAATGGTGAAACTCACCAAACACTGCACGCCTCTGAAGTATGCTGTGAACCCATACACGTTGTGTAGAAGCCCTACGACGACGTTGTATGGATTTTACCAACAAATAAAGGCAAGCTGCTCTTCGGAAATCCGCCATCTTCTCTGGACTACACCGGCAACAGAGAAGCTCCTCCCACCAGCGTCAGGCGCGTCAGGCGCGTCACTCGCGTCACTCGCGTCAAAAGCTTCAAGCACCAAAATGACAAAAATAACCCGGCGTCAGCTGACGCGCGTCAAAAGCTTTTTGAAGCTTTTGGTCTGAACGCGCCTTAAGTCCTCCTCGCACCCACAGTCTGAGTCCCACTTTCAAACCTGGTGACGAATCTGTGGCTCCGGTGACGGTCAGTGTAGTCCAAGTAAATCCAAAACGTGATGAAGCAACACAATTAGGGCTGTCAAAATGATTGCGTTAACGCACGTTAATTACATTGTTAATAAAGAGCGCAGGACAATGTGTCATTAAATTTGTTAATCTCTGTTAACTTCAATTGGAGTGGATTTGAAATAGAATGTAAAAAATGCGATTAATCGTGAGTTGACTCACCATTACTAAACAATTAATCAACAAAATCTTTTTTATCGTTTGACAGCCCTAAACAAAAGTAATCCAAATGGGAAAGTAATCCAAAAGTTCAAAGTGAGTGGACGCGCACACTCTATGAACTTGTGTGTGTTTCAGAACGATCCTGATAAAGAG
The DNA here is from genome assembly GCA_964034765.1 of Knipowitschia caucasica. Classification (NCBI taxonomy): domain Eukaryota; kingdom Metazoa; phylum Chordata; class Actinopteri; order Gobiiformes; family Gobiidae; genus Knipowitschia; species Knipowitschia caucasica. The sequence goes on along the minus strand of OZ035845.1, from coordinate 8,020,577 downwards.
TACAACATGCCCAAAGACGGAACAGTGCACGAGCTCACCAGCAACGTAAGAGAGCGCCTCCTCCATCACCTCCTCCTCTCCTCCTCTGTCATCTCCTCCTCTGTCATCTCCTCCTCTGTCATCTCCTCCTCCATCACCTCCTCCTCTGTCACCTCTTCCTCTGGCACCTCCTCCTCTGGTACCTCCTCCTCTTGCACCTCCTCCTCCAGCACCTCCTCCTCCAGCACCTCCTCCTCTGGCACCTCCTCCTCTATCACCTCCTTCTCTGGTACCTCCTCCTCTGGTACCTCCTTATCTGGTACCTCCTCCTCTTGCACCTCCTCCTCTATCACCTCCTCCTATCTCCTCAGGCCATCCTGTTCCTGCAGCAGCTGCTGGACTTCCATGAGACTGCAGGAGCCATGCTGGCCTCACAAGGTATTTCTTTAGACCTGGTTCAGACCCGGGTTCAGGCTCGGTTCAGACTTGGGTCACACCTGGTTCAGACCCGGTTCAGACCCGGTTCAGACGTGTCTCTCTGTAATTGTTCTGTATCTTCTCTTATGCTGCACTGCTCAGTTCTGGGGGACACTTATAACATCCCCCTGGATCCACGAGGTAAGAGCTGTGACCCCTGACCCCTGCTCCACACAGTCCCTCATCATCATCACCTGCAGCTGCTGTTAGCCCCACCCCCTCATTACTGTGATCACAGACTGAGGCCAGGACCTGAACCTGAGGCCAGGACCTGAGCCTGAGGGCCAGGACCTGAGCCTGAGGGCCAGGACCTGAGCCTGAGGGCCAGGACCTGAGCCTGAGGGCCAGGACCTGAGCCTGAGGGCCAGGACCTGAGCCTGAGGGCCAGGCCCTGAGGACAGACCTGTTCTTATGAGACATGTCTCTGTGTTCCAGAGAGTTCGTCGTCCTCCAGCTACACGTCCGACTTCAACAAGAGACTGCTGAGCTCCTACATCTGTGAGTGTTCATCTGAGAGATGTCGTCTCTGTCCCTCTGTGTCCTCTGACTGTCCCTCTGTGTCCTCTGACTGTCCCTGTGTGTCCTCTGACTGTCCCTCTGTGTCCTCTGACTGTCCCTCTGTGTCCTCTGACTGTCCCTCTGTGTCCTCTGACTGTCTCTCTGTGTCCTCTGACTGTCCCTCTGTGTCCTCTGACTGTCCCTCTGTGTCCTCTGACTGTCCCTCTGTGTCCTCTGACTGTCCCTCTGTGTCCTCTGACTGTCTCTCTGTGTCCTCTGACTGTCCCTCTGTGTCCTCTGACTGTCCCTCTGTGTCCTCTGACTGTCCTTCTGTGTCCTCTGTCTGTCCCTCTGTGTCCTCTGACTGTCCCTCTGTGTCCTCTGATTGTCCCTCTGTGTCCTCTGACTGTCCCTCTGTGTCCTCTGACTGTCTCTCTGTGTCCTCTGACTGTCCCTCTGTGTCCTCTGACTGTCCCTCTGTCCTCTGACTGTCTCTCTGTGTCCTCTGACTGTCTCTCTGTGTCCTCTGACTGTCCTTCTGTGTCCTCTGACTGTCCCTCTATGTCCTCTGACTGTCCTTCTGTGTCCTCTGACTGTCCTTCTGTGTCCTCCGACTGTCCTTCTGTGTCCTCTGACTGTCCTTCTGTGTCCTCCGACTGTCCCTCTGTGTCCTCCGACTGTCCCTCTGTGTCCTCTGACTGTCTCTCTGTGTCCTCTGACTGTCTCTCTGTGTCCTCTGACTGTCCTTCTGTGTCCTCTGACTGTCCCTCTATGTCCTCTGACTGTCCCTCTATGTCCTCTGACTGTCTCTCTGTGTCCTCTGACTGTCTCTCTGTGTCCTCTGACTGTCCTTCTGTGTCCTCTGACTGTCCCTCTATGTCCTCTGACTGTCCCTCTATGTCCTCTGACTGTCCTTCTGTGTCCTCTGACTGTCCTTCTGTGTCCTCCGACTGTCTCTCTGTGTCCTCCGACTGTCTCTCTGTGTCCTCCGACTGGCCCTCTGTGTCCTCTGACTGTCCCTCTGTGTCCTCTGACTGTCCCTCTGTGTCCTCCGACTGTCCCTCTGTGTCCTCCGACTGTCCCTCTGTGTCCTCTGACTGTCCCTCTGTGTCCTCCGACTGTCCCTCTGTGTCCTCCGACTGTCCCTCTGTGTCCTCCGACTGTCCCTCTGTGTCCTCTGACTGTCCTTCTGTGTCCTCCGACTGTCTCTCTGTGTCCTCCGACTGGCCCTCTGTGTCCTCTGACTGTCCCTCTGTGTCCTCCGACTGTCCCTCTGTGTCCTCCGACTGTCCCTCTGTGTCCTCTGACTGTCCCTCTGTGTCCTCCGACTGTCCCTCTGTGTCCTCCGACTGTCCCTCTGTGTCCTCCGACTGTCCCTCTGTGTCCTCCGACTGTCACTCTGTGTCCTCTGACTGTCCCTCTGTGTCCTCTGACTGTCCCTCTGTGTCCTCCGACTGTCCCTCTGTGTCCTCTGACTGTCCCTCTGTGTCCTCTGATTGTCCCTCTGTGTCCTCTGACTGTCCCTCTGTGTCCTCCGACTGTCTCTCTGTGTCCTCTGTCTGTGTCCTCCGTGTCCTCTGACTGTCTCTCTGTGTCCTCTGACTGTCCCTCTGTGTCCTCCGACTGTCTCTCTTTGTCCTCTGTCTGTGTCCTCTGACTGTCCTTCTGTGTCCTCCGTGTCCTCTGACTGTCTCTCTGTGTCCTCTGTGTCCTCTGACTGTCCTTCTGTCCTGTCCTCAGGTAAAGTCCTGGGTAACCTGCAGCTGAACCTTTTGTCCAAATCCAAAGTTTACGAAGACCAAGCTCTGAGCGCCATCTTCCTCCACAACAACTACAACTACATCCTGAAGAGTCTGGAGAAGTGAGTCCTGCTTTAGTCCTGCTTTAGTCCTGCTTTAGTCCTGCTTTAGTCCTGCTTTAGTCCTGCTTTAGTCCTGCTTTAGTCCTGCTTTCACCACAGATAAGATGGACTTTATGAAACAAAGTATTTATTAAAAAGAGACGTTTTTACATACGGCCCCAACACACGCTCGGTTCTAAGCAGTAGCCAAATTCCCATGATGCGTTGTGCCAAATACACGTATGTGGCTCTCATGCACACGCACAGACCAATCAGAGCTGCTGATCAGGCCAGAGCGAGCAGAACCAGAGCGGGAAAGAAACGAGCAGAGTTTGTGGCAGTAAAGTGTGGATTTAAAGAAAACCGAAGGATTTAAGAAGAAAAAAAGTTCAGGATTACAAGGGACACCAAAATCCCCTCAAAATCCGACGTTTATGAAAGCTGTAGGTTCTCTGTCAGCTGAGGTCGAGCTGTTTTAGTTTACATTGAGTTCTATGGGACTTTTTTCTGGGTAGCCCGCGTGAATTTAGTCTGCAGTACCACGGGTGCCCCCTGTGCCAATGGGTGGGACAGCTATAAGCTAGTAATACCCTATCCAGTTATTATTATAGATCCATGGTGCACTCCATCCATTTGGACACCCTACAACCCCCTCGGGCATGCGCAAAATCTAGGGAAAAGGTTCAAATTAAGAGCTAGAGTGAGAATTGGGACAGGGCTTTAGTCCTGCTTTAGACCTGCTTTAGACCTGCTTTAGTCCTGCCTTACTTCCAGTCCTGGTCCAGTCCTGGTCCAGTCCTGGTCCAGTCCTGGTTCAGTCCTGGTCTCTCCTCAGGTCTGAATTGATCCAGTTGGTGACAGTGACTCAGAAGAGAGCAGAGAACTCCTACAGAGAACTGATCGAACAGCAGATCCTCACCTACCAGAGGAGGTATTGACCTCTGACCCCTGTCACTCGCCTGACCCCTAACCTCACCAGCCTGACCCCTGACCTCACCCATCTGACCCCTGACCTCACCAGCCTGACCCCTGACCTCACCCATCTGACCTCACCAGCCTGACCCCTGACCTCACCCATCTGACCCCTGACCTCACCAGCCTGACCCCTGACCTCACCCATCTGACCTCACCTGACTGACCCCTGACCTCACCCGACTGACCCCTGACCTCTGACAGTGTTCCTCTTGTTTTCAGTTGGTTGAAGGTCACAGAACATTTGACTGACAGGAACATGCCACAGTTTCAACCTGGAGCCAAAGTAACGCACACACACACGCACGCACACGCACACGCACACAGACAGAGGAGGAGTAGCACTATTTGTGAATACGTAATCCTTAGTGTATGTCGAACAATTGACAAACTGGTTTGTGAAACATTCAGGGAATCACAAATCTACTGAAGAGTTCATAACAATGTACAGCATGGGACTATTTTCCCAATACACATTGTTATTATTATTATTATTATTATTTCCCCAAATCACAAAACCAACTAGAACGACTTCACACAGTGAGTCGTTCTGAGTGACAACATTGTATTAGTGATGTCAGAATCAGATGCAAAGTGGTATCTTGGTCACTGATATCTCAGATCATTTATCAGTATTTACAGTTTATTATTAATAATTTATTATTATTATCAAGAATTACAAAAATGTAGCTTCAGATAAATCAAATTACATACAGGCGAAGAAACTCTGAATGCATTTAAAAGCTACTCACTCTATTCACTCACTCGCAGATCTATTTTGTAAATCAGACTCAAACATTCATTCATTCATTATTTACTTCTGAAGTTCTGCAGTGGGCTTTTGCAAAATACTGACTTTTAGAATTGTGGAATGGAAACGCAGCTTGTTTGACATAATATAGCGTATATTTATTTTTAAACAAACATGAATAAACTCAACTCTTCAGGAGGTCGTGTAACAGGCCTTTTGAGGTTTCCAAACAGTCTTCCTGGCCGTCTTCCTTTCTGCCGTGTCGCAAAAACAGGGCAGGCGGGTGCGTTCTTTTTCAGCCTCCGCATTAATCAACAGCCTCACGAGCTTACGCTCGGATCTGGGTGGATATCACACGCTCATAAATCCCACGCTTGGAATCCACTCCCAAAATAAATCCATCCTTTTCTGCACAAGGTTCATAAATGAGGGCCAATAAGTGTAGTTCAGAAATGCAAGAACAAAACCTCCACGACTCCAGCGCTGGATGTGACAGTGATTAAGAGTGATCAAGGACATTTCAATACCACATCTCACATTTGGAGTTATGTCAATCTTTGTTTTAGTTTTTACTGTGCATTACATATGTGGTCTTGTATTTACTATGTCAGAAATGGTGTGCACACGTTACTGATTGTCTCTTGTGTTTCAGCTCAAAGACAAAGAACGACAGGTCATCAAGGACAAGTTTAAGGTCAGTGTCCCAGTCCCACAACCTCTGACTTCTGACCTATGACCCCTGACTTATGTCCTCAGGGATTTAACGAGGGCCTGGAGGACGTGTGTCGGACGCAGAAGTTCTGGGCTGTTCCTGATCCTGAACAACGAGACTTTATCAGACGACAACAGAAGAAAGACGTGTCCCAGGCCTACAGAGGGTTCCTCCACAGGTCAGAGGTCACAGAGGGTTCATAGATAGATACTTTATTGATCCCCGTCGGAGTTCAGGTGTCCAGAAGCCGCAAAAACAAAAATTATAATGGATCATTCTAAAAAGCTAACAGTAGTAATAATCAGCATCAGTCCTTCAGGTCACAGCAGCAGAGGTGGAGGAGCCTCTGGGTTCGGACCATTTTCTCTGATCTGGTCCAAAGTAAAATGCTGAATGCTTCTTTCGCATTTTTCAAAAAGTTATCATTCCTCCAGTGAATTTTCGGCTGAGCCGCATGGTTCGGACCATGAATCCTCTCCTCTCTGCTCTGGACCAGTGCAAAACCATGAACACTTTACTGAAGCAACATCTCAGGGAGAAAGAAAGCAATAAAAATTGTGAAGCACAAAAAAACAACTGTTTCAGAGCTACTTAGGACCTGCAGCCTTTTCCAGCGCATTCAAAAGTAAACCACAGGTCATCCACAGGTCAGAGTTCAAATCCTTAACTGTGTTTTTCAGATGCACAAACGTCACTTTCACAAAAAATCCAGAGAAATATCACAAATACAAACCAGAAGAGGTAGAGGAGATGATCGACAGGCTGTTCGACACCTCGGCCTGAGGAGGAGAAGGAAGAGGAGCAGGAAGAGGAGCAGGAGGAGGAGCAGGAAGAGGAGCAGGAGGAGAGGATCAAGAAGCTGTTCGACACCTCTGCCTGAGGAGGAGCAGGATATTTGAACCTAAATGTAATTGTAAAATAAATGTATCCAACAGTTAAGTTTCACTGATGTCTGTGTAAATGTGACATCACTCAATAAACAATTCACATGACGGTATTAGTATTAGATAGCAATATGGCCTACGTGCAGGACTGTACAAGGACTCTACAAGGACTCCATGTTATGACTATATGATGTGACTGTCTCTTTGTGACACGTATGTCTTTCGATGTGTGACGTGACAATGACTATATAAACTGTGTACTGCCTTTATTCTGTCTGAGGGAAAGAAACAGAGTAAACCAGTGGAACTTGAGAGAAACTTAAATAAACTTCCAGAGTTTGGCACACCACGATCCGTCTCTGTCTGCTAAATCCTAACAGATTTGGTGGAGAATGCGCGGCTCCGTGTGTGCCATTCTCTGGATTGTTTTGGGGGAGTTTGCTCTGTTTTTTTTCCTCTGCGTGAGAGATCGGCATGCTGTGTCTGGGAGCGGAGATTCCAGCAGGCTGGAAGAGCTGTTCCTGGATGCTTCTTGTCGCTTCTGTCACTTTTGTTTTTTAAATTGAATATTCCGACGCGGAAAAGAGGTTGGCAGACCTCTCGGGCAGTCCGTGCGAACCGGTTTGACAAGAATAAGGTAAGCAGACACCTTTTTATATGTAAAGTCTGCATAATTGGATATTAGCTAAATTTTGCTCTGTTTTTGGGGTCTGTCAAACTCTCTAAATTGTATTTGAGAAGAAGTCTCGGGGTTAAAGTCCCTTTGAGCCTCGGGGTTAAAGTCCCTTTGAGAAAGTCTCGGGGTTAAAGTCCCTTTGAGCCTCGGGGTTAAAGTCCCTTTGAGAAAGTCTCGGGGTTAAAGTCCCTTTGAGCCTCGGGGTTAAAGTCCCTTTGAGAAAGTCTCGGGGTTAAAGTCCCTTTGAGCCTCGGGGTTAAAGTCCCTTTGAGAAAAGTCTCGGGGTTAAAGTCCCTTTGAGCCTCGGGGTTAAAGTCCCTTTGAGAAAAGTCTCGGGGTTAAAGTCCCTTTGAGAAGAAACTTCAGGGTTAGAGTCCCTTAGTAAAACCATGGTATAAAAGTAAAAGCAATTTTTAAAAAGGGAAACGTGTTAAAGAGGCCTTTGTTACAAAAGCTTTGAAATTGACGAATTTCAGGCTGATAAATGACAAAAGTAAAGAAGCAACAATATTTCAGTGATCACGGTTTAAATTACATACAGAAAAAGGGAGTTTTTGTTTTTGGAGTGAACAGAGTTCACCGGAGAATGCAGAGTTTTATCTAAAGTTGAGCTATGAGAGCTTTCGTGAGTTATTTACATTTTTTGCCGAGTTTTTCTACAGTTGAGCTATGAGAGGGTTGTATCCAACAGTTGTTTTTGTTTTTTAGAAAGAGATTTTGAGTTTAAATTAGTTTGCTACCTCGATAAAATAGAAGCGTAAACGTTAAAGACAAGAGTGCCTTTTGTTACTAGTGTGGAAAGTGGCCATTTCTAGACTTGGATGACAAAAGTATAAAGAACAACATTAGTTATATTCGCTTAACAAAGTAATCTTGAAAGTTATTCTTCTGTATCTTTTTGCCTGTGTGTGCACATCTCTATCTGCTGCCGTTGTCAGGGAAACGGCCCCCACCTTCGCTGCTCTGGCTCTGAATCAAAGCTACTGCTTTAGGATTTTTGGCTTTTCATAGTAGTTATTCCGTTAAATTTGCGAAATTTGCCATTTGAACATTGTGTTATGACACAGTTAAACGTTTTTAAATAACCTTTTAGTGAATAAGTTTTGAATATTATGTTTTTGAAACCCAAATATTAGTGCTAAAGCTTTGCTTTTCTTTTTAAATCTGCTGCTTATTTTGTGAGTCCATTATTGTATCTCTGATATATTTCATAGCTGTTTGTGAGAATTTTTTTATGTTTTTATTTTAGTTACAAAAGCCGTTTTTCAAACATTTAAATTAGAATCTGAGTTAAAAGTGATTAATGATTGTAGACTTCGTCTAAAAAGAAAGAGGGAATTAGGAATAGAACAGGATAGCTGTAAAAGTATTATTAAGTTAAACTGTGACCCAATTTACAGTCTAAAAGCTGCGAGTTTTGTGAGTTTTGTTTTGTCTATAGCTCTGGCCTTGCAGCTGCTGCTCACTGCAGGGCGAGCAGAGTTTGATAGTGTCTTCCAATTCAAAATGTTTTTAAAAGTTTATTGAGTGCATTTGAAGAATGCAGCAATTATTTTAAATTATAATATATGCTATAAATGTTCAAGTGTAAAAGGGAAATTCCATAAAGTGATTAATCCAGTTTAGTTAATCTTTTTGCTTTGACTTCATGTTTTCAAGTTTTGTTTTAATGTTTTTCAAAATTCATTTTTTTACAGAGATTTTTCATACAGTTTTAGTTGCGATTTGAGTAATAATAATAATTCATTCTATTTTATGGCGCATTTCAAGAAACCCAAGCAAGCCAAGATTAAAAACATCACACAGTACAGAAGTACAAAATAGAATACATTTTTTAAAGTTTAAAAAGGTTTTTTTAGATTTGAGTCTTGTTTTTTATTAAGAGAGTTTCTGGTTTTAAAATGTCATCATTAGTAAGATAATAAGTAATCTTTTATTTACATAGCGCTTGGGAAAACCCAGAGCGCTCCAAAATTGTTTTGACTTTAGGGAGAAAAACAATCTCATTCGCATACTGATATCTATTGTTTTTTAAATTGGCCGTCTCAAGGATTGTTTTTCAGACTCTGCCACACTGTACAGGGTCACTGCTGGACTGGACACTGAGGGATCAGAACAGTGGCCCAGAGCAGACACCATCCAACCAGCCGCAGATCGTAAAGGCGCCATAGCTACCTCCGTGTGCCCCTCCCCCACTACAGACCGATGGTCGTAAGTGGCAGTGAGACCGGGGCCACAAAGTGAGGTTTTCTGTAGGCAGTGGTGGGTGAGTTGTTTTGCAATCTGGAAGTGTGCCCACTTTGCTTGTTTACATCACCACAGTGTGACCTTTGACACCTACGGGTGGTTCGAGGAGTCTGGAGAAACAACCCCAAAATTCACATACACACATACACACACATACACTCACACATTCATATTTACATATAGATACATGAAAAAGTAGAACATGAGAAAAAAGCATTTTAAAAGTTTACTCCAATGTAAACACATTTTTAATTGTCTATCACTTGAATCTTTAGTTGAATCAGTATTTTTTGAGACCAGAAATGTTCATTTGAATTCTATATTGTCATGGACTAATTGACCTCTGTCCTGACACTTTTGATTTGTTGATTTTGTACTGTGTGAAGTAATTACATTGATGAGAATTAGATCTGATAAAAACACAAATTAGAGAAGTAAACTGAATAACTGCGCTTGCTTTTTGTCTGAGGGACATTAGCAACAGCATGAATAGAAATTGTGTTAAAGTAGAATCAAAGTGACTTAACCATAGAGAGTAACTATTGCATAACAAGCTGTGTACAGGAACTGAGACACTGCACCATTGACCAGAAGTGCATCGCAAATGACCTGATGTGCTTCAACTGAAAAGACTGTATCTGGAGATCCTGATGTGCATCTGGACCAAAACCATGGCTTGGACCCTACTGATGTCCAAGATGACATCTCTCTATGACCTGACCTGATGACGACTGAGACTCACCCTCAGGGGACCTGAGGACCTGAGGATCTGAGAGAGAAAACTGGGGAGTGATGTTTATATTTTTTAAATCATACATTGATGAGTGCTAAATGAGAGAGATACTCATGATTCTTTCTTTTGTTTTTGTTTGTCCCTAGCTTCTGGACATCTGATGATCTATTGGACACAGACATTTGCAGAACAAGAACCAGCCAATGAAAACGTCTATTGCCGATGCTATTGCTACAACCAGAAACTGTGACAAAATGCAATATACATGTTAAGTATTCAGACATCTGACAGACAAAAACTTTGAAAATGATAAAGTATGAGTATTGTAGCGTTTTAGTAGATGTTAAATAGTAGTAAAAAAGTAGAATTTGACTTCCTTTGTTGTTCATAAACACATTTCCACGTAAGAGTTAAAATAGTACCCTACAATGTTATCCTTTTGATAGATCAGCTATAATATTAGAATCAGAATAATGTTACAGCCATTGAAAGTGACAGAAGTCACAAATTAGAAATATGCCTTTGCTCAAGCTGCAGCCGAGCTTTGGAGTTAAACAATAGTGTAGAAATAGAATTAGATAAATGCATCAACCATAGATTCTTTCAAAAATAGAGATTATTTGTAGCCAGTGCTAATATCAAATGGTAAAGGGACCATTTCACAAACATTTACTTCAAAAGTAGATAAAGTTAATTACAGTTTATGTACAGTTTTATTAGATACTTGCCAAATTCACTTGTGTTCAAACATCTGTGAATGTTGACAATACAAAAAGTTTATGAGTGTAGTCTAGAGTAATGCCTAGATTAATGAGATAGATTAGAACCAACAGAGATTCAAAAGCATTTTGATGTATTTGGGTATAGCATAAAAACAAAATAGTAGATATTTGGATATCTTTGAGAAGTTTAAAAAGCTGTAGATTCATCAGCACAGATTAGAATCAGAATTCAAACACCATTGTATAATAACTGACCCTGTTAAGGAAGTTTCTACCCAATGAAGGAGGAAACTCAAAGGTCCTTTGTCTGATCAAAGCGTAAGTTTATTGTTAACGCACGTGCGGAGAGCCAGCACATCCACTCAAAGGCAGCATGTCCAAGCTCTGGGGGCCAGAGCCCCGAGCTTCCTGTATACAAGACACACACGAAAGCCAGTCCCGCCCACAACAGATGGGAGGGGGGCCACCGGTGCAGGAGGCGCATAGGGATGCAAACAGACTGCAGGATGTAGAGAGTGCACACATACAGACCGATACATATGCAAGAGGTGAAAGGGGGCAAGAGTGATAGCCATTGTCTGTAGGTGTCGGGGGGGGCCCGGCTCCTTCCTGGCAGCAGGGACATATGGATATAAGCAGGCATACAGATTCAAGATACGAAAGACACAAGGGTGTGACAGACAGCAGGGGGCCCTCACAAAGCTCAGCATGGCGTCAGAAGGGCGTCTCTGCATTGATAAAAGGCCTTTGACGTCCGTGTATTTGCTGCGGCTGGTTTTATGTAATTACTCCAAAAACTGTCACCACACTCCCCTCTTTTGATAATTCAAAACCATTTTTGCATTAATCAGTTAAATACCAGAGGCATCGTAATCACACCACCTTCAAGCTTGAAACACTTAAATTATTGCTGTCCAAAGTGGACAAGAAAAGAAGCATGCTTGTCAATAAAAGAAAGAGCACATTATAATAACACAATGGATCCGAACAGCGATAAGAGAAGACAATATTAACATAATAAACACGGTCAGCACGGAAAGTAGTGTCAGTGTGGCCAGCATAACAGTCCAAGGGCCCATGCCGGTCTTAGCCGGGCTACGTTCGGTAGTCTTTTCCGCGGGAATACTCACGAGCAGTGCCGTCTCGCAGTCAGTGGCACCGCTCCCTATGAGCGTGTGTGGAGCGTTAGTGGTCATGGCGATGTTTGGTCTTGGAGCGGCAAGACTCTAATTGCGTTGAAGCCTTGGCCTCAGCACTCGGTTGGGCAGAGTGCTCGGGGTTTGGAGACCATTGCTTGAGCACGCTCCAGATCGGCCAGGCCCAAAGCTCGTTTGATGGGAGACCTCATGACAACACGCTTCACCATGTGCCTCATCAGGAACTGTAGAGCAGCCCTCATCTCCACCTCCTCCGGACACACGGGAGACGAGACACCAGGGGGGCACTCCAGCAGAGCTCAAATCTGCATTATGGCCAGAGGGAGCAAGCTCTGGAGAAATCTTTGGAATGGGCAGCAGCTCTGCATACTTGCTGCAGCTGAGCAGAGCGCTCAGGGCCTTCATGGCTCCCAAGCCTTGGGATCCGGGGGCTGGGGAGTTGGGCAGAAGGGGGGTCGCCTCGGGAACGCTGGGATTCTCTGGGTGTTGTTGTTGGCCTGCTTCACCGACGGTGGCCGCACGCCGGCCGACTTCTTCATCGTAGGGAGCCGCGGATGGGCCTGGTCCGTCCGCGCCCTCGGTGTCCTCGTCTATGGCCCTCAGTGGCAGCACCGCACGACAGTGGTTGGCGTGGATCCAAGTTGTCCTCTCCGCGACCTTAACGGCAGTGTCCGTCACCAGGAGGGCGAGGAATGGGCCGAGCCAGCGCTTGGACCGCCAATGTTGTCGTCTCGTTTCCTTCACCAGGACCCAGTCGCCTGGCTTGATCCTGTGCAGAGCCGCCTGCGCAGCCTGTGGCAGGGCGCTCCTGACCTGGGCAGAAATAGAGGACAAAAGTGCATTAATTTCCTTACAATAGGACAGCATGTCGTCATCACACAAAGAGGTGCTTGGCAGATCTCTGTTCGGGGGTCCCGCGCCCAACGTGGGGCTAGCGGCAGAGCTTTGAGTGCCATTCTCTCGCTCGCACGTGCCTCCGGACCAGGGGGCGTAACTGCAGTGTTTACGTATATCAATGCCCAGAAATTCACCCACTTCCTCAATGACTTTTGCTACAAAGTGACTCACCACCGCGTTGCTCGTGGCGTGTATGCCTGCAAATACTTCAGCCATTTGGACCAGAGATCCGCCAGACCCAGACAGTATTACTTACCTTGGCATGGTGTGAGTTCAACAAAGTCCCTTTGGACATGTTGAAATGGGCGCAGGGGCGGAGGATGAGCAGCCTGTTGGATACTTTTGGGACTTACCTGGGTTGTGCGCGGGGCATATAGCGCATGTTTGGCTGAATCTCTGTGCAAATGCCGTAAACCCCTTTGTATACCAATTTTGTGTGATTAAATCACACATCATCCCTCCTTTTGAGGCATGGTCTCGACCATGTGCTAAAATTGCAAACTGTCTGAAGAAATGCCGTGGTAGGCACGGTTTGCTGTCTGGTCCCAGCCACACACACCATGCCGTCGTTGAGCCCCATTCCCCTCCCACAGCAGCGTCTCTGCTGGAGTAGAAAATATCAACGTCTTGAGTGAGGTAGTGTGTGTGTGTGTGTAGAGGTGCGTATGCCGCTGCCTTGTCCGCGCGCCGATTCCCTGCAGAGATGGGATCAGTGGCATTAGTGTGGGCCTGGCATTTGCATACAGCGATCTCTAAGGGCAACATTACAGCTCTCAGCAGACGTTCAACCTGTGTGGAATTAAGAATTGGTTTACCATCAGATTTCATAAAATTGCGGTGTTTCCACAGTGCTTCCCAGTCGTGCACCACAGAGAAACCATAACGCGTATCACAGAATATGTTAACCGTTTTGCCCGCTGCCAGCTCACAAGCCCCGGTGGGCGCGACCAGTTCAGCGGTTTGTGCTGAGTGGTAGTGGGGCAAACTACCAGAGTCTATAGTATCAAAATCAGAACACACAGCATAGCCGACTCGGTTCTTCCCAGTGTTGTCACGTGACGCGGCTCCGTCTGTATAAAAAAAAATCAAGTCAGGATTAGTCAGAGGCACCTCTTTCAGGTCTGGCCTGGGAGTGCATCTCTGCTCTATTGTGGCGATACAGCAGTGTTCCTCCCCTTCCTCTGGCGTGGGCAGCAGCGAGGAGGGGTTCAGCTGTGTGCATCCCTTCACCGTAGTTCAAAGAGCACCGTGTTGTACCCCAGCCAACGAGCCGCAGAAAGGTGAGAGGTTTTCTGCTCTAACAGGATCAGGGAAACAGCATGGGGCACAAGCAAAGTTAGTTCAGTGTATCCCACAAGGTCACGTGATGCTAGGGCCGCTTTCTCAGCGGCAGCCACAGCCCGCAGGCAGCGAGGCAACCCTGCTGCCACGGGACCGAGTTTTGCTGAGAAGTAAGCAGTGGGTCTCAGTGGCCCTCCGTGAGACTGCAAAAGTACCGACACCATGCACCCACATCGCTCATCCACAGTCTGAGTGAATGGCCGTTGGGTCAGGGAGACCTAGTGTGTGTGTGTAGATTTGCTGTTCCGTTCATCTCCAGTTGCTTTTCTCCCGGATCGTCCTCAATTCATATTGTGGGCTTTTGTGCCAAAGTGGAGGCTCATTTCCTCATGATCCATACTACTGTCATCCCTGGAGCAGGGGTAGTTTATCTCTCATCTGAAAAAGAAATATCAGAACACAAAAAAACACAAAAAAAATGCCCACTTTCGCTTGTCAATCTTTTTTCCAATTGGGCAAAACATAACTGCATTGACAGACGGTGTGTGGCATCAGGGCGGAGGCTGTAGCCAAATACAGAACAACAAAATGTATGTTTCTAATTTTATACTCCCCTAAATGTGAGTTTACAAACCAAAGTTGTCCTCCGCCCAATGACCGCTCACTGCGGTTGGACCGAATCACTGTCAGGGCAAACAGCAGAGGGAGGAACTCCCAATATCTTCAGCGAGGTATTTCATCTCCGAGTACTTTCCGCAGAGTACTTTTCTCAGAGTACTCATCCCAGAGTGCTCTCACTTTTACACCTGTTCAATAAAGGTCGTTATCTTTGAATCTCTAGTACTTACACCGTATGCTGTTGACAAAAAAGAATTATTCCATGATCACATTAAAACATTACAGACACATTTGTTATTCCATGATTCCGTTCAGCATTCCTCATTTCACTCCACACTCACATCACACTCATATCACAGTCACATCACAGGCCTGATTCCCCACGTTAGTATTGGTCCAGAGTTTGTTAAGGTCAGCGTAGTGTACTTTGACATGACACACAAACATATAACATACACAAAACATATAACACACAAACATGTAACACACACAGAAGGCCTGTACTTTTAACTTTGTTATATTTTTCCATGTCCAATTCCAATTGTCTCATGAGCTATTTCTTATTGTTGCAACTTTCAGAGCCTGCAGAGCTTTAAAAGAGTTTTCCTAAAAGGATCCATTTCCAACTTTAGTGTTTACCACGTGGTCTATACTTCGGGCTTATCACAGATTGTGTCCCCTATATCTCTAATGAGCTCTTGTCACCTAAAAAAATGTTTATTTTCCTTATTTTTTTCTTTTTCAATAAAGCCAGGTCGGATTCATTAAAAATGTAAATTAGTCTCAAACTTTAATACTTCACCTTTGTTTCACGATAAAAATGTTTTTGTTACTCATTAAGTAGCACAGATAGTGGTGCCTATCTCAATAAACGTACTCCGTTAGCCTATCTTCCCTACACTGCATGAATTTTCAAACTCCAAGTTATTGTCTGGGAACGACCGGAGAGAGCAGCTTAGGTCGTTCGCGTGGTTGACCTCCAAATTTTGTGCGGGCGTCACTATTCACTTGTTGTGGCTAATAACTTAGCAATCTCAGGGTTTGGTGTCAATTTCCAGTGGTAGTTAACTTTTGGGACCGGTGCCTCCTTTTATTTATCTATTTTTAATTGAGTCTGCACATAAGGTCTCGGCTTAGTAGATTAACCGGGCACAATGGGGAATATAGAAAAGAATGTTTAAGCTGGTTGCCCTGAGAATCAAAACACGTTAGCGGTGACGTAAATTGCTCTTTAGTCGTCTCTCCGACGCTGCTAATTAGAATATGAAGCGGCCGCTCATTTTAGGGGAGACAGAAAGGCTGTCACTTTTAGCACAGAATTTGTTGCCCCGGAGTCATCCAGAATTTTAACTTGTACACCACAGGTTGTTAGCGTATATTACGGGCATGAATTATCTCTAAAAAGTGCCAATTGCAATTTGTTGTTGTTCAACTTACATGAGCGGTCGCTTTGGTGACGAATGTGAACCCAGGTTTGGTCAGTCGCTCGTGTTTCCTCCGTGCCCGCCTCTGCCGTCCTCTGGCCCCGTGTGAGCTTGAGCGTTCCTCTGCCTTTAACGCCTCCTCCGGTAACAGTCCTTCGACCCATGTCGAGCACACAGTCTTTCCGCCGGGCTGTGGAAGTTTTTCAAAGTCCGCAGGAGGCCCAGGTAGCCCAAAGCGTTAGCATGTGGTCCATGAGGGTTGGTGAATAACCCAAACGTGCCGGTCACAATGGCTTCTTCTGTTTGCGGTGCGGGAACAACTTTCAAGCGGGTTTCCGCGGGTGCGTTTGGTTATATCACGCTGCCCCCTCCGTGGAGAACAGTCACGGGATTTGTAGCAGTTTCTCTCTGTGCTCCAAAGCAGTTGTCGGTGTCTCACATATTTGTTTCCCTCGCTTCTTCTTCTGTGGTTTCCTGAGCGTGTGTCTGTTTCCGCCTCTTCTTCTTCTGCGGTTTGGGCCCACTTCTCGCGGGGTCTCAGCTGGTGCGGGCGCCGCCTGTGGTTGGGGCGTGGGGCTGGTGCTTTGAGGCAGAGGACAGAGCGCGGAGGAAAGGCGCCGACAGACCTGGATAAGGGAGAGGGAAAAGAGACAACAGTAGTCTGCTTCATTTTTTTAAAAACCCAACGCCTTGTTTGGGCGCGTACTTAGCATGGAGTTCTGCTCCTAGTGTGAAAGGGTTAGTAGGTGAGAGAGGGCGTGTGTGTGCGCCTGTGTGTTCTCCGCATCGGTGAAAGGCGGAGGAGCTATTGTTTTTACATATTTCTTTCTCTAACCTCTTTTGCCGTGATATTCTTAAAACCAAGTATATTTTTTTTTTTTCTTCCCTTCTTCTTCTAAATTATCACGCAGATGACCTGCACCATAGGCAAGCACTTCATAGCTTGCATTTGTAGATTGATTTTACCCATTTTCTCGTACGAACAATGGGCCTAACCCGCTTAGTCTCTCCCTGCTCCTACCCACTTTGGGGCGCTCCGTTCCCCCCCCCGCTGGTTCAACCAGCGAGCGCGCGTTCTTGAAAACGGAGCGGTTCTGGCTGAAGACACTCAGAGATTCCAGGGTCGCTTACAATGCGATACTAACGCGCAGCCGCTAGCTTCAATCTAGAACAAAAAGCCCCCCAAAAAATCCCGCACACAGACTATGCTGTGGCAATGAATGAAATACCCCAAAAATACATAAATAAACAAATCCCCGTGTACACTTAAGTGCTGCCCTGGGCTCGTTACGCAGATGAAAAGACAAGACTCACCAGATTAGGTTCTTTTTGGTCTTGTGTGGCAAAAGGATTCCTTCCGTGCGCGGGACGAGCGCGCCCTCCTTTGTCTCCAAAAAGGAACAGAGGCTGGTGATCCAGGTCGGCCAAACAAAGCCGCTCGTCCCCGCCGAAAGTATCCATGCCAAGACATGCCAGCAACGCCAAATTGTTAAGGAAGTTTCTACCCAATGAAGGAGGAAACTCAAAGGTCCTTTGTCTGATCAAAGCGTAAGTTTATTGTTAACGCACGTGCGGAGAGCCAGCACATCCACTCAAAGGCAGCATGTCCAAGCTCTGGGGGCCAGAGCCCCGAGCTTCCTGTATACAAGACACACACGAAAGCCAGTCCTGCCCACAACAGATGGGAGGGGGGCCACCGGTGCAGGAGGCGCATAGGGATGCAAACAGACTGCAGGATGTAGAGAGTGCACACATACAGACCGATACATATGCAAGAGGTGAAAGGGGGCAAGAGTGATAGCCATTGTCTGTAGGTGTCGGGGGGGGCCCGGCTCCTTCCTGGCAGCAGGGACATATGGATATAAGCAGGCATACAGATTCAAGATACGAAAGACACAAGGGTGTGACAGACAGCAGGGGGCCCTCACAAAGCTCAGCATGGCGTCAGAAGGGCGTCTCTGCATTGATAAAAGGCCTTTGACGTCCGTGTATTTGCTGCGGCTGGTTTTATGTAATTACTCCAAAAACTGTCACCACAACCCCAACCCCAAACCTGCTAAAATAGATTAGCTCTTGTATAATACTAATTTGATTAATGATGTTCATTCATCCCAAACTGCCTGACAATAATATCTTTAGATAATAAAAAGTAATAAATCACTGACCACTATAGAAGTGTAAATGTTGACCATTTGCCTTACTGTGTTCAGTTTTATTCCTGAGAATGAGAATAGACATAGAGCAAAGCCACTGATAATAAGCCACTGATAATTAGAGTGTAAACCACAGAGAGATTTGTTAGATTAAAATGTATGTTTAAGAATATGGCTCAATAGAAGCAAATATGCAAACATATTTGTAAATAGATTAGAATAGTTTTAAACTATAGTGAATAGTGAAAGTAAAGTACACAGTCTAAGATTAAATAGTGAAAATAATACAGTGAAATAAGTCAAGTGTAAACAATTAGCATTAGAATAAAAGTATAGAGTAATAAAAGTGAAATTAGCTTCTAATTTGAGACTCAGCTCGGTTTTTGTCTGTGTTTTGACTGAATCTGCTGAGTTCTTGTGTGTCCAATAGTTTTTGTTTGTTTGTTTTTTATTAGGCCGAGCCAATACGAAGTATTGGGGAGGCCTATTGTTATTCACCGGTTTCATATTATTATTATTAGGCCGAGCCAATACTTTGTATTGGGGAGGCCTATTGTTATTCACCGGTTTCATATTATTATTATTCTTTTTCTTATTTTTTTTCCGCAACTTCAATTCGATTTTTGACCCTGAGGACATGCACGAAAGTCTGCACATGGGGGGTCTAAAACGACCGGTTCGGCGAAAAATTTGATAAAATGAACGTTTCCAGATTGTCCGACGCTCGCCGACTCTATAACGCCCCCTAGAAATTTCATTTTTTTTGACCCTCTGGGGATTTTTTTTCAAATTTTTGAGTAGGTACACGAAATTCGGATGAGTGATAGATCTCTATGAGACGAGCATAAAAGCCGTTCTAAGCACATGTCTGGGACCAACAGGAAGTCGGCCATGATGGGCGGAAGTTTCGCCGCTAATTTGACAGTGTCCGCACCAGAGGCGAGGGAATGGGCCGAGCCAGCGCTTGGACCGCCAATGCTTTCGTCACGTGTCCTTCATCTGGACCCAGTCGCCTGCGCAGGCCTTGGCAGGGCGCTCCTACCTGGCAGAAATAGAAGGACCAAAGTGCAGTAAGTTCCTTACAATAGGACAGCTTGTCGGCATCACACAAAGAGGTGCTTGCAGATCTCTGTTCGGGGGTCCCGCGCCCAACGTGGGGCTAGCGCAGAGCTGTCTGAGTGCCATTCTCTCGCTCGCACGTGCCTCCGGACCAGGGCGTAACTGCTGTTTACAGTATAGCAATGCCCAGAAATTCTCCCACTGCCTCATGACTGTTGGCTCAAAGTGAACTCACCACCGCGTTGGGCTCGGGGCGTGTATGCCTGCAATACTTCATCCATTTGGACCAAGATGCCCGCCAGACCCAGACTGTAAGTACTTACCTTGGCATGGTGTGAGCATTCAACAAAGTCCCTTTGGACATGTGAAATGGGCCGCAGGGGCGGAGTTGAGCAGCCTGTGGGATACTTTTGGGACTACCTGGGTTGGCGCGGGATAAGGCCATGTTTGCTGAATCTCTGTGCAAATGACCGTAAACCCTTTTATAACCATTTTTGTGTGATTAAATCACACATCATCCCTCCTTTTGAAGGCAAGTCTCGACCATGTGGATAAATGCAAACTGTCTGAAGAATGCCGTGGTCGGCACGGTTGGCTGACTGTCCCTGCCACACACACATGCGTCGTTGGAGCCCATCCCTCCCACAGCAGCGTCTCTGCTGGGTAGAAATTATCAACGTCTTGAGTGAGGTAGTGTGTGTGTGTGTGTAGAGGTGCGTATGACGCTGCCGTGTCCGCGCGCCGATTCCCTGCAGAGATGGGATCAGTGGCATTAGTGTGGCCTGGCATTGCATACAGCGATCTCTAAGTGCAACATTACAGCTTTTCACAGACGTTCAACCTGTGTGGAATTCAGAATTGTTTTACCATCAGGATTGCATAAAATTGCGGTGTTTCCACCGTGCTTTCCCAGTCGGGCACCACAGAGAAACCATAGCGCAGTTCTCACAGAATATGTTAACAGTTTGCCACGCTGCCAGCTCACAAGCCCCGGTGGGCGCGACCAGCTCAGCGTTTGGGGTGCAGAGTGGATGGGGGCAAACTACCAGAGTCTATAGTATCAAAATCAGGAACACACACATAGCCGACTCGGTTCTTCCCAGGTGTTGTCACGTACGCGCTCCGCTGTAGAAAAAAATCAAGTCCAGGATTAGTCAGAGGCACCTCTTTTCAGGTCTGGCCTGTGGAGTGCATCTCTGCTCTATTGTGGCGATACAGCAGTGTGCCTCCCCGTCCTCTGGCGTGGGCACAGCGAGGAGGGGTTCAGCTGGTCATCCCTTCACCGAGTTCAAATGAGCACGTGTTGTTCCCACCAACGAGCCGCAGAAAGGCGAGAGGCCTCGCTCCGAACAGATCAAGGGAAACAGCATGGGGCAACAAGCAAAGTTTAGGTCAGTGTAATCCCACAAGTCACGTGATGCTATGGCCCTTTCTCACGGCAGCCACAGCCGCAGGCATGGGGCGAGGCACCCTGCTGCCACGGGACCGATTTTGCTGAGAGTAAGCAGTGGTCACAGTGGCCCGCCGTGAGGCATGGCAACAGTACCGACACCATGCACCCACCACCGCTCATCCACAGGTCTGAGGGAATGGCCGTTGGGTCGAGGAGACCTAGTGGTGGTGTAGATTTGCTGTTTCCGTTCATCTCTCATTGCTTTTCTCCCGGAGTCGTCTCATTTCATATTGTGGGCGTTTGTGCCAAAGGGTGAGGCTCAGTTCCTCCTGATCCCATACTACTGTTCATCCCTGAGCAGGGGTAGTTTATCTCTCATCGAAAAAGAAATATCAGAACACAAAACACACAAAAAAAATGCCCACTTTCGCTTGTCAATCTTTTTTCCAATTGGGGGCAAAACATAACTGCATTGACAGGTGGGTTGTGTGGCATGCAGGGCGAAGCTTGTACCAAATACCAGAACCACAAAATGTATGTATCTAATTTTTTACTCCCCTAAACTTGAGTTACAAACCCAGTTGTCCGCCGCCCAATGACAGCTCACTGCGGTTGGGACCCAATCACTGTCAGGGCAAACAGCAGAGGGAGAACTCCCAATATCTTCAGCAGGTATTTCAGTCTCCGAGTACTTTCCGCAGAGTACTTTTCGCAGAGTACTCAATCCCAGAGTACTCTCACTTTTCCACCTGGTTCAATAAAGGTCGTTATCGTTGGAAATCGCGAGTAAATAAAAATAACCCATTACACGTATGCTTATGACCCAAAAGAATTATTCCATAGTAACATCACAGAGTAACATCACAGAGCAACATCACAGAGTAACATCACAGAGCAACATCACAGAGCAACATCACATTAGTGTTTTAACCACGGGGTCTGTATGAGGAACATCAGAGTAACATCACAGAGCAACATCAGAGTAACATCACAGAGCAACATCACAGAGTAACATCACAGAGCAACACCACAGAGTAACATCAGAGTAACATCACAGAGCAACATCACAGAGCAACATCACAGAGTAACATCACAGAGCAACATCACAGAGCAACATCACAGAGTAACATCACAGAGTAACATCACAGAGCAACACCACAGAGTAACATCACAGAGTAACATCACAGAGTAACATCACAGAGTAACATCACAGAGTAACATCACAGAGCAACATCACAGAGTAACATCACAGAGTAACATCACAGAGCAACATCACAGAGCAACATCACAGAGCAACATCACAGACTAACATTACAGAGCAATATCACAGAGCAACATCACAGAGCAACATCACAGAGTAACATCACAGAGCAACATCACAGAGCAACATCACAGAGTAACATCACAGAGATCTACATATGTACCACTCTCCCCCTCTCCCTCCCCTCCCTCTCCCTCAGGTGGTACCAGGTGAGACAGCGCTGGCCTTTTATCGAGCCAAAAACCCAACAGAGAAACCGGTCATCGGGATCTCCACCTACAACGTGGTACCATACGAGGCTGGCCAGTACTTCAACAAGATACAGGTAATACACGTACCACGGGTACTACAGATACCACAGGTACTACAGGTACAGGTACTTCAGGGACAGGTAACATCAGAGTACCACAGGAGAGGAAGAGGGGCTGTAGTGTGTGGGTAGTCCTGTTTTATGGCTAACATGGGTCTCCTCTCTCCCCTCAGTGCTTCTGCTTCGAGGAGCAGAGGCTGAACCCCCACGAGGAGGTGGACATGCCCGTCTTCTTCTACATCGACCCAGAGTTTGACACTGACCCCAGAATGTCCCGCGTGGACACCATCACCCTGTCCTACACTTTCTTTGAAGCTAAAGAGGGACAAACTCTCCCCCTGCCAGGGTCTCACCCCCTTTGACGACTCCCCCTGCCAGAGTCTCACCCTTCTGATCTGCTTCTCTGTGTGATGAAATGTGAGAGGGGTATGGTCAAAGTGATGGTCTCTCTCTGGTCTCTCTCTCTGGTCTCTCTCTGGTCTCTCTCTGGTCTCTCTCTCTGGTGTCTCTCTCTGGTCTCTCTCTGGTCTCTCTCTGGTCTCTCTCTCTGGTGTCTCTCTCTGGTCTCTCTCTGGTCTCTCTCTCTGGTCTCTCTCTGGTCTCTCTCTGGTCTTTCTCTGGTCTCTCTGGTGGGGATGGTCAGAACAATGGTCTTGCAGACAGAAAAGACTGAGCGATTGTTTTATTTGTTGTAAAAATGTGAATTAAGATAAAAATAAATTATGAATAAATATTTTTTATTAAAGTGATTTTGTCGATGAGTTTATTTGTACGGCACACTTCATCAGCTCAACACAAAGCGCTACACACACTGAAGCTGCAGCCTCAGGCCCACAGCCATAGGTCTCCTAAGCTAGATGAAAATCTGTTCCCAGCGATAGCTCCAACACATCACGGCTCTGGAAGAGATCTGCAAGAGGAATGGGCCAAAATCCCAGTTACAGTGTGAACCTTAAGATAAGAGATCCTTTATTTGTCCCACAGTGGGTACAGTTCACTGAAGACAGAACACTGACCTCTGTCAAAGGGAATAAAACAGACAAATATTTATTTAAAGTGATAAGCCTAGTTTATACTCGCGCGGCGCGGAGCTTACGGAGGTGACGTGACGTCACTTGCGCAACGCGTTGGTCACCGCAAGGCCCTTACGTCGCCTGCCGCGCAGCATCGAAATTTTCTAACTACGTAAGGGTCGCCGCAAGGAATCTCCGCTGTGATTGGTCCGTGTGTGTGTATTGGAAGGAAGCATGAAGCGGCTGCAGCAGGGACATGGACGAGGCACTATGGAGCAGAGAGCTTTGTGCTTCGAAGGAAAAGCAGTTTGGGCTCAGAGCCTGATATACAGGAGACTGTGGACTATCTAACATATATATAACTTATATCTAACATATATATAACTTATAAACTGTGCAGTCGTTTGTTTTGCACTGTTCCTGTCTTTGTTTAAATCGTAGCTGCGTTTGTTGCTTTCCTCCTGCACTCGTAAATCGTTCATGTTTGTCTCAGATATTTACCACTATTATTGTTTTGCTGTTTGTGCTGAAAACTATTTAATAATAACTATGTTTCCAACAAGAACTGTGTCTTTATTCACAGCATCACAGTTGAAATGACTTATAAAATAATGAATCCATAAAACTATCACATAAACCTACAGTAGAAACACGTGTAATGAGCTCAAACAGCTTTGTTTGTTATTGTTGTTCTGAAGAGGACAAAGTAGCAGCGTAAATGGGACCGCTCCTGTGTGATCGCCCTCATGTGGTTTGTTGTGGGATTACAGCATTCTCCTCAAAACTCCGTAAGGGGAACGCGCCAGTATAACATCAATTGTGCTTACGTAGGTCCACCGCAACCGCTAACGTAAGCCACGCCGCGCAAGTATACTCTAGGCTATAGTCTGTAACTCTAAATGAATAACACATTTTAGGAAATGTGTTAAATTGACCTCCTGGCCTTAAATGTTGATATAAAATAAGTCATTTTATTACAGTTTTTCTCAGTCGCTTTGGTGCATTTCTCAGAACAATTAGTGTAAACTGCAGAACCTCGTGGATAACCTGCAAAAGTGCGTCACTCAAAATGAAAAGTTTTTTTCCTCAAAAGCAAGTCCAAACGTTAATGAAACTGTCTATGTCGTCAAAATAATATGTCCTAACAACATTGAGTATGAACATCACAGTCAAATGACTTAGTCATGTTTTCATTGTGAAAGTTTACTCTCTGTGTTTTCAGTGTAAAAAAGTCAGATCTTGGTGACACTTGAGCACGACACACTATACACGACCTGTACAGCCATTTACAGTAAAAACTACAGTTAAGTTACACAAAGACTGTATTTAGAGACGTAACTGACATATATGTATGTGTGTATGTACTGTATGTATGTGTGTGTGTCTATCTATGTATGTATGTACTGTATATATGTGGGTATCTATGTATGTATGTATGTACTGTATGTGTGTATCTACTGTATGTAAAGCAGGTCTCCGAAACTACAAGAAGGCCCTTCGCGGGGCTCGAACTCAATACTATTCAACTTTAATAGAAGCGAATAAAAACAACAGTAGATTTTTGTTTGGTACCGTCGCTAAACTCACAAACTGCCATAGCGCAATCGAGCCTAAAATTCCAAGCTCACTGAGCAGTGTCGACTTTCTCCACTTCTTTAATAATAAAATTACATCCATCCGTGACAAGCTGGAGGAGGTTGCTCCTGCTGTTAGTGGTGGACAGGTTGAAGCGGCATACGTGACTTCCCACTTAGACTCTTCAGTGGGCCTTAATAAATTCATGGCTGTGAGCCAAGCAGAGGTGATCTCTGTGGTCACATCCTCAAAAGCCTCAACTTGCATGTTAGACGCAGTCCCGACATGGCTCTTCAAAGACATACTTCCTTTGATAATTGAGCCTATCGTAAATATAATAAACGCATCCATACAATGTGGCTATGTCCCACAAGCTTTTAAAACCGCGGTAATCAAACCCCTTCTGAAGAAAACAAACCTGGACCCAGAAATACTTACAAACTACAGACCGATCTCGAACCTCACTTTTATATCTAAAATCCTGGAAAAACTTATAGCTGAGCAGCTCCGCTGCCACCTGCAGGAAAATGATATGTTTGAAGTCTTTCAATCAGGATTCAGAGCTCATCATAGCACTGAAACGGCACTAGTCAAAGTCACAAATGACTTACTACTAGCTGCCGATAATGGACAAGTGTCAGTGCTGGTCCTACTGGACCTTAGTGCTGCATTTGACACAATAGACCACAGCATTCTACTGCAGAGGCTAGAATGTGATATAGGTCTTAGAGGAACAGCCCTTGGCTGGTTTAAATCCTATTTATCAGATCGATATCACTTCGTCAATGTGAATCAGGACTCGTCGCCTTATTCTGGAGTGGAATTCGGTGTGCCGCAGGGTTCGGTACTCGGACCGATTCTTTTTACTCTCTACATGCTGCCACTGGGAAACATTATTAAAAAGCATGGAATTAATTTCCACTGCTATGCAGATGACACACAGCTTTATCTGTCGATGAAGCCTAATCAGACAGATCAGCTAGAAAAGCTCAGTGCCTGCATAAAGGACCTTAAAATGTGGATGACTCTTAACTTCCTACTTCTCAACCCGGAGAAGACAGAAGTGATCCTACTCGGTCCGAAGCGCCTGCGTGACTCCCTCACTAACCAGATGGTTACTCTCGATAATGTCAGTATAATACCCAGTAACACTGTGAGGAATCTTGGAGTCATTTTTGACCAAGAACTCTCCTTCAAGGCTTATATAAGCCAAGCAACTAAAACGGCGTACTTCCACTTACGGAACATCGCTAAAATTAGGAATTTCCTTCCTAAAAGTGACGCGGAAAAACTCATTCACGCGTTTGTCACCTCAAGGCTTGACTACTGTAACGCTTTACTGGCAGCGTGCCCTAAAGCCTCTTTGAAGAGCTTCCAGCTCGTTCAGAATACAGCAGCTAGGATCTTAACAGGTACCAAAAGGAGGGAGCACATAACTCCGGTGTTAAAATCACTCCACTGGCTCCCTGTGGAGTACAGAATAAAGTTTAAAATCCTACTCTTAAAATATAAAGCCATAAATGGCTTGGCTCCTTCTTATCTCCAAGACACGTTAGTGTCGTATCAACCAAGTCGAGCGTTGCGCTCACAAAACGCCAGACGTCTGGTGGTCCCTAAGGTCTCAAAGGTCACTGTTGGTGGCAGAGCATTTAGCTACCAAGCTCCTTTACTGTGGAATCAGCTTCCCATTTATGTTAAGGAAGCAGATACGGTCTCCACATTCAAGGCCAGGCTTAAAGCACTTTACTTTAATTTAGCATATAATTAGGTAATATATAATATGTAGTGTATATATTATATATATATGCTGTATTATGTTATATATTATGTTATATATTATTCAATAATGTATTGTGTTATGTTGTATATTATGTTATATATTATGCTGTATGTTATTCTTTATTCAAGGCTAGGTTTAAAACAGTCCTCTTTAGTTTAGCATATGGCTAGGAAGGTAAGACTCGGAGAAGGTTAAACTCCTCAGAGTGTTAGTCAAGCTGCATAGGGAGTCAGTTTGCTGGGAGAAGTATGGTAACTTGAGCACTATCCTCTCCTCCTTCCTACTTTATCTGTTTAGCATTTTTAGGATTCTGACTGTAGTTTGTTCATTGCTATTCACCCGTTGTCCCATTGTCTGTTTCATGGTACGATGACGGGATCTCTGAGCCTGGCCTCTTCCATCTACACCTGCGGACTGCCCCGCCCGACCCGCCTGGGAGTGCTTCGGTCCTGCACCGGACCTGTCCACGTTCAGCGTCCACTGGTCCACGTTCTGTAGCTAGCTTAGGTCCTAGATCATTAGTCTGTCCGTCCGGAGGAGCGGATCCCTTTCTCATATGGGTCTCCCTCCCTGTGGGTTTCCCTAGTTCTCCTCCAAGGTTTCTCACTTTTTCCCACTGGGTTTTTTAAGAGTTTTTCCTTGTCGATGCAGGAGGGTCTTGTTGGACAGTTAGTGTCCAACAGAAAGGATTGGTGATGATCAGGACACTTTAGCATTCTACAACATGTATGGACATTTTCTTCTGTGTGTGCTTTATATTCTTCATGTGTTTTAACTGTTGATTCTCTGACCTGTGTTGGTGATTTCAATGGTTTTGTTAAGTCCTCTGAGATGACTTCTGTTGTGACCTAGGGCTATACAAGAATAAATTGTATTGTATTGTATTGTATTGTATGTACTGTATGTATGTATGTGTGTATGTATGTTCTGTATGTATATGTATGTATGTATATATATGTGTGTATCTTCGTATGTATGTATGTACTGTATGTATGTGTGTATCTACTGTATGTATGTACTGTATGTATGTATGTGTGTATCTATGTATGTATGTATGTATGTGTGTATCTATGTATGTATGTATGTATGTATGTATGTGTGTATCTATGTATGTATGTATGTACTGTATGTATGTATGAGTGTATCTATGTATGTATGTATTGTATGTATGTGTGTATGTATGTATGTATGTACTGTATGTATGTATGTATGTACTGTCTGTATATGTATGTATGTATGTATGTGTGTATCTATGTATGTATGTACTCTATGTATGTATGTATGTATGTATGTATATGTATGTATGTATGTACTGTATGTATGTATGTATGTGTATATCTATGTATGTATGTACTGTATGTATATGTATGTATGTATGTATGTATGTATATGTATGTATGTATGTACTGTATGTATATGTATGTATGTGTACTGCATATGCTCTTTGTATTTTTGTTGCACAATGCTGTAGAAGTGCAGACACATACATGTATATACATAGAACAAACATACAGAAATATAATTATGGTAGAACTGTGACAAAAATAAACAATAAAGCACACCTCAGAGTGAAGCTGAAATTCACCTGAGATAAATTGTTAAATTTAGGAAATATTTACAGGAAAAAAAAGATAAAGGAATGTATGAAATTAGCTTGACAGTTATGATTTTGAGAACTAGTTCAACAATTTTGTATGTGATGACCAAAGCGATGAAATGAGAACAGTTAGTTTTATAGTGAAAGACTATTCAGAATTCATAAGTATGTTTCATTCTGACTGACAGGACAGAAGCAAATGATAATGTTAAAAAAACGCCGAGAATTGTTTGAAAGTTATTGATACATGAACGAAAGCATTTGAAATATGTTCAGAGGAATGAGAAACTGCCGTGATGATGTGCACCAATGACCCAATGTTGTGGAGGTTGAACTAATAGTTTTGAGAAGTTTAAGTCTGATGTGAGAAATGCACCAAAGCAACTGAGAAAAACTGTAATTCTAATATTACAGGCAAGTCCTGCCTTCCCTTCTCTTAGCTATAGTTCAGAATCCACGGTGCCGTCTACGTTAACCAATCGAGTCATGCCAAGGGCTGATGCTCGCAGCTGTGCGCATGCTTTCACGGAGCCTCCGAATCAAGCCGTTATTAGGCTCTGGAACTTCATGAAAACTGAACAAAGAATTCTGAACATCTGCGCTGAGGTACTTAGGTATATACTGACCCTATATCTATAACCATTTATATACTGACCCTATATCCATAATAATTTATATACTGAACCTATATCCATAATCATTTATATACTGAACCTATATCCATAATCATTTATATACTGAACCTATATCCATAATCATTTATATACTGAACCTATATCCATAATCATTTATATACTGAACCTATATCCATAATCATTTATATAAATAGTTCCCACATGACGTCACTACATACGGGGATTTGCCGACCCGGCGCCATTTGTATTGGCATTCTGTGGGCAAAACAATAGAAAAAGAAGCTGAAACGTGTTAATGTCGTGATAAAGTTGAAAATGGTCATCTCCTGCTGGGTCAATGGATGTTCAAATCGTGCCGGAGGTTCCGTTAAACTTGGATTTTACAGTATACCCATCATTAGACTTCATGAATGTGAGAAGACTAAGCTTTTGTCAGAACAACCACGGAGGCTATGGCTTGCGAAGATAAACAGGCAAGAAACTCCCTCAAAACACGCAAGAATATGCTCGGAGCACTTTGTGTCAGGTGCGTATCGTATCTTATAATGTGTTGACAGACGTAATTTACTCAGTACTAACTTGTGTATGCTGATATCTGGTAACTTGAGAGTTTCATTATTTAGATTACTTGTTTTTTGGGCGTAACCATGGGCGCAGCCATTGAAGCGCTATGCTGTTTTTCACTTCCGGTTTGCGCTTGGCGCGGCTTACACAACTGCAGTTTAGACCGAAGAGGGAGGATCATTCCAAGTTCTGAGGATTTTAAAATGGATATAGGAAAACGCAAACTGGGTTGTGGATCATACTGTGCGGTCCGTGGTTGTACGAATTCGTGGAAACGCTTGAATGTATGGCTGGAAGGAGAATGTTATGATCATCGACCAGCTACAAGACGCCGATGTGGATGTGCTCCACCGTTTGCTTTGTTTTTGAAGCCAACAGCTGACAACGAGTCCAGGATGTGGCTAGCTGCTTTAAAGTTGAAGAAACCCCCTAAAAGAGTGTATGTTTGCTCCTATCACTTTGTGGACAAGAAGCCCACTGAGGAAAATCCTTTCCCGGAACTTTTCCTGGGATACGAGCGTCCTCCCCAGCGCAAGAGACGTAAACTTGAGAGGAACCCCGGCTTTCATAGAGCCTCAAGTTCTCACGGTAAGTCTTTTACTTTTAACCTTTAAGTTGTGTTCGTTTCTCGCCCCTTAATTTGGTGTGTGTGTGCGTTGTATCTGTGTGTGTTGTGTCTGTGTGTGTTGTCTGTGTGTGTGTTGTCTGGATAAATATGATCTGTTTACACA